>VWZP01005340.1:345375-508220 GCA_013396995.1 Dicaeum eximium | reverse complement strand
GCTCTAACTCATCCCAAGTAACTCATCCCAAAGCTTTGGCAATTTTTTCCAGGGACAAAGGTTAAAAGCAGTGTTCTGCTGAGAGTCAGAGTTTCTTAAAAGAAAGGCAGAGAGACATTCTCTGTGCCCTGGATTCCAACAGAGACTCCACAGCCTCTCTGGGTGATCTATTCCAGTGCTTAGGAAGAAGTTCTGTCTCATGTTTAGGTGGAACTTCCTGGGATAAGTTCCTGCCCTTTCCTCTTGTGCCATTGCTGGGACACCCAGAGCAGAACTTGGGCCCTGCTCTGAGCCCTCCCTGCAGACACTGACAGACAGGAGTGAGGTCTCCTCTCAGTTGTCTTTTCTTGAGGCTGAACAGCCCCAGCTCCTTCAGCATTTTCTTGTCAGAGATGCTCCAGTCCCCAGATCAGCCTCATCACCCTTCACTGGCCCCATTCCAGGAGCTCCATGTCTCTCCTATCCTGAGGAGCCCAGAACTGGCCACAGCACTCCACATGTACCTCACCTCCTCACCAGGGCTGGGGAGATTTACACAGGAATTTGGAATTGTGCATCAGAGTTTAGTATAAAAAACTAGTAGAGTTTAGTATAAAAAAAGTATAGTAGCAAAGTCTTGGTGTGAAATTGTTTGGGATTTTTTCCTTTTTTTTTCTTTTTCTTTTTCTTTTTCTTTTTCTTTTTCTTTTTCTTTTTCTTTTTCTTTTTCTTTTTCTTTTTCTTTTTCTTTTTCTTTTTTTTTTTTTTTTTTTTTTTTTTTTTTTTTTTTTTTTTTTTTTTTTTTTTTTGTTATTTAATTNTTTTTTTTTTTTTTTTTTTTTTTTTTTTTTTTTTTTTTTTTTTTTTTTTTTTTTGTTGTTGTTGCTATTGTTTTAGGAAATAAAGCACTTGTGGATGGTGTTTGGTTTTGGTGAAGTTCATATTGATGGGGGTGTGGAAATAGTACAGAGGGAAAATTTACTTCCCTCTCTGTAGGACATGTGTGAGAGAGGGTTGGGACCAGGGAGGTGAAATGTTGGACGTAAATAAAGCATAATAAGACTGTGTTTTCTGGGGACAGAAAGGGGTCTGTCTATGTAATGAGAGGTCCAAAAGATGCTTTTCTGTTTAGAAGGACATGGACCCTATGGATGAGCCATGTTTGAAGCAGGACTTGTTTGTGAAGTTGCATTTAAATCCTAGGTGAATGAACCCAAAATCATCTTGTTCCACCTGAATCCAGTTTCCAGATGGAAAAGAAAGAGATGCCAGGAGAAACCCAACTTGTGGGATCCATAAACATCTGTCCTGGAAGCCAAAAGCTCTGCCATTGCCTCTGCCAGTGATGATACCAAAGCAAATAAAATAGAGCAGCAGTTGGCTAAATACTGGATTTCTTTGCATGTTGCTTCACTGCTGGTGGAGTTTGCATCATCTTCAACACCTGTTGTAAATACCAATCCATTTGCATTGCAGAGACAGCTCAAATAGTTGATATTTACAGTGCACTATTTATTAACATCAGTGTGGACGTTTATGAAGTCTTTTTTATAATGCCTAAAAAGTGCATTTCTAACAAACCTGGTGTCCCCAGTGCTGTTGTTTTGAAACCTTGTCTTCACATTCCCCACCAAGAAAACCAGTGTGAATCAAACCTTCCTCCAGTTTGGCCTATGAGCTTTATGGTGCCATTTCCTTCATTTACAACCTGGGATGAAACTGGGGGTCAGGGTAACAAATGTGTTTTCCTTGCTGAGCTGTTTCCTCCTGAACCCCAGAGCCCCTGGCTCCTGCCAGGGCTGTGCTTGTGTCTGTGCACTGCTGCAGGGCTCTGGATATTTGTCTGCTGGTTCTTAAAGCTGACTTTCTTGGAGATGATAAACCACCTGGCTTTGCTCTTTGGACTGCAAAAGAATTGCTTGGTCATTGCCTTTCTGTTTAGATTTCCTGCTAGTCCAAGGGAGGACATTTTTCAGGGCTGTATGAGACAGCCTGTTTGCTCCACATTGACAATTCCAGGGACACAATTGCTGCTAATGCCTTTTCCTTCTCACTTAAATCCTGATGGAGGAACCAGGTTTAGGCACATCACTTAATTTAAGCATACACACAGGAGCATTTGTGCTTTAATGCCCCTAACTAGAAATACACAAATAACCACAGCCAGCTGAAAAGTGTCTCAAGCTGTTTGTTTGCCTTTGATTTCTTGCTCACTTCACAAAATAACAAAACTCATCGCAGTCGTTTGAGTGAAATGGATTCATTTTTCAATTAAAATTGCCTGGGTTTAAGCAATGTTGTGTTTTTTGGTGTTTTTTTTTTTTTTTTAACGAAACATGTATTTTCTGGGATGAAAATGCCTACCTCTCAGAAATTGATGTGATTTGTTCCCTTTTTGCAGATGTTTGCTCTGCGTGCTCTCGCCACTGAAAAAATTTGGTGGCAAGAAAACACAGCAAAACCAACTTTTAAAATGAAATAAAGCCTAAAAGAAAAAAATCTACATCTCTCTTCACCAAAACTTTTCATCCTCCAAGTCCTGGCTCTTTTATTAACGATGGTTCCATTGTAATTTCTCAGTGAGAGCTGAAGCAATCGATCATTCATTCACATCAGTAAAGTACTCTTCATCTTTGCTTTTCGCAGTGCCCTATCGAGTATTGAGTGCATGTTAAATGCTAAAACCAAGAGAGGGAGTGTGGGAAGTAGAATAGACTGCATTAATCTGCAGTGCCATTTATCCCCTGTCCATTTGTCCCTGTCTTTCCTACACACATGTCTGTGTGTGTGTACAGCACCTTCTGCCACATTTGTGCACCCTCAAAGCNTGCCATCAGTGCTACAGAAAATGGAGCTGAAGAGGGACAAGAAGGAAGAAGGGACAACACCCAAAATCCTCCATCTTGTCTCCTATTTACTCTCATATTAAAATCCCAAAACCCTAAATTCTTCACCCTGTGATAAACTATTACTACTATATACTACTGCCTGTGTGCTCTAACTCATCCCAAAGCCTTGGCAATTTTTTCCAGGGACGAAGGTTAAAAGCAGTGTTCTGCTGAGGGTCAGAGTTTCTTAAAAGAAAGGCAGAGAGACATTCTCTGTGCCCTGGATTCCAACACTGTGCTGAAACACACAGGCTAATCTCTACAGGAGCATAAATTATGAGTAAACTTGTTTAAGCAGAGACATCAGTCATCATTTTTATCTTCATGAAGCCCTTGGGATTTGTTGTATTTTGGATTTTGAGTCTGTAGCTTCCAGCCCGTGTTCTGCAACAGGCGCGTTGTTAAGAGGGAGTTTGCATTTGTTGGAGTCCACACACAAACAGATTTGAAGATGAAACTGAGACAACATCCACATCTCTGCCATTCCAGGGCAGGGGAACTTTATCATCCTAGAGTCATCGAATGGCTTGGGTTGGAAGGGACCTTAAATATCCCCTAGCTCCAACCCCCCTACCATGGGCAGGGACACATTCCACCTGTTTCTAAAACTCTTTTACAGTATATAATTTTTTCTCTGTATTTCTGGACTACAAGCAGGACTCAGAAAATCTTTAGTCCTCCCTGTGAAAAACAAGGTTCACTCTCCTGGTAAAATTTAAAAATTCAATAAAAGACAATAGGAGACAAAGACAATAAAACAAAGATTACAGCCAAGAGCACACCTGCTAGTTTGGGAAACACCCTTTAGATACCATTTCTATTGCATCAGCTGTTGCATATTTAAACTTTTCCCCAAACTAATTTACATGTTCTAAGAACTGTCGAGCATGGCTCCTTCTCGGGTCTGCCTTTTTAGAGCATGTGTATTGGTTGTGGTTTTAGTCCATTCTTATCCTCCCCTCCAGTTTTTGGGCTTTCTTCAGAGGGTGAATGCTGACAGTTGGCACATCAGTGGCAGGTTTTCATCAAGGTCCTTGGATATTATCCCAACCGAGCAGGCATTTTAACATTTCTAAGTTTTAGTTAACAACAGAAATAAAACCCATATCTTTATAGCAAAGTTACTTTAACATCCCACATATAGAATCCATTTAAATATTTTCGAAAAGCCAGTACTATAATATGCATCTATAACACTCCTCATCTCTCCCTGTAAGTTGATTTAACTCCTGCAGAACCCTCAAAGCAGCGACCCTGAGCTTTCCTTGAGCAGAAGCAGAAACATAAAATCACAGAATGGCTCGGCTTGGAAGAGACCCTAAAGATCACCCAACCTGTCCCAACCCTGAAAAACCTGGAAAGGCAGCTCCAGTCCCAGGAACTGCAGCAAATCACTGGAAGGAGAGCGTGATGACAGCTCTGTAGGTTGTGTGTCGCTCGGCCGCTTTCTATTATTGCTGCAGGCACCGGGGAATGGCTGCGGGGACACTTCGCGGTGACCTCTCCGCGACAGATGCGAGCGCGGTCCCCTCGTTAATGCGGGAATGCGAAAGGCACGGCGGAATCAGGGCAAAGCAATCAGAGCGGTCACAGTCTCTGTGCCGCTTATCTTGGAGCTGTAAAAAGATTATCGGGGAAATTCCGGAAATTCGGGTGAATTTTGGGAGCCCACGGAGGGCAGCTGAGGTCCTTGGGCTGGGAAAGGAGGGATCTGTTTGCTTTTGGATGGTTTGCCTCAGCACCAGCGAAGTTGCAAGAATAGGTAAAAAGAAATAAGCAGTTTATCAGCACCTGGAGGGGGAAAAAAAAAATTATAACTATCATGATCAGTAGGCACCGGAGTTCATCCAAGTGAAATGATGGCAAATTAAATTAATTTCTGCCTCTCATAAGTTAGGAGGCTTACTGCATAATGAGGGAGAGGGAGGTGTAATATATCTCAAGTGCTAGCAGGGCGGGTACAAAGGATTCCAGGGGATCTCCCATTAGGAATGAAAGCTAAACTTTTAAAATTAAAACTTACTTGGGAATAGTATGGGTGGGAGAAAGAAAAACAAGTGAGAGATGACTAATGGCAGTGACACTGTCGAGCTGCTTCCCGTGGGGTCCTGTTCTGAGAGCTGTCAGCAATGACTTGACAGATGGAATCTGAGGCAATGCTCAACTAATCTGTAGGTGATGCAAGGTTAAGGGGGGGGTCTCATAAAGTGTTCAGCAGATAATTTCATTGAAAAACACAAATCTGAGTTGCTGATAGTGGTTAATGAGTTACTAGCTGCCTGCAGCTGGTCAAATCCTGCAGGGGAGCAAGCATTCTCCTTATTTCAGTAATAACTGCTTCTTGATTTATGATTATTTAATTTTAAGAAGCCATGATAAAGAAGGTATTTAAAAATAGGTATTGAAAAAGCCATGAAAAATTTTGCTAAGGTTTGCACTTCTGCGATGAAATTTGTGAGGGCTGCTGACAGAAATTCCTGCGTTTTAATGCAGAACCACCAAACAACAGAACTGCAAACCGTGTTCCTCTCTAGAGATGGTATTTCACCCGTGTCAGGTGGGTTTGAAATACCTCCCCTTCTTTTCCCACACAGCCACAGACCATCCCCTAAGCTTCTGTAAGAAAAATCGTGCCACATCTCCTAATACTTTCAAGTGACAGGTAAATTGGAAATCCATGATGCTTTTATTTTAGAATATTGTGTGGCTTGAATCCTGGAAGCAGCAGTCCGTATTCCTCCTGACTTTTACTCTGCTGGATGATTTGCACCTATGCAAAGGGGTTTGCTGACAGATCAGAATTAGAGCTCTTATTTTGCTCTGTTGTAAATTATTCCTCAACATGCACAATTAGGTCTTGAAGAAGAAAAAGTGGGGGGAAGAAACAGGCTGAGAAAGTCAGTTTGGAGCTGGAATAAGTGGATTAACTGTTCTTCCTTTGATTACTTTGACACAGTAAATATACTGCAGGGCTTGGTGAAAATCAGTGCAACAACTTAGGCCAGGTTGGATGGGGCCCTGAGGATCCTGATCTAATGGGTGGCATCCCTGCCCATGGCACGGGGTTTGATCTCTAAGGTTGCTTTCAACCCAGACCATCCTGTGAGACTGTGATTCTGCAGTTCTAAAAAATAACCTTTCCTCCTAGTTCGTCTTCCTGCTTTGTTTACATCTGCAATAAATGCTTAGAGGTGAGAGATGCTCCCTGCATTCATCATGCAGAAAGAGAGCCACAAGTCCTGGATAGGGAGGATGTCTGCTAATGCCTTTACAAACAATTCCATGGGTGAGGGGATGGGTGTTAATCTTTGAAATGGGTCCTGATGTCTCTATTAACTTCAAGGGTTAATAAGGGTTAATAAGGGTTAACAGAGCCCAGAGAGTTTTACTCCTGAAACAGGTGGGTCTGCACAAGCCTGAACTTCTGAACTTCTGAGTAAAATGCCAGGTTCCAGGGGGATATGTGGCAGGTGGTTTGGGAAGGCTGCACCTTCCTGGTACCTCAGGAAATTGCAGGACTCCTCTGCCACCTTTTCACAGCGTGATTTTCTGTCATCCTGGAGAATGAGGTTTGGGTGATTCTGTGGGGTTTGGGTTTCTGTGATTCTGTAAAGTGCAGTGATCTAAGGCTGAAAAAGTTTCCATCCTATAGATGAGTGTTTCAGCTTCCTCATGATGGGAAGAGGGGAGGAGAACACTGANAGATGAGTGTTTCAGCTTCCTCATTCCTTCCTGAGGGAATCACTGGAGCTGTGCCAGGGGAGGCTTAGGTTGGATATCAGGGAAAGGTTCTTCCCCCAAAAGGTTGCTGAGCACTGAACAAGCTCCCCAAGGAATGTTCACGACCCCAAGAGTGCCAGAGCTCAAGGAACATTTGAACCATGCTCTCAGGGTTGGGGTGGGATTTGGGATTGTCCTGTGCAGGGCCAGGAGTTGGGCTTGGATAATCCTCGTGACCCTTCCAGCTCAGGATATTCTCTGATTCTGCTGTAGGATCATCCTGGCTGTGTAGTGTTATGAATGAAGTCCCAATAAACTCCAAAATTAAGTTTAGCAGCAATTTTAATAGGGCAGCAATTTTATATAAAACAAAGACAATATAAAATTTAGCAGGGATTAATTAAGTATTATTAAGGTCCATGATAAAGCATAAGCAAAACCAACCGGGATACGGGGGGGCTTCTCACGCTGCCTCATGTACAAAGCCAAAATAATCCAAGCTGAACTTATATATTGTATGCTAATACATATTCATCAATATTTCCTGTAAATCTCCTCCTATTTCCGAATCTTGACATTTATGTCACTAAACTGGATAGCCCATGCTCCACTTGTTGCTAGGGGGTCTCCTTGACTTTTTGGTGGTCTTGTTTCAGTTCTTCCTCGCTGTCTCCCGAGTCTTCCTCGCTGTCCTCTGCATGACCTTACAGGCTGCACATGAGCACCAAGTCCTGTGTTACAGAAGCCAGAATTACACTCCAAAAATAAGCCTTATTATTTCATAAATACTGGGAATCATCCCAATTTCATCCATCTCAAGGTTGCTTCTGTTTTTGGGATCTTGCTTACCTAAGAGCTACATCCTGCATGCATCCTACCTGTTCATGTAACATCTGCCAAAAGGGGCCCATCTGCCTTGTACCATTAATCACTTGTACTTTTTCCTTTATTACTTTATAGCGATTATTTTCTAAAATACTGATGTAGTTACAATTTGATTAGCACAAATCCCATCCATTTATTACAGTAGGATACACCCTAAGGCTGGGTCACCTCTCAAGTGGATTTTCTGCATCATTTTGGAGGTGCTGTTGCAGGTGGGAGTGGGAGCTTCAGACAAAATTTGTTAGAGAAGCTCCCATTGAGTCATGAGGTGCAAAGAGGACTCCTTTGTTTTCTGAACTCCTCAGAGAGGAGCCTGGGGACAGCTGGATCCAGGCTTATCCCTGGATTTTGTCAACAGTCTAAGTTTTACAACTTTTTCCCTCAGATTTGAATGATGGCAAATCAGATATATGTCTGAAAATGGATTATTTATTATGATAAATGATTAGACAAAAATAACTCAATCAGAATTATTTACTACACAGCATAAAAGCTAAAACTACTATTACAGTATCAGATAGGATAGTGCACTAAATCAAAGCACTATTAAAGAAATTATGTTAAAGCTACCAAAACGAACAATTATTAGAGATTAATGTAACTCACCCAGGCCAATGACTGAGGGCAAATCGTTTTCACTCAGCCGTGAGGGACGTCCTTGGGGCACATCCTTTACCCAAAGGATGAATCTCCACACACACTCCAAGGAGGAATGTGTTAGAAGAACCCACCCTATGGAAAGTGGGCTGGACTTTTATGGTTTCCAGGGGCTGGCTGCCAGTCATGTCCCTCCAGGCCAGCTTAGCAACTCATCTGCCAAATCCCTGCCTCACTATCACGGTGTTGGTTCGAGGCTGGTGTGGCAGATGGGTTTTAATACAATTCAACAGCAAAACCCAGCACATGGTGCCCCTCACAGCCCACCACTAAGAGCTTGAAAAATAGGGCATTTTTTGAGGTTTTTGACCACATTTCAGGGTAGAACTTCATGCTAAAGGTGTCCCCTTGCACAGACCACAAAGAATCTCCGTTGGATTTTCTCTGTAGTTAAACACCTCTATTAGGTGGAGAAAGGGGAATAGGATCCTTAGGACCCATTGCTGTCCCTGTGAGCAATGCATGAAGTTTTATCTGTGTGTATTTGGGGCTTGCTGGGGCCTATCAGTTGCCACAGCCACCAGTCCTTCACAGAACCCACCTGTAAGACAGGAAGGAGATGTCCTGTGGTGCCAATCTCCCTCTGCATATTTGCTGCTCCCTTTTGCATCTCTGTCTCCAGCAGCAACAGAATAAATGTAAATGCAGCTGCTCAACCTACTTCTGCTTAAGCCACAGATCCTGCAGCTCAGTGCTCTGCTCAAAGTACTCTGAGTTTTACCTCTTTTGGGATAAGAAAACTGCGGTAAATATTATAGCAGCTGTGAAAAAGGCAAGTTTTGAGTTATGCTGAGCTATCTGGCTTAATTCTTGCCAGTCCTACTTGACCACTCTTAAGTGCCAAAAACTACTCCGTTGCTGAGCAGTTGCCCTGTGCTAAAGGGGATTCTGAATCTGCTGATGTTCAAACCACTACAGCAAAGGTATCTTTGATCTGTACCTGAAAAACGCATTATTGCTCTTCCATTAGGGATCAGAAGAAAATAAAATAAGCTGTATCTTGTTTTGTAAGTGGAAATGGCATTTCCTGCTGGAGCTGGAAAACAAAGCCCTTTGGGATTATAGTAAGTATCAGCAGGCACGGTGAGGCAGAGAGAACTTCTTCCCTTGTTGGTGTTTGCTGTTGCTCTCGGGGCTGGATTGTTTTTCTGCTGACTTGGCCAATGTTTTGGGTTGACTTTAGGAGGCTCGCTGTTTCTATTTGTTTGTGTAGCTTAGAAAATAAGTTTTTGTACTTTTAAGATTGATTCTGAGAGCAAAGAGGGGTTATGATGAAGGTGGCAGTTTGTTTTCATACTTTGTTTTTCTTTATTTTATATTCCTTTGGCGGGACGGTGTCTGCAGCAGGACAGAGTCCTTCTTCGCTTTTTAGTTTTAGCTAGCTGAGGCAGAGAAGTTCTTTGGACTGCAGTTCTTTCTTTTTTTCTTTGGACCTGTTTAAACCTGCTCTGGACTGAACACGCAGAAGAGGACCGGGAGCTCACACCTGATAACATCCTGGGACTCTCTGAGTTTGTCATCTCTTCTGGAGTAGCAAGAGTTTTATTGTTTAATATTGTTCAGTTTTCTTTTCATGCTGGTTACTGCTTTGCTTGTTAAATAAACAGTTTTTTCCACTTTTCTCCAAAGAAATCTTTTCCCCGAACCAGCTGGGGGAGGGGCCGCTTGAATTTACTTTCTAAAGAAAACTCCTTTAAAAGATCTTCTCTCAAAATTACCCTAAACCAAAACAGCCATTCATCAAGTGCCTCCAAGAAGCAGTGGAGGCAGAATTTCAGCTCCTTCCTGATGTCCCTGCGGACAGGGGCAGCGGCCACCGCCGCTTCTGCCTCTTTGCAGCGCTCCTTTTGAAACTGGATGAATAAATTAGAGAGATGATCGTTCAGAGGGCAAACCGTGAGCAGCTGGGGATCGCGGCTTTGCTGGGCCACGAAGGGAGCAGCAGCCGCAGGGAGCTCGTAGGCAGCGGTTTGGCATCTCCTGGATTATTTAGGGCACTGTCTTCGCAGCGTTTGTGAGCGCAGAAATGCTCAGCAGGAGATGCTGCTCCTCCTAAGAGATGCCCTCTCTGGCGTTTGCCCTTCCAGGGTTTGTTTTGAGAGCAGAGCTGTAGACAGGTAAATCTTTCACTGCATTTGTGTTTTGGGTACTTGGCAGCTCCACAGATGGAGTATTAGCTTACTGTTGTGTGGAGAACTCTTTTGAGAAGGAAATTTTATTCATCAGAGACACCCCTTTAATTAACTTCCACGCTTCCATGGGGAGCAGAATATAAAGACCGATAATAATAATAACAATAATAATGCTGTTAAATACTACTAATAAAAACAACAACAAAAGCAACAACAACAACAACATCTCTTGTTACCATTACAAATTAAAATAAAATACTGCAGGAAGCAATGTTTTGAGAGGTTTTTTTTTTTTTAATTAAGATCTTAATAGCATTTAATGTAAATTAAATATAATCATTGTCTGATTCCTGAGCGCATCTCTGAGACTGAAGAATAAGTTAATTGTGCTGACAACATAGAGGGAAGTGCCAAAATCAAGCACCAGCATGTTGGTTAAAGTGCATTTTGAATTCAGAGGTGGAAGGCAGAACTTTTATTTTTTTGTACTCCTGCTCCACTTATTTTGCAGCAAAGTTTGTGCCCAGCAAGAATTTATTACATAAGATATCTAACATAAAATTTACATTACAATGCAAATGAAGAAGGCTTTATTTAACTTTAGAGATTGGAAAGGATCAGATGCAAGAGCCTAACAAGCCATTTTACTTTGGGGATGGGGAATTAGTGATAAGTAAATCCCTGAGTTCTTCTGTGGGCAGATAATTTAATGAGGTCTGCAAAATGGATGTCAACTCCAGCATCTTGCTTTCTGTTAGGAGGAATTAGGTATGGAAATCTGAGATTTGAATCTGCTGCTTACAGAATTCTTGCATTTGGTGGCAAGATATACTTGATTAAGAGATTGGGGATCAGGCTGACTGTGCACTCCTCCATGTTAGCAATGTGACAGGATTGAATTCCCAGCTCCCTCTCTCACAATGGCAGTGTGGAATACCTGCCTGTGATAGATATGACCTCTTCCATCTCAAATTAAAAGTGATGTAATTGCTCAGCTGGTGCAGTGAGTCCTGGGATCATCAGTAAGTGAAGTGCATTTTGATGAATGAACATAGAAATTGTATCTTAATTTAAATAAACAGATGTAATAACTCATTATTGGATCTGGTTTTGTCTTCATATGGGATTGTTTCTCCTTGCATGGTGCCAAAGGAGTCCATGCCTTCTGTGTGAGTGTTCAACCTTTGACACACATCTGAATTCCTGTTCTACAGCTAAGAGGAGTTGTCTCCATGGTGTGCTAAGCTTTCACTTGTAGGTACCTTGTATGAACTCAGGTGTAATTTGATTTACTGGGAGGGTGGTGAGGCCCTGGCACAGGTTGCTCAGAGAAGCTGTGGCTGCCCCTGGACCCGTGGAATTGTCCAAGGCCAGGTTGGATGGTGTTTGGAGCAACTTGGTCCGCTGGAAGGTGTCCCTGCCCATGGCAAGGGGTTGGAAATGGATGGTCTTGGAGGTCCTTTCCATCCCAGGCCATCCTGTGATTCCATGATCCTGGACAGCTTTCCCAACTGAGCTCTTTGCACAGAAACATTGAAGTGGGGAAAAAAACTGCCAAACTTTGGATTAAGACCTGAACAAGAGAGGTCTCGATGTTTTTGTGGTTAAGGTTGTGTTTGGTAAAAGCTGTTTTGGGACTGGCCTTGATCTTCAAAGGAGCTGCTGGAAGAGTTGACCTAAATCTCAAAAGAGGTGCTTGCCATCAGAACTGACAGAGAAGAAGGAAGGAGCTGAAGAGTCAGGACAAGCCATGGATCTTCAGGACTCAGGGATCATGAATAGACATTTTGACATTTTTTAATCAAAGAACCTCCATTCACTTTAAATCTCACCACTCTAAAAAAAAAAAAAAAGAAAAAAGCACTGACGAATGAGTCTTTTCGATGCAACTGTGGCTCATGCTCATGTGTGTCCTCTAAGGGAGAAAAAGCATCATTTTCTCCAGGTCTTTTCCAAGTATTTATTGAGTTTTTGAATGAAACCTCATGGAAAACCACTTCTTTCTGACTGAAAGGATATGAAGTGCTCTCTGGAGAAGCTTAGAAGCTGAGAGTGCTCTCTTGACCTTAGAAAGCTTGAGAACTACTGGACTGAGCTAATAAATACCTTTGGGAAGCATTTATGTCTCTTCCTCTTCGTTTGTGCGGTCCTAAAGTGCAAGGCCAGCAACCAGTGCTTACAAGGAATAATGGTACTGGAATTTGGGTTGTAAAAGGGAGGGACACCCATGACTGGAGGGGTGACTGGTTTGGCTCCATTCCTGTTTGTTTCAGTGGTGGGAAAGCACTGATAAAAGCACTCTGCACCTTCACATCCCCAGTGCTTTCCTGGAGTACTGTGTCATTCAGGGTAGATGACCAGGGTAAGTACATTTGTCCTGCTCAGTTTCATATTTCTCTCCTGAGAACAATATTTTCCTGGTCAAGCCATCAGGCAACTCCCCAGTCCTGCCTCCTTTTGCTGTACAACCCTTCTTTGAAAATTTGCAGTGACAAGCATCTGTGATGGCCTTGCTCCCTGCCACTCCCTCTTTTCACCTTGTCACTTCCCTTTGAATGGTTCACAGGCATCGTCTTTGTGCTGACAGCAGGAGGAATATTTTGGGCATCTCCTTCCCAGTATTTCCTTCTGGCTTCCATTTCTGGTCAAGGCCCAGGACTCCTGTAGCCCTCCTGTGCCTTGTGTGCTGCTGTTGTTGTGTTGTCTCAATTACTCTGCAGCTTGATAGATTTCTCCAAGTGTCTCATTATGCAATTAATTTCAATTGCAATTCCCATCATCTCTTCTCTTCTGCAGGCATGCCACCCAGCAGGAGACTAATAAAACCATCACGACTAGCACCAAAGCCATCAAGCAGCTGTCTGAGGTTGTCAGAGGCTCATCCAGGGTATGTGTCAGTCAAGATGCTGTTGGGGGAGAATGGTGGGTCTCGTGGAAAGAGGAATAATGAAAATAAGAAGTGGCAGTGGGTGCTTTAAGGCTGTTAAGCTCTGTGTCTTGCTATAACTTCCTTTCCTCTCAAACTACTGTAGTTTTCACTTATAAATGACCCAGGGAAAACAGCTGCAGACACCAGTTCTGCTCCCAAAACTGGATCATGTAGAATTAGAAATCAAGAACTCAGCAACAAAGCCTTTGGCCAGTTCACATTTACCTCGGGGTCTCAGTTTTGGTGAAAATATTGCAAAAATCATCTGGCTTCACATGAGTTTGGCACTGGTTAAAGACTCAGCTGTGGGGTGCAGGTGAGTTTGGGAGTGTGTTAAGTGCCTGGAAAGGCCAAAGCCATGGAATATATCTGGATATGACACTGATTCAGTGCTGCGTGCTAGTGCAAAGGCAGCTGCTTTGGGGACAGAAAAATACAGGCTGTGTCCAGAGCAGGATCTTAAATTAGAATTTACCCCACTCTGAATTCCAGTTCACCCCAGAAAATCCCATCTGTTTTGTGTGCAGATGGGCTGTCTTCTGTAGGTTCAACTCACACGAGCATCAGTGTCACAGGGGATGAATGATCCCCATCCTGTTGTCCCCAGTGCAGAGATTGGACAAACAGAAGGATTTTGACCTCCCAACAATGATTTTGTACCCCAGGTGTTACTGCTGACCTTGGCCCATGATGTCAAGGACACAAGGAAACTGTGGGGACCAGATTCCAGCTAGGGTGAGAGTACAAGGAGAATTTTCACCCACATAACAGTCAGCACCTGAAATGAAAATGAGGACAACTCTATGTGATTCCTGTTACACTCTTGCTTCCAGCATCCATATGGTTTCTAAGTCAGGAACTTTCCTGAGTTCATGTTTTATTCTCACTCACTACCTGCCATTTTCCAAAGTCCTGTATTACTTCAACTCTGTTCTCACTGCCCTTCCACCTAGAAATAAGGCTGCTCTAAACACACAACTCATCTCTGACCAAGTGGTTTTTACAGCCTGGATTTATGGCACTTGCCAAACAGGCAGTTGAGATAAGGATTTAAAATTTGGATCACCCGAGGCCACCTTGGTAACCTGTGAAGGACCATGTGCAATTCAGCCTGCCTCAAAAAAAAAAAAAAAGGTGATGGTCTACTCCAGAGGATGGGGAGGGAAGCCTGGAATGGCTGTTTCCACATGTAGACATCAAAATTAATACAAGAATAATTTTTAACATATTGCTTTGACCAGTGATGGATGGCAAGGACAGTTTTGGGGGGGGTGGGGGGGGGTTATTTTGTTTTGTTAGGTGTTTTTTGTTTGTTTTTGGTTTTGTTTTCCTGTATAATTACATCTGAGCTTGATGAACCAGAGGATGCTGCCTATTAAAGCCAATTACAGTGCCACACAAGAATGTCATTATTTGCCCTTGAAGCCCACAGGGACTGTCAGGAGAAGAGGTTTTACTGTCATGGGGAGAAAAAATGCGAAGTTGAAGGGAAAATATTTAAGAGCTGAAGGAAATAGACACAGAAACTATTTCAGTGATATGAAGAACAAACTTGCTGCTCTCCATTACATTGTATAATAACTTTTTTCTGCTCCCTGGTCAATGAATTTAACTTTTTTTGTTATAACTCCTCTTTTCTAACAGTGAAGTTTTAGTAATTAAACCTACAAATTTTGATAGAAAGCCCCAGTCCCTTACATACAGTAAATTCTTCTGGTGGATATTGGCTGCTGGTCAGCAAGTCCCTCTTGGGAATCTGGTTAGCACTGCAAACTCTCCTCCCATAAAATTACTCACAGCATGGAAAGCCTTACAGAGCTTTATAGTCAGTCCTCCCCAATCCATTTTTCTGTGGATTGCTTTGCATGCACACACAGAAAAAAGAAGCCTTTTTTTCCCCCCCTTTCTTCCTGATTTTCCACCAGCATTGCACTGCCAATGAGATGCAATATGGGACTTCCCCTGACTTCCCATAAATCTCCAAGTGCTGCTGGAGATATTGGAGTCAGGATGCCCAGCTGAGCAAATTGATGGTATTGCAGGAGCAAAGATGCTGCTCTAAGTGGATCAGTGTGCTACAAGGCAGGAGACTGATGGAAAATGGCTCTTTTAGGGCTTCATTCCAAACTAACCTCAAAGGATGTAAATGGAGAGGTAGATCTGGAATTCCCTTTTTTGCTAGGGTGAGTGCTGGAGCATAAGATCTGCTCCCCAGGGTGACAATCTTATCTTATTTTGCATGTGGAACAAACAGAAGGTTTATGGGCCTTTGTCTGTAGAATGGGAATAATGATACTTGCCCTGCTCTAAAAATGGTTTTAAGTCTTTAGACGAAGAACTGGGATATTCTTCTGTGTGTGAAAATGCTGCCATCAAAATTAAAAACACTTATACCACCATTTAAAAAATCTCCCAAGCAGTTTTCTGAAACAGCTGAAATGGCTGGAAAGTGAACATTTCTGCTTAGTAGCTTTAGTGTAGGTTGGGTTTTGTTTTTTAAGGTGACATCCCACTTCCTTGCAGCATTTCCCTCTGTAAAATCTGGACATGTGAGCTCCTGCAGGTGTGAAATCTGAAATCCAGGGTGTAGAACAGTTCCAGGAGAACTGTTTGGGTTTGGTCATTCCCTCTGAGGGCAGAGATTTGGAAGCACGTTGGGTACTTACATCAGGCTATGTTCTTCCTTCCAAGAGCAGTGGTTTGTTTTTGTTTTTTTTTTTTTTTTAAACATAGATTGAAACCTTGCTGGAGCAAGCTCCAGCCATAAAGAGAGTGACATTTGGTTCATGTTTTGGAAAACATGAAGATAAGCTGATTCTGACAGTCAGACCAAGGAGAGGGGATATTGTGGCTGATTGACTTCTCAAGTCCAGTAAATTTCCCAAATGAGGTGATCAACTCTGTCACGATTTACCATCTGAAAAAAAGAACTTTTTATAGAAAGATCCCTTCAGTTATTTTCTCCAAAGCTATCCAAATATCCAAATGGCATTTTATAATTTAACTTGGCCTGAAAGACCAAAGCATCAAATTTCCTAAAATAAAATCCCATTGCATCCTGACAGCCCCGGTGTGACTGATTCTTTTAGGACGCCATTTGTCCATTTGTGCCCTCCTTATTTATTTGGTGTCTCCCACCAGGACAATTTCCTGTGGTCTCAGACAGAGCCTACTGCTGGATTTCTCTCTGACAGACCTGCTAACCAGCCTTTTTTTTTTTTTTTTTTTTTTTCCCCCAACACAGCAAGAGCGGCTCCAGCTGGACAGGCTGAAGAACCAGCTGTCAGATGCCATCCAGAGATACGGAGCTGTGCAGAAAGTGAGTGTCTCTCTTGCTTCCCCTGTCCCATCTGTGAATCTGGGAATGTGTTCAGTGTGGCTGTAATTCCCTGGAGCCTGGAGCATCTCCACAGGGCTGCTAATGAACAGTTTCCTCCCTCTTTTCATTCTTTGTCACTCAAGCAGTTCATAGTGGCGTAGAATTAAGGTTGGATAAAACTTTTAAGGTCATCAAATCCAACCATCAACCCAGCACCACCTGAACCATCCCCTTAAGGGCCATATCCACACATTTACTGAACACTTGCAGGGATGGTGTCTCCACCACTTCCCTGGGCAGCCTGTTCCAGTGCTTGACAAGCTTTCTCTGCAGAAATGTTCCCAAATATCCAATCTAAACCTCCCCTGGGGCAGCTTGAAGTAATTTCCTGTTGTCCAGTCCCTTGTTCCCTGGGAGAGGACCTTGACCCTCACCTGGCTGCACCCTCCTGTCAAGGAATTGTAGAGTGTGAGGTCTCCCTTGAGCCACCTTTTCTCCAGGCTGGGCTCCTTCAGCTGCTCCTGGTGCTCCAGACCCTTCCCCAGCTCCATTCCCTACTCTGGACACGCTCCAGCCCCTCAATGTCCTTCTTGTTGTGAGTGGCCCAAAACTGTCCCCAGGATTTCAGGTGAGGCCTCCCCAGTGCTGAGTTTTGGGAGAAGTGTTTCCCCTGGCTTAGCCATGCCGATGTTTTGGCGTGCCTCCACTCTCAGGGGACAGGGAGAGGTGAGTGCGCAGTTCTCTTTTTCTGCTCGCAGGAAATGTGCAGGCAGCAGTGATAATTCAAATGTCACCCCACCTTCTGGCTCTGCTTTGCTGTTTGGCTGTGCCAGAAAGTTTCCAGGCACGTCTTGTGGTTGGGATCTGCCACCAAGATCAAGCTGTTCAATAAAACAAACAAAGCCTGACCTCCAGTTCCTTCATTTGCTTCTTGCTCACCCTCTTTACCCAGGGGAGGCTCTGCTGATGAGCAAGTTTACTTTGCTTTTAAACACTGTAGTAATGACTGAAACTTAGCACCCCCAAACTGCTTCCCTCCCTGGCAGTGCAAGTTAGGAGATATATCTGGATTAATCAAAATACAACCTGGACAAACTGGGGTGGCTCTGGTATATCACTTTAATGAGTCTGACGCATGCCTGCAACAATGGGAAGGATATATTGTAATTAGAGAGGTGTAATGAAATCTGGCTGGCAACATGCACTTAATAATATGTCTCTATTAGAAACACTCTGGGCTGATTGATTTCCCTGCACTTGCTGCCTGTGCCTTAAAAATTAAGTAAATAAATAGATGTACATAAAATTGCAGTTCAGCAGCATGTCTGGCGTGTAATATAATTGCATCATCTCTAGTGCTGCCTCATATTTGAAATTATATAGCTGTCCTATTCAAGAAACTGAGTGTGGGAGCTTGAAATGAAATTATTTTATGTGTTAAATGAGAAATTGGAACTATTTGGGTACAGAGCTCCACGCCCATACACACACACACACACATCCTTTTTATGCTTTTTTCTCCCTAATGTTCATGAGTACAGTCCATCTGAACTGTGCATCTAGGTTGGATTTCTTTTATTCTAAAAACTGTCATCAATTCAGAAGTGCCAAAATTAACCAGTGCAGTTTGTGAATGCCTGGCTGCGTCAGGAAAACGATCTGAGTGATAAATTGTTACTTATCCACGTCCTAGCTGTCATTCCCTTAATGCCTGTTTCAGTTTTGATAACCTCATCATTCTGGAAGCTTTAGACACTTTTAATGCCTGCAACACTGAACTTTTCAATGCTTTTATACTCCCTTGTTTTTTCTAAAGAGTAGGAGCTTTCTCTATGTCCTTTTCTTCAGAAAGCAGAAGAAAACAGCTTCATATCATTCCTTCTCTAAATATTTGGACTCTGTTTTCTCACCCATTTTCCCTCTGATTTTTTTTTCTTTTCTTTTCTTTTCTTTTCTTTTCCTTTTAACAGAAAATAGCAGAGAAATCCAAAGCTTTGCTTCCTACTGGGCAGAGAAGCACCAAACAGGTAAGTTCATGTGTGCCTTTGTGACTGGAAGTAAGCACAGTGCTAAGAAAAAGCTGTTTTCTAACCCCACTAATGATGCTGAAGAGCTTGGAGCTCCTCCACTGCCCACACTGAAGCCAGTGAGGTGATTTCCTATAGAAATGTGTGACGTTTTTGGAGGTGGAAGATAAGAGGACTCGGGAAAACTACTTATGTAAGACCTGTTTAATTATTCTCTGCTTTTCTGTCCTCATGGGGATGTTTTTCCATTCTTGATGGGAGTTTGTCTGCTATGAAATATATCCAAAAGCAGTCCTACACCCCCTTTTCCTGGAAGCTGGGCTTGTAGGAGCGGTGAAATCACATTCCAATGACAATTTCATAGAAGAAATTAAGAAGAGTTTTTATCAAACCTGTCCCCACTTTTAAGAGGGATTATGTATTCTGCTTTCTTTGGCTACATTGCACTGTGGTTAACTATTATATACATATGCAAATTGAGCCTTTTTCTTCTTTTTTAGCCCATATTAGGAAGTTTTTTTGATTAATAAATACTATATAGAATCAGAGTATCTATATTTATTCTGATTTGTGGATATATGATGCAGATACTCAGTTTCATATGTACCTGTATGTGAATATATATATATATATAAATATATATATAATATAATCAGATGCATGTGTGCCAGTGAACATATGCAAATTATTGAGACTATAAAGATATCTTTGTGTAAGTGCATATGTTAAATACAGAAAAATGTGTAGTCTTTCATAAATAGTAATGCACAATACTATAGACTTCATATCTGTATGTCTGTGTGTGTGTTTGAAACATCTCCACAGATTTCCAAGAGAGTTTTGATGCCAGGAGATCCTGTGGCTGAAGTAAGGGTCCAACAGAGATTAGGCTGGCCTCTGAAATCCTACATGCTAAGAAACTTGTAGGCATTTGCAGCTGACACTGTGCCACCAAAACCCAGAACTCTGTGTCAAATTTCAGTGACTATTTCTGATATCTTTTATCATTTAAAAGGCAGTCAGCAGGTTTTCTTCTTTCCTAATGACTTTTCTCTCCCTACCTTGTGCTGCCTGGTTTTCTACAACTTCCTTAATGTATAAAAGAAATAGTTGAAGTTTGTAACTTTGAGTTGAGGATTCTCTGTAAAAAAGAGAGGAATGGTACCACTGAAGACCCCATCATTAGTGCAGATCAATGGACCAGAGCTTTAATATTAACTAAGTTTCAAGCAATAACAATTCTGCCTTAGACCTTGTTGCTTAGTAGGTGTAGGTGTCAGTGAAATGAAATTAAGGTCCCACAGGGCTGATGAATTCCTTTATGCAGAGAGAGGCTTCCCACTGCTACCTGTGGAGAGATTGTGCACAGATGTTACTTTTCAGCTCTGTGTTTATAAAAATTAACAGTCTGGTTTTGTTCACCAGCTGGTGATCTGTGTTGAACAGGGGCATAAATAACATATCCTTAAGCTGTGGTCAGATCCCACATATATTAAAGGTTTATTGGGTCATTTTGTGCGAATGAACTGTGATTTGTTCTCACTCTGTCTGGATTGCATCACTTCTGGGGCTTTTCACCAATTTTGTTTGACTGCTGTTGGGGGAGTGGGTTGGAGGGAAGGGAGCAGCTCTGTTCTTGCCTGGACTACCACGTGGTGGCATGGCCATGGCTGCTCCACAGGATGTGTGACACTGCTGGCCATTAACCAGTGCCAGTAGAATGAAGAGTTCTAATTACTGTACTCTTGGCACTGGGAGCAAGCCTGGATGAAACCAGCTTTTTTGGTATGTTGAAATTGCTTGAGGACTCCAAAACCAACTTTATTTTGGAAGTAAAGAGAGTTTTAATATGGGGGAAAAAATAGGATGCCTGACAAAAACACTCAAATCTTTAAAGAGTAATGGTGGGGTTGGAGCAAAAGGAGGAAGAATGGGACAGAGAGAATCCCCTTTGCCATACACCAGGTAGGAATCCAACCACTGTAGCAGGATCAGTTTGGTGTGGGTCAGGCAGAACCAGCAGAAATTGGGTTAAACTGGATCAGCTCAGGTCGTTTCTCCTTGTAGCTGTCGCTTGCAGGTGAAGTGGTTTTGGTGGATCACAAAAAAGGAGGTTGTAGCATGTCCTGGCTGAGAGGGTTCTGGCTCAGAAATAGGCTTGATCACACCCAAGAGCAAATCTTTGTCATGCTGTGACATTTGCTTGGGTTGGGGACACACAAGCCTTCATGCAAGGGAAGGATGAAAATTAATTCACATCTGCTTCAGCTTCCCTGTGGGTTTGCAGCTTCACACATATTCTCTTCTTCCTCCCTCAAGTACTGAAAGGAGAAAAATTAAATGTATAAAACCTGCTGAAGGCAAGGTGGTGATGTGGTTAGTTTTAACTTATTATTATTATTATTATTTTTCCAGCAGCAGATTGGCCAGGACATACAAATGTATGGTTCCCACAGGAACTGTAACCTGACCACTATGTGAATATATTAAGGCATTAAAGTTAACACCCTACAGAGTAATGCAAAATACTACATCTGTTCAGGAGACCTGATTTATGGGCCTGGTGAAGCTGCACAGTGACTTGGTGCAGATCCAGCCTTGATTCAAACACTGCTTGCCTGCAGGGCTTTGTTCTCCTTTATTTATACTTTAATTTATTACAGCAAATTGTAAGAGGTCTGAAGAATACTCGTTTTTCTGGATGCCTGTCCCGATACTTCTCTCCCACTGGTGAGTGGGAAAGGTGAGATGCTGGGTAACACAAGCCCTAATAATTTCCCTTTGGGGAGTAATTGATTCCCTAGAACCATGTAACAGGTACAAATTGCCATGGGAAGCCTTGGGAAAATTAGTTTCCCGCCCATTGTGGTTTGTTGTAAGTACTCTTTAATTGAGTTTATTTGTTTATAAAGGCAAAATAAAGGCATTGATCCAAAACTCCTTGAAGCCTGAAGTTATATAAATTCTTAATCAAATATATGTGTGTAGGAATGTGTTTGTGTATAGACAAATCAATGGAGTTCTATAGGTGCATATATTGAAAGACACAACTTTTTACTACACTAAATGATGATTGTTGAACGTGCCTTGTGGCAACAATAAAAAACAAAAAAAAAAGCCCTTTCCCTTGAATCTGTGAATTTAATTTTAATTCTTCCCCTACTGGCCAAAATGAGACCTCAGAAGGCTCATTAAGGAGAATTTTGAAAATCAGTTTCCAGTTTATGGGAATTGCTGGTGCAGCAGACGACGGGATTTGGGGATATGCTCCCCTCTGCTCCTGATTATTTTTGGGGCAGATGGACTTCAAATCCCATTTCTCCCCCTGAACAGATGCACCAAGGTGCAAACTCCTCCTCCCAGGCAGATCCCAGTGGAGGAGTGGGAGTATTTCAGGTGTCCCCTGGAGCCTGGGGCAGTGTGGTCAGTGGCAGGAGAGGCTGGACAGCTGACCAGAGCTGTGAAATCCATCCCACAGTGCAACAACTGGATATAACATGATAACGCTCCAATAGCACGGAATGGATTATCCATAATATTCAAATAATTAATGGTAGACTGTGGGAAATCCACAACAGAGCAAATAACGTCTCTGAGTGCAGCAGATGAATCCTTCTTTTTGATTTTTTTATAATTATTGTGCATCCCACATCATCTGCTTTGGATAGAAAGGATCTGATTTTGTGCCCATGGCTGAGCCAGTTCAAGTGGTGGGGCTTGGAGCAACCTGGGATAGTGGAAGGGGCCCTGCCCATGGCAGGAGGTTGGACAAGGTGATCCTGAAGGTCCCTTCCAAACCAAACCATTCTGTGATTCGCTGCAATTCTCTCTTCTCCACTAATGGGGAGGAAAGTGGGTTTTTCTCACCACGCAGACTTTGTGGGTGGTTCCCCCAGGGGAGTGGGGGAAGGGGAAGCACAGCTCTGTGTTAGCTGGGGAATAAGTTTTTATCTAAAACCACATCAAAAATCTGAGCAGACTTTTTTTTTTTTTTTTGGGGGGAGGAAACTTTCCTAGCAATATTTAGAAATTAAAATTACAGTAATTGTCATGGTGTAATGGCATCCCTCTTCATTTCCTGCTGCTCACGGAGAGAGGAAAGGATAATTACTGCTCTGGAACATGGCAGTTGCCAAAAAGATGACTTTGTTTCTTATTCTATGGGCCTATTTGACCCATCTCTCAAAGGTCAGTAAATTATATTTCTTAGGAGCACAAAGATGGGTAATAAATGTCTATTTGCATATACAAGCTTTTTTTTTTTTTTTTTTTCCCCTCCTGACTGCATCAGTTTATTCTTTCTTTAAATGGACTTCCTTCCCACAGGAAGCATCATTTCTCCCTTTCTTCCTGTGTTTATGAAGTTGTTCTTTTTATGTGATTAGAGTAAAATTCTCAATTTGGGGGCAGCAAGATCCAGTCCTTGGCTTTATGGAAGAATAACTTTTTTTGGCAGTAATGTCTGCATAAACTGCATATTTGTGTGTGAGTGTGTAATGACTTTGGTTTTTTGGGCTTATATTTTTACCAGGTCCTTGTCATGGTAGGTGTTGTATAAGCACAGCTACGAGACTGTGCCACCCTGAGGATCTCACTGGCCAAACCAGCACCAGCAGCTTATTTTGAACAATAATTAATGATGAGTTTTTAATGCAGTAGAAATGCTCCTCGTGCTCCTCATCTTTGAAACCAGCTTCCACATTTGTGAGAGGGCGTGGTGTGTATTTCCCTGAAAGGCAAAATCTCATTTCCCACGATCAAAATGCAGCTTTTGCCCCGACAAATGGAGCTGTTTATTTACACATTTGTCTTATTGACTCTCCCATCTTATCTCAGAACTCATCCCAGTTCCGAATGTTCCAGTCTGGCTGCTGTATCTCAGGAAATCAAGCTTTGGTGATAATCTTGCATGTGTGGTAGTAATTGCTATGTCTTTTCAAGGTCGTTTGGGATGCAGCTACTTCTGTAAAAAGTGTTATTTCAATAATGTCAACTTTGTTTTAAATGACTGTGCATCCTTTAAAAGCCATATTGTAATCAACCCACTCCCCTGTTCCTAGGGTTGTCAATACGGAGCATTTAAATCACACAGTTATTTTTTCTTGACTTTACTCAAGTGTGGGCTTTTGTTTGGTTTTGAAGGGTTTGGATTTTTTTTTTTAAGGCAGTCATTAAAGCAATTTTCTTAAGAAAATTTAAATATTTTCTTTTCTTTTTCTGCCTCTTCGGGGGTAGAGAAATGGATTCTCATAAAGGGATTTAATAAGTGGATGCAAATAGATTCACACCTAATCTTTTAATTTGTTCCCTGTATTTTCGAGGGAGGTGGAATCTATTCTGAATGTCCCAAAGTATTCTTGCTCTGCTTCCAGTGTGTCTGGGAAGGGAAAGTCTTTTCTTCTCAGCATGCCCACGATCTTGAAAAAAAATTCCAGTGGGCTTTATAGGCACAGAACTTCCCTAAGTAACCATTAAACTCCCCTTTTGTCAGGGAGGCAGCATTTTTCCACTGTAAAACTTAAAATGAAGCATCCTGCACCAGACCCTTTGGGAAAACACCCAGATTCCAGCTGCTGCTGGTGGCAGGTTTTATGGGACACCAGGAATGCTCAGGGCTTCAGTAAAAACGTGGAAGAACCACCCCAAATGCTCCTACAGCTTTAATTGAAGGAATTGTCAAAAGCTGGAGGTTTGAGCTTCCAGCAGCATTCCAATCTCCTTATCCTACAGGAGAAGAAAAGTGAGAAAAGACCAAACCTATACAAAAAAGGAATGTGTATCATCAGGTTTGGGGGGAGCTTTCCATCTCCTAAATTGCCCAAACAACTTGCACATTGTGCATTTTCCTTGGCAATCCTTTAAAGTGCCCTTCAATGGACCAGCCCACTTTGCCTGTGTCTGCTGATGGAACCAGAAACTGCAGCTGCCTCTATCAGCACCCAGGCAAAGAACTGAGTTGTCACTAGCTGGGTTTTGGTTAGTTAAAGGTTTTTTTTTCAGTTTGTTTGTTCCCTTGTGGGTTTGTTTTTTTGTTGTTGTTGTTGTTTTTTGGTGGTTTTTTTTTTCATTTTTAATTTTCCCTTTTGTTTGAGTGAGGAAGGACAGAGGTTTCTGTGTGGGCAAAGGATGAAGGCGAGGGAAGGGGTTCTTTTGTACAAAGCCTCCTCCAGAGCAGCTCCTCTGGCTCCTCCAGCCCAGCTCTGAGTCACTGCTGGGGCCACAAAACAACTGAATTGTTTTGTCTGGAATGTGCCAGCCTTGCCCCCAGCCCTGCAACCACTTGCTTTTATGCTCCCAAATCCTGGGAGATGCTTTCCTCTCACCCACAGACCCTGCTGGGAGGGCTGTGCCCGGGGAATGGTGACACCTGGGGGGGCATGAACCAGCCTTGCTAGTGGGAGAGAGCAGGGAAAAAATCCATGTTGTGCCCAGAGCTGGGACAGATCACTCAGCTGGTGCCCACGTCTTTGTCCTTTCATAGCCAGAGACAACTCTGCAAATATTTTTTCCCACTGCTCGTGGTGGCTGCCTGGGTGGTTGCTGTGCTCGTGTCTCGTGGAAGCACGGAATGGTTTGGATTGGAAGAAACATTAAAAAATCATCTGTTTAAAACCTCCTCCCATGGGCAGGGATACCTTCCACTGGACCAGGGTGCTCCAAGCCTCCATCCAGCCTGGTCTGGAATGTTTCCAGTGGTGGGGCAGCCATAGCTTCTCTGGGCAACCTGTGCCAGGGCCTCAGCACCCTCACAGAGAGGAATTTCTTCCAAATATCCAATCTAAATCTAACCTCCTTCAGCTTAAAGCCATTCCTCCTGTCTTAGCTCTCCATACCTTTGCAAGAAATCCCTCTCCAGCCTTTCTACTCCCTTAAGTACTGTCAGCCCCTAAATTGCCACATCAGGTTCATTCAAAAAAAAAAAAAAGAAAAAATTTCTCACCTATTATATGAGATCTAGACATGGTCTCAAGGAATTCTGAATCCTCTTTCCTCCTGAGTGTTGCTTTTCACTCAGTGATTGTGGGCAGTTCACGGTTCCAGTCAGCACTGCTGGCACAGATTTGTAAATCTATAAATAAATACGTCTATCTGGAGATACCTGCACCTACATCAATATAAATAAATACAAATAAAAAATGAAATTAAATATAACTGTAAATGCAGTGGCAGCTGGATGGAGCTCACCTTGCTCAGAGAGCTTTGTCCTTGCATGCAGCTTTTCTGGGCAGTGAGGGTCACCTCTGGCAGCTCTGTCAGATCTGTGTGACAGCAGCTGAAGAGGAGAGCAAACACAGGCCAAGATCCCAGAGCTGATGAAACCTAGGCTGGGTCTGCAGGACATGTGTGGCCACAATGGCAGTACTATAATTACTAAAAAATTAATTAAAAGCTTGAATTTTGTTCACTTTATGGGCTTGACTCCCCTGTATATGACTTTTTTTTTTTTTCCCAGAAGCATAATTATATAGTGAGTGTTTCTGCCCAGTGGAAGTGATTTCTGCTGGTGTGAGGGGGTTGCTCACACAACCCCATCCACCTCCCTTCCTTCAACCCAACCTTCTTCCCTAAGTTGCACAGCAAGAGTAGGAATTGACTTTTGCCCTGGCAAAGATCACATGCAGCAACTGGAGTAAGAAATGTGAAACCTTACTGAGCGTGTCACCTTGCTCCAAAGTGAATGCAGTGTTATTTAATACATTTAAACCCCCCTGTGGAGATGAATTATTGAAAGGAAGGAAATTGTATTCTTCTAAACCCACCTTGATGGCTGCATTTATCACATGATTAAATGGGGACAGCAATGGTATTTTCCCCACTAAAAAAATGTGTTTGGAAATATATTAACCCTTGCTGCACCAGGGTGAAGACAAAAAAAGATATTTATTGACCTTTCTAGGGCACATCTTATTTGTTTTCAAGGTCTAAATAAACAAGGTTATATCCACCATAAAACTTAAAGATGTTAAAGCCTTTTCACTCCTATGTAGAAGGCAGTGCAGTTACCTCCCCTATACTTCATCTCACCTATGAAATCATAGACCCATGGAATGATTTGAGTTGGAAGGGATCTCAAAAATCACCTTATTCCAACCTCTTGTCAGGGACAGGGACACCTTCCACTAGATCAGGTTGCTCAGGCTCTTTGAATTGGTCACAATTATTTCTGGTTTATGAAAATACGAGGAAACACAGAATCACACTTTTAATTCTGATTCTTTTTTCTGCTGCTTAGCTGAAAACTGTAACCCAAATTTGTGGGGTTTTCTTTTGCCAAGCTAAATTTCCACTGGTGTACTGGTTTGTTAGTTTCATCCTCATTTTTAATGATAATCCAGGATGCTGAAATTCCTTTGGAGTTAACTCACAAAGCTGGACATATATCAGAGAGGTAATTTATATATAGTGTCATTATAAAACACAACAGGCTCTGTAGGATAAGGCATGTGGTGCAGTTAACATTTCAAGCAGTTATTTCTGAGCTGATAGCAACAGCCTGTGTGATAAATAAAATAAATATGTTCACCTAAACACAGATGGAGGTTCTCCACTGCAATCTCACAAACTTGATCTGAGAAGGTGCCTCTGAAGCAAACAATTTCCTGAAGTTTAAAGAGACTTTTTCACCCAATTGTCCCAAATATGAAATGAGGTGATGGTTCAGAGCCTACACCATGAGCAAACCCTGATGAACATCTTTTGTAGATAAGAATGGAAAGGAGTTGGACTTGATGGTCCTCATGGCTCCTCTCTAATTTGAGTTACTCTGTGATTTTTGGGAAGGAGAAAGCTGAGCCATGGGTGTTGCTCATCAGTGCCACTGTCGGGAGCAAATCAAAGTTGTGTGGTTGGAACCTGCTGAGCATCACCTTGTCCCAGCTCATCCCTGTGAGCTCTTAATAATGCTGGGGAAGTGATGCAGCCAGGCCACCCCAGATCTCCTCCTGTGGGTGTTCAGATGGGCAGTTGGGCACTTCAGCAGCGAGGTGACAGGACTGCATCTCTCTGTGTCCCCTGCAGTAAAACACAGTGAAGCTCTGCAGTGTCCCCTTCATTAATCTGCTTTAATTAAAGCTGTGCTACCACGTGGTACCCTGGGAGGAGCATTAGGTCACCCCAGTGAGCCTTGGATTAACTGGGATTGGTGCAAGAGGACTTTATTCCTGCTCCCTAAACCAGTTAAGGTCTCAATCTCACCTCTTGTCTCACTGTCTGCTCCAGATGCTGGAAAGGAGCTGGGAATGGTAGAGCAAGGAAGGTTCTTCCTCATGGGAAATCAAACTTGATCTTCTGCCCCTTCCTGTGCTGCTTCCCAAAGCCAAACTCACAGACAAGAGGTTCCCAAGGTCTTCCTTGGCGCAAAGACTGCCATGGAGAAACCTGCAGTGGCTGTGCAGAGAAGCTGGATGGAACCATAAATGTTTATTTCCCAGTTTGTAAACAAAGAAACAAAGAACATAAACATAAATGTTTATGAACCCAGTTTTCCATAGGGCAAAGCTGGAGATCCTGTTTCCAATCTGTGCAAGCCCTGGATTTTTTGTGAGCTGTGGTTTGCACACCTCTCTTGGATGAAATGAAAAGCTTCAGTGTTTTATTTTCTACCTTCACTGAGTCTGTAAAGTCCTGAATATAATAAAACTATTGAGCTGGTTCCTAGAACCTTAACTCAATATTACACTTGACACAATTGAATCTCTTGATCTACAACGTTCCTTGCTTTAAGAAGGATTTTCCCCTCCCCTTCTCCTTTCTGTATTGGCTTACATTCACATGAAGAGCTCAGCAGTGACGTGCTGAGAAACACAGATGATTGCCCTAAAAAACCCCAAAACCACCCAGCAAACAAAAATTTAAAAAAATATCAAAGCATCTTCTTGCGATCACAGCTGATTTCTGGTGAGTGAGGAAGGTGTTTTCTCCCTCCCTGTGCCCAGCAGTTCGTAACTGGTTGGGTGATTTTAGGAAAGAGAATGGAATGTGGCTTTTATGTGCAGCAGGACGTAGTGACCTCCTCTGGAAGCTGAGCACGGGGAAGTTTGATGGCCCTGCGGTGGGAGCTCCTAAGCTGACCCCTGCATTTAAGCATGATTAAAAGCACGGCTGAAGAGCCAGGCAGAGGGAAAAAAAAAAGCACCTTTCACGGGAGTTGCTGGGAGTGGGGCGAGGGAAGCTGTGGATGCTGCTCGCTTTGGAGTGCCATCTGCTGGCACAGGAGCCGGGATTTGCACTGCTCGGATGAAAACGATGCCAGGGAAGCCCTGATGAATCACTGAGGTGAGAATAAACTCGGTAAAGAGTTGGGGTGAAACAGGATGTCTGGTGTGTCTGTTGAAGACAGAATCGCTTGCTTAGGTGTGGAAATCTGCTCCATGTCCCCTCTCTGTACTAAGGAGAACAAACATATTAAATAGAATTTAAGTATAATATTAATGATTTTGTGTATAAATATAAGACTTCTGAGGCTCCTAGGGAGGAGACATTTGAGCTTTAGGTGACATCTGCTGCGAGTTTGGCAATTTTTAGTCTCAGCTTGTCTGGTTCTCATCTTTACTAAAGTTCACAGGGCTGTGCAGGTCCTCTGTCCTCTCCCAGATCCTCTCCCTACCCAGTTCACTTAATTTTGGCACCCAAAGGTGAGCACAGGTCTTGCTTATCAGCACATCTGCCTTAGGCACAATAGGGTCTGGAAGGCCATCTGGTAAATGGCAGAGGGTGACACACTTCTGGTGTAGCACAGGGTAGTGCTGATTTGCTATCTTCGAGTTTAAAAGGTTCAAAATTATTTAAATGAACAAGGAACCACAGCTCATTGGGGTGAGAGCAGGTAAAGGTGATGGCAAATGGTGTTGGACCCTTGCCTGCCTGGTCAGAGCTGCCAGGCAGTCCCAGCCTGGGAAAAGTGGGATATGAAGGAGAGTTTTGCACAAAAGTAAAAGGGGGAAAGGGCTTTTTCTTTATAGAGAACCATATTTTTTGTTTAAACATTCTGGCATCTGCCTTTTTTTTTTTTTTTAAATATGTTTTTAATGTTTCGACCCAAAGGTGCTCATTTTACAAAGATGCATTCTTCACATGTGGGATGTCATTTGCTTTCTTGTCCTATACCTGTTTATTTTGAGGTGCATTTTATTTTGAGCTTGATGATATCCAGTGTTGTAAAACCTTTTTCTCCTTACATTGCATGTTGCTTCCAAGCCTGCAGGCACTGACCCATTGTAGACTTGAGTTCACAGAAAATCCCTTTAATCACCCTTTTGCCTTCTTGACTCTCTCCTTGTGACCTCTTCGGTCTCAGAGCTCACCAGTGCTGCTTTTTCATCTTCTCAGCTGTGAGGAGCTGGAAAACATTGCAAATTATTAACTGACCACCAAAACAAAGGGTTTGGAAAGTGTGGTATGGAGCTGCGTGGGCTATTTTTGGAACTGCTTTGTTTGGAGCTGCTCCTTTGTTCACAAACTGGTGATTGTATGTAAGACTTGATACGAAGTAGGAGGTGAGTTGGGAAACCCTCCAGTGCTGAATTTTAGTGGGTGCCTCTGCAGGTTACAAATATTTTGCAAACTGAGATGTTTCTGTCTCCAGGGGGAAGAATCCATCCCCATTTGTGGCATGTTGTCACAAATCCTGGCTGGATACCAGTGCCCACCAAAGCTGCTCTGCCACCCCCTCAGCTGATCAGGGGAGATAAAATGTAGTGAAAGGCTCGTGGGTCAAGATAAGGACAAGGAGAAATCACCAGTTACTGTCACAGGCAAAACAGGCTCGATGTGGAGAAATCAGTTTAATTTCTTACCAATTAAATCGGAGTAGGATAATGAGAAATGAAACTGAATCTGAAAACATCTCTCCTGTACCCTTCCCTTCTTCCCAGGAAAACTCACTCCTGAATTCTCTGCCTCCTCTCCACCAGCATCACTGGGGGGTAGGAAATGGGCCCAGTTCATTACAAGTTGTCTCTGCTGCTGTTTCCTCCTCACCCTCTTCCAGAGTCACACCAGTAAAACTTCTCCAGCACAGGCTCATCTCTCCACAAGTCCACAGGTCCTGCCAGGGCTCTCTGCCTTCCTCTGTCTTGGGATTTTTATTCTGTTTTTTCATGGTTTTCAGAAGGAAATGGAAATTGGTGGGTCTGGATGTGTTCATAATAGCTTGAGTAGCTGCCAAGTGCAAGGCACTAGGGTTTTTACATGCAAAGAGTCTGCAGAATTGCTGTGTTTCCTGGGTTTGTTTGTCCACTGTTTATCATGGAATATTGGCCATGGGCCTGGGAGTAGAGCTGGCAAGTGAAGTCAGACACTTCTGTGTGGCCCCTCAGTGAGTTTGAAAGCTCCTGTCCCTGGGAGCAGAGGAGTTGGGCCACGCTCTCCTCATGCTGAGGGGATTTGGGGAGCACCCTGTTCCTTTCAGTAGGGTTGTGTTGTCATTTTCCTTGCTTACAGAGCAGGAAAGGTGGAAGGCAGAATGAAAGTATTTCAGTGAGATTCATCACGTGTGATTCCCTCTTCAAGAAAGTCGTGTAGTCATTGCAGGCTGACAGGAAGTCATTTAGCAAAAGGAGTGATGTGACACCTTCCTCTGCTCATTTCCCTGAGCTTCTGCTGAAAAGCCAAGGAATTGGTGGGATATTTCATATTTATCCACATCATCACATTTAACACCTCAGAGCTTTCCTTTTGATATCCTCTGTTAATTCCCAGCATCACAGCAGGAAACAAATCAATCTCCTCGTTCTCTGCTGCAAATATTTGGTGATAAGGTTACTGATAAGCTCTGAATTAATTTTCATAGTTTCAGAATGCAAAGTTGGAGATGTTATGGCCTTACATACCATGGCAACTGGTTCCTCTTGGCAGGTTGCTCCACTGCCTATGACAAAGATGACTTTGGCTTCATTTCAGGACCAGTGATGTGGGAAGACTGCTTGTCTGCAAAATCTTTTCCATCAAGAAAATTCCTTGCGCTATGATTCACTCATCCCATATGTGGAGGAATTAAATCCTGGGTGAGACGCATGAAGGAAACCCCACAGGAGGAGAAATGATTTGACAGCTGATCCATAGAGCTCTTTCAGCCACCTCTAAAGAAAATGCTGTGATGCCAGTATCAGTTTCATTCCACATCTGGGCTTGACTCATCCACTACAGTGAAAGAAGAAAGAAACCCAAAGAAATAATTAAAGTTCATTATTGAGTGTATATGAAATAGCATTATTAAAGTATCTCCCTGACATTTATTTATAACCCTTCTTCCTGACAGAGCCTGACATGTTTTGCAAACACCACTGAATGATTATATATTCTTTGCCCAAAATCTGAGGATGTTGCTCTGCATTCTATTCATCACTTGCTCAGTCAAAATTTATGTTCCTGCACAATCTGTACGTTTTCTGAGATCTCTTTCTGTAGGTACATTACTCATGGGACCTACCAGGCATATTTAAAATAAGTCAGGGTGGAAGGGCTCAAATTTCTTTCAGATAAAGCCAAGTTCTTCTGAGGAGCATTGGACTGGGTGCTGTCACTGCACGACAGGGTGAGACTGGAGGAGAGGAACATCTCCATCCTCACAATCCACATATTTTGGTTGGCAGGATGGAGTTGCCAATGATGACACTTATCCAGGACAACTGAGCTATCATAGCTCCTCTTGGAAAAATACCTGGGACTTCAGGATGTGTGCAATGCTCAGAAACTTTTGCAAAACTCAGCCAAGTGTAGTTTCTTTTTTTGACCAGGGCAGTGCTTGTTCCTCTGTACTCAGCACTGGTGAGGCCACACCTCAAGTGCTGTGTCCAGTTCTGGGTCCCTCAGGTCAAGAGCGGCTGGAGCGTGTCCAGGGAAGTTCAAAAGAGCTGGGGAAGGGTTTAAAGAGTCAGTCCTGTGAGGAGAGGCTGAGGGAGCTGGGGGTGTTTAGCCTGGAGACAAGGATGCTCAGGAGAGACCTTCTGGTTCTCTACAATTCCCTGACAGGAGGCTGTAGCCAGGTGGAGTTTGCTCTCTTTTTCCAGGGAACAAGGGACAGGATGAGAGGAAATGGCCTCAAGCTGTGCCATGGGAGGCTCAGGTTGGACATCAGGAGGAATTTCTTCATGGGAAGTGTGGTTAGTCATCAGAAGGGGCTGCACAGGGGGGTGGTCGAGTCCCCATCCCTGGGAGTGTTCAAGAAGTGACTGAACATGGCACTTGGTGCTCTGCTCTGGTTGACAAGCTGGTGATTGCTCAAAAGTTGGGCTCGATGATCTTGGAGGTCTTTTCCAACCTCAGTGATTGTGTGATTGTCACAAAACTAAAGCCTACCTCAGCGTCCTTGGGAGACTGGCCCAGGACACACCTCAAGGGCTTCTCTCACCCCCTTCCATTTGCCAAATGAGACCTGAAAATAGATCAGAGGAGTGTGGATTAGCTCTGTGGCTTTGGTGTATTAGCACAGCTGTGTTTGAGCTGAGCAGCAGCAGGGGTAAAAGCACAGGCAGTGGATGCAAATAAAAGGACTCCAGCAGAAAGGTAATGTAAACTCATCGGGGACTTTAAAATGCTGAGCCAGATCGATGCTCCTTTGCTGATGGAAAGTGTCACCTCCCTCAGCAGGCAGTGTCAGTGGTTCAGGGAGAGCTTCCCGTGGAGAAAGCTGGTGTGCAGCCTCGTGATTATGATAAAATATGCAAGGGATATTTTGGACTCAGTCACCTTCCACAATTTGGTGTGGAAAATATATGTCCAACACTAACTGTGACAACAGTTTCTTCACTCTGTCTGATCTCAGATAAATACAGAGTTCAGTATTTATCTGGAAAAGCAGTTTTTTACAATTCTTCTTTTTTTATTTTTTTTTTTACCCATTTTTGTCTTTATTATTAGAAGTACCTTGTGGCAAGAAAGATTCTTTTCCAGAACGTGGGCAGAATGTTCGTTTATCTTCAGAAATTAGTGACAAATATTTCTTCAGGAGAAGAGAGATATTTTTGTCTAAAAATGAGACTTCCTGCTCCCCAATAGTTGGACTGTGTATGGTAATGAAGGAGAAACAACAGCAATGTGTAGATTTTTATAATGGCTCTTCTGGTTTTGGAAAGATTTTCTGCCTTCCTGCTGAAATGTATCAGCACTAGTGAGGGTTTCAGTCCCTGTGAGGGTCCTATCTCAGCTCCTGCCATACCTGACTGAGAGATCTGTGCATTTTGGGGGTAACCTGGATCTGCCTTTGGCTTCCTTTCAATTCACTTCCAAGCTTTGTCCCCTTTCCGAGCACCTTTTGTGTTCTTCTTTCACTCTGGCATAGTCCCTGCTCTCATTTGTTTGGGTCTCCTTCTTCCTTTGTCATCTTCTCCTATTTCCCTCTGTATTTTGTTCATGTCATTCCCCTCTCTAAAAGTCTTGAGACAACATGAGAGCAAACAGCAATGAAGCCTTTTCCTTGTGACGTGTTCCCCTTTTAGAGCTTATGATATTATCAGTTACATTTCTGCCCATAACCATAGGATTAATATTTAAGTTGGGCTTATTGACATAATGATACCCATTGTGAGGCTAACAATATAAATATGCTGGAGGAACAGCTAGGAAAACAAGATAAGAGAGTCTCAATGCCCAGGGGACGTACACAAGGTGGAGAGTAATAGGGGAACATGATGTATTTTGCTCATCAACAATTTTTCAATGAAAGAGGATTTAAAAACTGCTGCAGTTTTCAGCATATTAAGAGTGTGAGGTGAATTGGGATTATCTTTTGTAGTGATTCCATGTTGTAACAAACTACTTGTGACTCCAGCTTAGTTTGTGAAGTCCCTCACCTCCCTGGAGCCTGTGGAAGTCCAAGGTGTCCTCAGCAAATATTGCTCTCTTCTTATTTGAGAATCGGAAGAGGTGTGAAACAGGGTTGATCCAGGATTGGGAGTTTGTATGGTTAAAAAAAATCAGTTCCTGCCTGATTTCTGTACTGCCCTGCCCTTTAGAGCTCTCCTTGGAGAGAAGAGTAGTGATCTCCATAACTCAAAAGTACAGTGTCATGTGGAAAGTAACCAAATGAAATGAAACAAATGTGTTCAGTACAGGTGTCATTGAATGATTAAATATCAAAAGCCAAATAAAGGTAGAAATAACTTTTAAGAATACATTCTCGGAAAAGAAAGGATCAGAAAACGCAGCATAAATAGGCAGGAAAATTTTGCTATAACCTTCATTGGGATCAAAATTCTACCCTCACCAAGCAAATCCCAGGAATCATAGATGTTTTCTTGCTGATATTCTATTTCTTGGTCAGGGTCCCTCCTTGTGACATGAAGGCTGAGCCTGGAGTTTGGGAGAGAGGAGGGTGGGGTCTGTGAGGAATCCAACTCTTACACAGTGGCTTCAGCCCTGCAGTACATCCTTCTTGGTCCATATTGGGCCTTCCTTGGTTGATTTAAATTCACCTTCAGGCTTCTCCTTGCTTCTGAGCACTAAATCCTGGAGAAGCAAAGACCTCCTGTCTGACCTGAGCACATTTCATGGATAATCTCTGTGTCTGTTCTCTAAACTCTGTAACATCTTCAACGGACACAGCACTGAGCGTCTGCTTCCTCCTCTCTCCCCACCACTGGTTTGTTTCTAATGAAATATTTATTAAGTGGATAATATTTGCAGTCAGAGAAGGAGATAATTCATGCAAGCAATCAGCTCTGGGTTAACTGGAGAATGAAAATGTCTTGGACCGTAGCAAAAACTCATAATCAAAGGGCTCCCCAGCTATCCATCAAACAATCAATTACTGTATCCATTAGTCCCCTTTCAGCACACATTAGAACAATTTACTAGACATGCTAATGCCTGGGTCATTGCTCCTTAAGGATGAGCAAACAGCAGGGGCATCCATCAAAATTTTGATGCAGCGTGATCTCATTCAGAGTGAATATACAGCTTAGATCACTTCATATTCTCATGGTGTTAAGTCTATTAAAAACCTGCCCTGTGAGGGAGATGCTGGTTGCCTCCCGTCCTCACCAGCTGAGGTAAACTTGTCGAAAGAAGTTGAACTTTTCACATGATTCTGCCTTCTTTGTAGTGAGACAGATGAACAAACAAACTGCACATCAGGAAACCACAGGTGGTTTTGTCATTTCTTTGTCACACTGTCCAGGTAACTGCAAACACCTTTTCTACTCTTACATGTGCCATGTGGGGGAAACAGGATTTCTCCATGAAGAGGGAATCCAAGAGGCATCACCCCAGGCCTGTCTTGTCTCTCTGTCCTCACCTATTCCCTGGCAAACCTACTGGGAATTCAAACCATGCATGCTGAAGGAATCTCTGTTAATTCCTCCACAGTGTAGATTTCTATCTCTGAAGGCAACAAGACTCTTTCTACAGGTAGTTGGGAAAAACAAACACATCTTAGTGTACTCAGCTGAGCTAAATATGATATATNTTTTTTTTTTAATGCTGTTTTGGATTGTTTGGGATCTTTTTCCCCATAGTGTCCCTTGGCCACAGCTGGGCATGTGTAGTGTAAATCTCTACTTCTGAGCCTGACATTCAAGGCTCCCTTTATAGTTTATGGCACAGTCTTGTGTTAAGTAGCTGTCAATCTTTTTAATCTGGAGAATAGGGCTCTTATCTCCATTGACTTTATTGACTGTGTCTCCATTGATTATAGTAGGAGTCTTAATCAGGAGCTGGGAGGTCAGGGCCTCCACTGTGGGTATGTAAAGTTGGAGAGGTGGATTTCTGGCAGTTCAATTTGCCTGATCAATTCAAACAAAGATATCCACTGTGCAAACATCTCAAAGTGGTGTTAAGAGGGATCCCACTCACATGTCAATACCACCAGCCCTGAACCAGCATCTGCCTAATTTATCCCTCCTTCTCTGAATGACACTTGATATCTGATGGAACAAAGTGGCAGCTCTGTTAACAGGGTAAAGCTCCTTGTCTCTATTGCCAGTTTGGAGAAAAGGCCAAAAAAATGAAGGACAGAACTTTATTAGATTGAATCTCCTGCTGAATAAACCCACTTCATAGTTTTGAGTAGGCAGGGAGCAGAAGGAAATAAATTCCCTGCAAAGACCCTTCCTGTAATTCTCTGTGATCCCTTTGTCCCTCCAGAATTCATGGGTTCAGTGGCAGGGTCTGCACCCATGTGTGCTAGTTAGGAGCTTCTTGTGCAGTGAAAACCTGGGTTTATGAGATAAAAATCTCATTTTCACACACACAAACTTTCAGAGGAGCAGCAGAAAACTGTCGCCTTTCCACAGAGAGAATCCTGTTCCAATGTGGGTTTGCAGACAGAGGTCTCTTTCAGGGAGTGAAATATGATTTTAATTCAGGGACTGTGTCCCAGCCTTTCAGAATCACTTCATTACTTTTTTATTACTGTAGGAGTGGAAAATGATCAGATTTGAAGCCTTTGGGACTGGGTCAAATAGGAAAATTATCAAGATGCAACAAGTCAACCAATCAAAGCCCCATGCAGCATTTTTGAGAGTGGACTTTTACACGTGACAAAATTTTTCCTGTGTTTGGGTGGAAGTTTCCAACAGAAATATACTTTTATGGCACAAGCAATGAAATTGTGGAGTTTATGGCTTGGGAAGGGCTTTGGTATATACAGAGAGAACAAAAAAGAGCACCAACAGGACAAGTAAAGTAACGTGAGGTGTATAGTTTACAAACATCAGATGAGAAAATGAGGGAGCTAAATTAAATAGTCTTGAAGAAAGTATCAATAGAGACATGATTACAATCTATAAATATTTTCAAGGTGAAAATACAAATGAAGACCAGGTGAATTATTCAGAGTTAAATGACAGAAGCCAGGATAGCCTGATGGCAGGAAGGAAACATGCAGGTTAAGTGCTAAAACTAATAAAGAACACTTGTGTGGATGCTTAAAACCCCATCAGTTTGCAAAGTCGATAGCACGGTTAAAACAGAAGTAAAATAAATAATAATGATAGCGCAATAAAAATCTGTGGTAGAAATTATCTGAATGTTTATCTGTGGCCTCTCCTGCCTCTGACACAGTTAAGACATTGTCCTGATATTAACTGGAAAAATGGGCAGATTATGGACGATTTTGTTACATGTCATGTTCCGGAGGCGCTGAGCTGAAAACCTTTCAGCATTTTTTTTTTAATCTTAATCCTTTTGCTGAATGCTTTATTTTGGAAACAGTTTAGGTAGCTTTTCAATGCTCATGAAAGCCTGTATGCTAATGGGGTGGTGTGGAACTGAGTGAGGAAAGGTTAACATCTCTGTGAGCATAAATCACTGAGACAGCACTGAGCACCTGAGGATAATAAAGCTGCTCTGCGCCGCTTCCTTTCCTGAAACTTCCTATTTCTTGTCACCATTTGGAAGGTTAAATTCACTTCATCCTGCCCTGTAAAGAATTAATACAGGATAAATTAGCAAACTGCCAAATTCCCCCTATTTCGTTCTCCCTGGACAAACTCAGAGCAAGATTTTGTTCCCTTTAGCAATGTTTACACTTCCTATTTTCATTATTTCACTTTGCAGGCACTTTGGTACCAAATACACCTCTGTGTCTAAATTTCCCTAATAGCGTTAGTTTCTCTTCCCCGAGACATTGCCTAGATCTGTAATAACTCTATCACTATTCTTGAGGAAGAATATAATTTTCTTTCTGCTGTTCTTGTGTTTTTCTCTAAACCAGTAAATGTTCTGACTTGATTTGACTTGGAATTCAAGCTGTCACTCTTCATTTTTCTGGAGATTGAAGCTCATATCCTCTGAATAAGGTTGACTGTTGTTAAATATTTCCAGTGAAACAATGTCCTCTTGTCCATGTCAGTCCTTGCTGACAGAGCACACAGAAATCAGGGCAAGCATTTCATTCCCTTCAGTTAAACTTATATTTTAAGGTTGTTTGCAAGTCAGGAGATTAGTATGGAAGGTGGGTACTGGGAAAGTTCTGTTGATGTTTTGGGGCTTTAGTGGAAACACTTTGGGGGACAGAAGACAATTCACCAGTTTAGTTGAAAATGTGATCTCTGTTTCACTCAATGTTTAGGAACAAATTCTACAGAACCTTTTAATTGTAAAAGTTCCTGTCTAACTGGGCTCTGCTGTGCAGTGCTCTTCCAGAATTATACATTTGAAAAGACAACACTATAATCAAATTCAAATTTCCAAGTGTCTTTTTTTCATCCCAGTATTCCCACTTGGATGATCGTGTCCCTTGAGCTGTAACATCTGATGTTTGGAGGAAAAGGGAAAAAAACCAAGATTGGTTTGAAGAATGGGGAGGTTCTAACAGGAAATCAGTTCTGTGTGCCCCCAACACGAGAAGGTCATGGATCATTTGTAGTGAGTCCCAAGGAGGCCATGGAGATGCTCAGGAAGCTGCAGCACCTCTGCCCTGGAGCCAGGCTGGGAGAGCTGGGGGTGTCCAGTCTGGAGAAAAGAAGGATCATGGGAGACCTCAGAGCCCCTTCCAGTGCCTAAAGAGACTCCAAGAGAGCTGGAGAAGGACTTTGGACAAGGGTCTGAAGTGCCAGGAAATGGGCAAATTACTTCAAACTGAAGTAGGGGAGGTTTAGATTGGATATTAGAAAGAAATTATTTAGTATGAGGGTGGAGAGGCCCTGGCACAGGCTGCCCAGAGAAGCTGTGGCTGCCCCATCCCCAGAAGTTTTCCAGGCCAGGTTGGACAGGACTTGGAGCAACCTGGGATAGTGGAAGGTGTCCCTGCCTGTGGCAGGGGTAGGGGTGGGATGACCTTTAGGGTCGCTTGCAACCCAAACCTTACTCTGGCTCTATGATTATTCAAAATGAGACTCTTCTGTGGATGGTGCCAAAAGTTGTGGTGGGATGACGAGGTTTTGTCCTATCCTGCTGCTCAAAGCTTGGCTCCTACTTTCATCCTGCTCTCCCACAAAGTGGGGACCCCGCTCTCCCAGGGAGGCAGGAACTTTGTCTTGTGTCCCCAGCCCCATTCCCATTAACTGACCACCGACCCTCCAAGGCTCTTGCAGGTGTGTGGTGACAAGATCCCTCTGATTTTTGTCCTAATTTGGGATCAGGCTTTTGGGCTGTAACAGAAGCATCCTGGCAGTGCAGGGGCTGTAAAATGGGCACATATTTTTTTAAAGAGTCACTAAATGAGGCTGATTCTCAATATCAGGCTCTGGACATTTGCTTGGACACTGAACAGTCCACTGAAACCCTGCCAAAGGCCAGGAACAAAGAGAGATTAAAAAACTGTTGCCAATGGAGTTTTGTGGGAGTCAAACATGTTCCTAAAAATAAAGCTGGGTGAGCAGTCCAAAAACAAAATGCAAAATACAGAAGCAGTCTATTTTTTTGAGAGAAAGAGACATATTTTTTATTTCCAGCATCTTTCTGCTTTTCCACTGTTCCAGAGTGGCACTGTGCCCATGCTAGGGGTTGTCTCTGCTGCAGGAAATCAAGCTGAATTTGATTCTTGACTCTGTGTGAACCAAGGAAAAAAAAAACTCCTCACTATTCTAAATTTTTTGGTACTAGATGGGTGTTAATGGATGAGCCAGTGACTCATTCTCCCTCTTGTTTGCTTCCTAGCAGGAACCTGCTCACCAGCTGTGCAGCACATATGTTGGGAGGCAGAGACAACACGATCCTTTCTAGACAGCCTTGATGTGTCTGTGAGCTCTTTCAAGCAGGGGCCTTTTCCACAAATGCTGGGGGTTTCAGCTGCTCCGTGAGCAGGGAGTCTCTGCCTTGCATCAGGATCCAGGGCCAAGGCCGAGCTCAGCTCTCAGACAGCACTGCCAGCCAAAGCCTGGTGCCAGCAGAGATGTGCAGAGACAGAGAATGCTGAGAATGCAACACAGACAGCTAGGAAAGGGCTAGGAATGTGTTGTGATGCTTTAAAAACACCGGTGAATGCTCTCCTTCCTGACAGTCTTAAAGGAATGTTTATCCATTGCTCTGTGTGTATGGAGATGCTGCCTGAAGGTGGTGGCAGCCCAGGATTTGGGAAGGATGGGTGCAGCCAGGCTGCAGTCATTCAGTGAAATGGGTTTGGAAAGCAGAGTGTGCTGGGCTGCAGGGAGGGGAGATGTGTGCCTCTCTTCACTGGTGCAGTTTTGATTCACTCACATCGCCGTGGCACCGTCTATTTGCATGGTTGCAAACCAAGAGGGAAAAAAGAAGGAGAAGGACTGGAAATAGGAACAGAACAAGCTGCTGCTTCCTTCAGTCAGACAGGGTGAAAGTGCATGGCAAAATGTATCCCTCATGATCAACTGGAGTTTGACCTAGAAGCTGATGATCTCCCTGAGCAAAATATGAGTGCCAGCCCCACCATCTAAGCCTGGTAGGAAGGGCATTCCTCCTAAATTTGGTCTTCACTGTGGGGAGAAAATGTGCTGTGCTTCTTAAAAGCACATCAGTTATCAGAGAGCTAAACCTTGGGCCCCTGGCTTATTTTCTTTTTCTTCATCTACCACAGACAGGCCATTTAATTCTCCCACCCTGAGTACAGTAAGATCGACTCTGAACTCAAGCAGCCCTGGGTGATGAGGTCAGGATTGCTTAGAATGAATTTGGTGAAGTAATAAAGTCTTGAAGGCAAGCTAAAGAAGAGGAAAACAGTAGGAGGTATGAACTAGGTACTCTGTTACTAAGTCTCTTCCAGTTCCAGGAAACTGAAAGGATTTTCTCAGTCCTCATGGCTGCAGAGACCTGAATGAGTAAATTTAAAAATGCTGAAAAGCAAACTAGCAAAATACTTTCTGTTAATACATTTTCCCTAAAATCAGTAATTTCTTGCAGATTCTGTAGTAGGAAACTGGTGGAAAGGGTGGTTTTCTTGTTCAATTTCACATTCCTTTCATTCAAAAGTAAACACCTTGATCAAAAGTAAAGACAGAAACACATGAAGGATTCTAGTTAATTTAAATAAAAACACACTTCAACCCTTCCCTTTATGCTAATTTCCCCATCCTGGTTTTTCTCATGCTACATTGGTGCAGAGTAATCAAATTTGCATAAGTTGAAGAAAATGCTAAATCCATTTCTGTATTTGCCCGTGTCAGTGATGCATGCAGGAAGGGTCCAATACATTTCACTTGAAAGTTGTCCTTGTTGTGGTTATTTTAAATTTGGCCTTTTTTGAGTGAAAAAGAAGAGCAGGCAATGGTTAATTTGTGATTTCTCGTTATGCATTTCTTCCCCAGTTGCTGTGGGGAGCTCCTCTCCTAAAACAACAGAGCTCAGATTACCAATCACTGCTGCGATCTTCCGTGTGAAAGATAATGCAAAATTGTAATATCACTATTTCTCTCCTCTAAAAGATTTAGAAGTCCCAGGCTGCTTGTTCTGTGCCTGCCTGAGGCCTTTCTACCTGTAATTGCTTTGGGCTTTTGCCTGGCGAGGTACAGCTCTAAATCTCATTGAGCCTGCAAGGTTAGTTGTTTTGGAAGGATGGTTTGAGAGACACCATCTAATCCCATTTATCTGTCAGCCTTAACCTGGCTGTATTTTGGGGATAGTCAGGCCAAACTGGCTGCTCTTTGTCATTTTTGTCCCAGGCAGCTTTGCAGTGCCAACCTGCGATTAAAAACGTGTCAGGCAGAGTAACTCCAGCAGAGCTCTGCACTGTGGCCCTCCATGCACGGTGTTTTATTGATCTCTAATGCAGACACTCCAGCCTCATTATTCTACACGCAATAAAATGTGAATCTCTGAGCCTGGATGCTGCTGAGAATAGGAGATCCTCATAAAGGCTGTTTATGTGTCTATGTGTACTATAAAGCAAGAGATAAACATCTCTGCATTTGCATTTGGTTTGAAAGCCAGAGCCAAACGTTACCCAGGGAGATGTGAGAGCTTGCAGGAGCTGTGGGAGGTGTACTGGCTGCTGCTGGAGCTGGCCATATCCTTGCTAGAGGTGCAGGAGGCTTCTGGGGATTGGGGAAGATAGAACAACCTTCCTTGGTTTACTCCCTGAGTCGTATAAAAGCTCTGAAATGCTCTTTTTTCATGGTTGCAGATTTCCTTGGAACTGCCTGCAGTCTGTAGTACAAAATTAGCCCAGACAAGTGAGGCTGGTTTTACCTGTGCTCCTATAAACTGGGTGGTAACAAGGAATTTGTGAATTGTGCTGTGCAGGTCAAAGGCATCTCCGGGGCCTTACAGCCCAGTAATGCTCCAGGTGCCTGAAATGTGAGTGTGAATGGAGCAGTGGTCAGAGAAAAAGGAACTTGTGCTCCTTCTTATTCTCCTGAATTAGTTTTTTAGTCCAGGTGGGGGACTGCTGGCTCAAATTGAACTTGCTGTCAACCAGGACCCCAGATCCCTTTCCAAGGGCTGCTTTCCGGCCTCTTGTTCCCCTTCCCCACCCTGACAACAGCTCTGTCACATCCACCCCAAGGTACTGTGTTTGTATCCTCTTCCCAAACTTCCACACACAGAAATTAGACCCTCCTCCACAGGACACAAGCCTGGTGGGGTTTGGAGGGGAAGGAGGTGATGCAGAAATGGGTTTATGTTGTCTCATTCCAGGCTCAATCAAGTTCCCTTCTCAACTGTCTTCACGCCGAGGTTGAAAGTACAATTTGTGAGTGTCTTCCTCAGCCCTTCATTCTGCTGTCCCTGTGGTGTCACTCACCTGGTGAACAGCCTGTAAATCCAGCTTCAATAAATTTTGGTTATTTACATCAACTCTTACAGTTATTTTTGACAAGATTGTGCGAGGCCCATCTTATTTCTCACCTTTATTATCCATCTTGTACTAACCTGAGCTGGAGGGAGTTTGTGTGTATCTCTGTTTGTCTCTGTTACACAATTGTTGTCTATATCTTCTCATTTTGGGAGGATTGGAGAGGAAATTTTCCTTTGAAACCACTAAACATTTCTCTGGCACTAAAAGACACTTCTCATCCGTCCCCAGTCAATATTTCATGCCCTGAATTTGTGGTAAGGGAACAGTCAGTCAGGAATGCCATCACTGAAGTTGGTGATGTAAGAAAGGGCTGCAGGACTGGGAGGTGCCAGGGCACTCTCAGTGCTCCAGGAAACTCCCAGCCCTCTGCAGATGGACTGTGAGGGCTGGCTGCTGTTATGTTAGCTGGAGCTCCCATCAGAATTCTGCTTCTCTGTGGAATAAAGACCATATGGGAGCCAGAAGAGAGGTCATTTCAGTGCCTTGCTTGGGGGTTTTTTGTGACAAGAGTTGTCACACAACTCTTTGTGGTATTCTGTCCCTTCTGATAGACAAATGGGGAGTGAGGCAGGACCAAGGTTGGGAGGGGGTTATTTTTGGAGGGGCCTCAGACATGCAACTTCTGAGGCAAAGATTTTACTGATGATAAAGTACAGGCACTGACAGAAGCTGTCACCATCCAGATAAAACCTTTTTCTCTTTTTTTTTCCATTTTTTTTCCCTTATCAGCAGCTGCATATAGCATCTCCCCATTGGTAGAATAAATCTGATAAAAAAATGTAGTTGTAAGCAGCAACGATTTTATCCTGGTGAAAAGATTTTATCCAACAAGAAAAATGTTGTGCCTGGGCATAATTTTTCAGATATGATGAACAACAGCATGGTATGACCCTCAGTCCTAAGGATTTAGTTTTAAAAGAACTACTGAGCATATCAGATATACTCAACTTTTTCCTCTGCTATTTTTTTTTTTTCATTGGCAGAGTTCAGTTTATAGATACATCTTGACAAAAGTCTGCCAGAGGCAAATTTCAACAAAAGAACAACTTCAAACACATCCAATTAACAATTTATGAAAGGAAATCCGACAGAAAATTACACAGAGATTCACAAGGCATAAAATTTGACACTAAATCAAATTTATTGTGGAAATGCCTGTACAGGGAGTTATGGCCCCTTCAGTGCAGTGTCAAAGGGAACTTTATCTGTGGAGACTCAGCGAGTGCCCTCCATCTGATCTTTTCTTGCTATAAATAAAATGTTTTGTCAGACATGGCAATGAACATAACTCAGAAGGGAATGAAGAGCACTGATAAGCCCAGCTATATGCAGCTTTCAATCAGAAGCATTAGAAGTGATTAGATTTCTCCAGAGGTTCAGATTTAAGATTTTTTCACTTTATCACAGAAATGAGGGGCTCAGTACCATGGACAGCACAAAAAAAAAAAAAAAATCGCTTTTATTTGTTAGCACAGCATACAGACCCGGATAGCAGGTCTTGGTGACTGTATTTAACATTATTATAGAGCCATTTTTAAGTCTGGAAGGAAATATCAGCCCCTCTGCATCCTGTTGTTTTACTGATTTACTCATTCAGCGGCCGTGGTCGGATTTTTTTGGAAGACTTTAACTCATGTAATTGCCTTCAGCAGCTCTGAAATTAACTTAGGTCACAACTGTGTTTAGAGAAAAAAACCTCTGTCTAGACCTTTACCTATTTAAACACATGGATTGCTGGTTTTCTTCTACAAGATGACTGAGCAGCAGCCCTTGCAATGTGTTTTCTGAGTAATTTGCAGGGGGGACATGTTATTTACAGATACCAGGCCCAGCAAGTGGGGATGACAAATAAAGTTGACAGAGGCCAAGATAAAGCATATTTATGGTACAGCTGTGTTGTTCCATGGACTGACCTAATCTGAAGAGCTGGTTGCTGCCTCTCCTGCTGTCCCTGTGCTCCCACATCAGAAACATTTGAGCACTTGTACATTTGTCATCCTCCACTGGAATTCAGACCTGCTCAGGACAAGCACGGCTTTGAGGGTCCATTCTTGGGCATTGAGGTCCTTGGTTCAGCGACCTTGCTGTGACCAGAGCACACAAATTTCATCAGAACACTTTTCCTCTGTCTCCACAAGGCAGATTCTTGGGGTCTTCCAGCCCACTTGGCCATGTGCAGTTTGCCTCTGCTCATCTGACCCCACTGGTGACAATGAGAGGACACCTCTGTCACTAAATGAAGCATGAGAATACCCCAAGGGTTTTTTCCAGAGTCCATTAATACACTCTTTTGGCTCTGAAACACTCTACCAGGAAAGTTAGTGTCCAAGGCACGTAATAATTAGTGAATAAAACACCCCCAGAGTACCTTAATCTTATTAAAATATGTCTTATAAAGTGTAAATTAATCTTGAACCTAATTTTAAATTATGACTTTCTTCCTGTAACACACCCTTTCTCAGTAGATCCCTGGAAAGCAGAAGGTGAAACAAAGTAAGACATTAATGTCAAAGATTTTCATCTTCTGTTCATATTTTGAAGGATACTTGACTGTTTGATGCTGATTTTCCTATTTGCTTCTACTTCTTCCATCGCCCCACTTCCTTCACCACATTGTGTTATTTTCCTTGTCTCCAACAAGGTATGGCGATAATAATTAATTTCATAAGACAAAATCTAAGTGTAGGCAAATGCAAAAATTCTTTTGTTTCTAAATACAGAAATTGCATATTTTTTAAAGAGTTAAAGCAGAGTTAGAGAGTTGAATAAACATTTCCAGACTCAAGTTCTCCCAGCTCTTCCAGTTCTCCAGTCCTGTGCCGTTCCATCTAAATGTGGCCTCACTTCCTTTTCACACTGTGCGAATTCAGGGGAATTAATACTTTTGAAGATGTAGCCACAGTAAGACATCAAAGGCTTTCATTTATTGGGCACTACTCCCAGTGTTTGGGCTTGAGATAAACCCAGATTCAGAGAACTGAACACCCCCCTGAGTACTTGTTTTCTCCTAGAGCTTTCAGAGGCTTTGGGGACATTTAGGTCAAGGATGTGCAGTGGCCACTGCCATTTCTTCTTTCAACTTCAGAGCATCAGAAGCACTTGGCTTGCTTTTATACTGTAACTTTTGGTTAGAAGTCAAAGCTCAGCTCAAGACCAAGTTAGAGGACCATGAACATTGTTTGAAGTGGAATCCTCATGCAATTGTAAGGTTGGAGCCTCCTACAGCACCTCTCAGTTTAGAACTTGAGCTCAGCCTCCAAACCAGCCTTGAGTCAGTTCATTCTCCAAGTCCAGTCAGGACTGAACCTGAACCTGACACAGGCACAGAAGATAAAGGCTGGGTGGAGAAGACCTTGTTGAACCTCTGCCCCTACTTTTTGTGTAGATCCAACCTGTTCTTGAACAAGGTTTTAAAATCTGGACCTGAATGTAAGTGCAGCTCCCAAAATAGAAGAAAATGGTATCTTGGGGCTTATAAAGCAAGTTAGGGGCTTTAAAAATAAAAGGGAGAGAAGCCTATTAAACAGGCAGGTAGGCCATGGGTGGATGATTTTAAACTGAAAGAGGAGATATTTAGATTAGCTATTAGGAAGAATTTCTTTCCTCAGAGGGTGATGAGACCCTGGCACAGGTTGCCCAGAGAAGCTGTGGCTGCCCTATCCCTGGAGGTGTTCCAGGCCAGGCTGGATGTGGTTTGGAGCAACCTGGTCCAGTGGAAGGTGTCCCTGCCCATGGCAGGGGGTGGAATGAGATGATCTTTAAGGTCCTTTCAGCCCCAACCATTCTGTGATTCTATGACTGTGATCAGATGTGTCAGAAAAGCCAGGCCAGCTCCACGAACCTGTGAGTTGCTCAAGCTGATCACTCTGCGCTCTCATCTTTGCAGTGATTTCCCCTTTTAAAGCTGGGCTGTTTGTCTCATAAATGGACAAGATTTGAACCTTTGTATTTAGAATGTTCCAAGTTGGATCATAAAGTCTCCAATACAAATGAGTAGGATTTCTCTGCCTGTGGGAGTGTCTAATTCAGGAAGCATTTGCAGGGAAATTAAACAAGGTAAATGTGTTATTTTTCAGCTGCACATCAACGTTTTGTTCTGTCAGAACTGTGGAAAATTGAAGTTGGTTACTGGGGCCCAAAAGTAGCTCAGGAGATCTGACTTCAGGTCCTAACATTTCCTTTGAGACTTGAAATGTTTCCTCTCATGTGATTTACTTTTCCCCTCATCACATTTTCACCACTGTTTATGCCATCTCTTGTATTAATATTTTCTTTCCCCACACTAAAGCTGTGTAAAACTGGAAAACATTGACACTTCCTTTGCTTTCTTTCCATTCTCCCATCTCAGCAGAGCCCTAAGGCCCCCTTCTCTGACCTGCCTGACGATGAGAAGATCTTTAACGGGGGCGACGGCGTGTGGCAGAGCCAGGGCCAGGACCAAGCCTTGCTCTCGGAAATCACGGAGGAGGATTTGGAAGCCATCCGCCAGCGGGAAGAGGCCATCCAGCAGATTGAGGTCAGTAACCTCCTCCCACCACGGCTTTGTGAGCTGGAAGTGCAGAATCCCTGCTCTGTGCCTTGCTCAACGTGAAGGAAATCCTGATTTACGTCGCTGCCGGTACAGCACCGCTAAAAACGGGGGAGGTGATCAAGAATTTCTAAACGTGGGAATCAGTGATGGAAGGGAAAGTTGGAAATCCGTATGATTTGTAATGAAAATGACAAGAGTTAATTAATGTTCATGGGCTGATGGTTGGGTTCTTCCCAGTGAGTCTTCCATAGCAGAGTTGCTTTAATTGAGCTGGATTCTGCAGCAAAACAACTTCTTCAGTGCGTGCAGACTTGAAACTGGAATTTGTCACAGGCAAAAAACACTCAGCTTTACCATTAGAGAGAATAATAGGTAGACAAAAGGAAATAACTTGTTAACCTTTTCAAATTATTCAGTATTTTGTGTATTATTTTGACTTTCTCCATGTAGTTAAAAGAGGACATACTATTTTTATTCCCCTCCCTTTTTTTTTTTTTTTGAAAGCACTGTAAAAATATGCAATAAAAAGGAACAAAAAGAGGCCTGAATAAGTTAAACATCCCACATTTTTATTTTTATACTTCCCTTTTTGTGCTTTTGGGAAACTCTTGTTAGTTAAATTTAACCAATAAGTGGGTAAAACAAGAACATGTTAAACCTTCCTAATTTGTATGCTTTTACAGACCTAAACTCAAGATGAACCAAAAAAAAGAGGGCCTTAGAATAATCAGAACATTTAATTAAGGGCTATACTTTGTCCTTTAATTGGATTGGGCTAATTTTATCAGGATAGATTTTGGGTTGCAGTACAGCAGGAATTGTGAGTGAGTTAACAGTGCAAAAAGGGGACAAAAGTTCCTGCTGGGGGCTGGTGCTTTGAAGTCGGGACCTCTGTTTGCAAATAGTGATGGCCACATTTGACTCAACTCTCCAAGTCAGAAATTTTGACAGTTTTACAGGAGCGGGTTGAGGTCAGTGTTTGTCTAATTTCTGTTGTGGTTCACTGAGCAGAGATGAGTGAGCTTTGTGGGCTTGTGTCCATTACTAGGGGTGAAACTGTCAAAGAATATTCTCACACTGAGTATCTTTGGCTGCCAATTGTCATTTTGCACTTTGAGGGATCTCAGTGCATCCAGCAGGACACATTGTAGGGAACTTTGTTGCAAAAAAATGCATGTTTTGGGCTGTTCCTGCACTTTTCTGTTCAGGAGGGATGGTAGCAAATGTATTTCTGAAATGATCATGTGCACAGCAGCACCAGCTCACTGGAGATATGCAAGAACAGTCTGGGTAGAATCTTGTGCTGCATTGTCTGGGATGACCCTGCTTGAGCAGGGATGTTGGACCAGGTGACCCCACTGTAGTGCCTCAGCCAGCCTGTGGTTCTGTGATTTTGTGATCCCTTTTGTTTGAAATTTAGTCTGAGCCTTTTTTAGTTTGTCTTTACATTACCCCTGTCCTCCCCAGGAAAAAAACTCACATTTAGTAGTTGCCCATTAGACAGTGGGGAATGACAATCCCCAAGGCCACCTCAGGCACACCAGCTTTGTAAAGTCAAGATGTGCAGTCGTGTCTCCTTGGAGAGATCTTTATTTATTTTGCTGGTTAAATCCCATTTACACCAGCTTTGTAAATTCAAGACATGCAGTCGTGTCTCCTTGGAGAGATCTTTATTTATTTTGCTGGTTAAATCCCATTTCTGTGCCACAATCTGATGTCTCTGCACCAAGTTGCCCAGGACCATGTGGCCATGATGGGTGAAGCCAATCACAATCCTAAATAACTTTAAAAAAAAAAAATCTATGTTCATGTATTGTGCAGGGCTTGTATCTATTGATTTGATCCTGGATACCTTTCTGCCTAATATGAATTTACCTCTGAATAGCTTCGTTTATGCAGTTAATGATTTAGTCAGCTTAAGCAGTTAATTATGTTTAGGCATTTGCTTCCTGAGAATGTGTGCACTTTCTTTATACTTGTTTTGTCCCCCATCTCCTCTATCCATTTTGCTTTGCTCTCAAAGATCCCTGTTCATCCTCCAACGAGAGCTGCATTCCACAAACATTATTTCAAATGTAGTTTAAACATTTCTTCTCAGGGGGAAAACATTTAGGACTGATGGTACTTTGTTTAACATCTCTTTTGAAAGAAATATAATGAAAATGAGTTTTTTTGGGCAGCATTGTTCCTCTCCCCAGCTGTATTTGAATAAGCAGATGGTGCTTTTAAATAATTTTCACTGAGTTTTGTTTTTCTGTTTGTTGACCCACATGAGCATATTTCTTGTGAAAGGACTCATCTTGCACATTAAAACTTCCCTGTTTTCAGTAGAAATTGTGGGTACACAGAGGATTCCTTGAACTCACAGTCACCACAACAACTTTTTTTCCAGAATATTTTCATAACCAGTGAGTAGCCAAGAAGGTTAAAATGACACATTATTCCTAACTGTCAAACATAACTAATAAACTAAATTTATTGCCCATTTGATGTATAGCATTTGTTGTCCTTTGTTCTTTGGGGACCAGAATGAAAAACAGAGCTGTGCAGAACTTGTTTTGTGCAAGTAGATTGGTCTCACTGGGATTTCCATGTTGCTGCATATCTAGCACCAGAAACATGCAGATTTTGAGCAGCACAGGAGACATTGAAAGAACATCACATCTTCTGATTACACACAACTTTAGAGAAGCTCATGGTGCCGGTACCAGTCATGAGACTTTTTTTTTTTAAGAGACACTGAATCTGCCCTTTTTGCAAGAAAAACCTTCTTCATTGCTGAAGAAATAAGGAAATAAATTCTCTTCTCGTCTTGTGTCCTGAAAAACAGATATAAACTTGTGCCTATAATAGACATTTTCTCAATGTTCCAGTCACTTTTTCCCACTCTTGTCTTTTCCACGTCTCCAAAATCTCTTCAGAGGTTCGGGTTAATGGGACATTGTTCTCTGTCAGGAATATCCCTCGAGGCACTTTGCAGTTCAGTTTCCACCTAGACAGATAACAGCCAAGTCAAAAGTTCACCTGGCTGTTCATTTTATTTAAATGTGCTCCTTTTGCTATTGCTTGCAGATTAAAACCAGAGACGTCTGCAAGGGAGATGTCTCGCCAAAACCTTACATTTTGGATAAAGATCTTTATTGCTTGGAAATGTCAAAATCTGGTAGGACACAGCAGCCTTGACACAAGTGTTATTTCTTAAAATATTGCTTTGAACTGTTATATAAAACCTATTTTAACTTGAACTGTATTGGCAGTGAATAATAGATGCCATAACAACTTTATATATAGCACTGTAAAATGTGCCATCAGAAATACATGAGCTGAACTGTAATGTGCATTGTCAGTGCTCAGTGCTGGCACAAGCTCTGTCACAGCAAATATATATAAAATATATATAATTTACCATTCTGTGCCTTTCATTTGCACCTGTGGTCATCTGAAAAATGGGAGGAGATAAAAGTTTGAGAAGAAATGGATAAGCACTGAATGGGGAACTTCACAGAATTCCAGCTGGTGACTGCAAAGACCTATTAAAAAAAAAAAAAAGGTTCTAAATGCTGTATTGGTTCAGAAAGCCTCCCATGATCCTCCCCATGCAGACAGCTTCCCCAGGGATGATGAGAAAGGAAAATTAGGAAAATCTCCCCCAAGATGTTCTACCAACCCTTTTCCTCTCTCACAGCAGTTTCCCATCCCTGTGCTCTGCTTCCACAGAGTGGGTGTTCTCCTACCTTGGAGAGTGGGAGGTGTCCCTTGCCATGGCACAGGGCTTGGAACAAGATGATCTTTAAGGTCCCTTCCAACCCAAACCACTCTGTGATTCCATGATGTCCTGAAGAAAGCAAAACACATCTCAGGAACTGCATTTTAGTTGATGCATCCCTTGGCAAAAAAGGAGAGATGGATAGGTTGTGGCAACAGGTGTGAGGAAAATGCTTTTATTTTTAGGAGAGGTTGCTCCCTCTGGGTCGTTGTTGAGAAATGTTGATGTTTATTCCTTATCTGTTTTTAAGAGAAGTGATAGATGCCAGCCTCCACGCCTGTCACTCAAGCCTTTGCAGGCAGCCAGAAAATGAAACACAATAAAAATAAAACAAAAGAAAGCTCCACAGAGTCTGGCAGAGTGTGTTTGTTAGTTCAAACATGTTCCTGGCTCCCTCATTACTACGTATCATTTCTTGCTGAGAGCTGTTTTCGGTAAAATCTCTCACCGATGGTTGCAGTTTAGAGGGTTTAGTGCCAGCTATTTTATACCTTTCATCAGCTTCAATAGTCCAGGGCTTTGACTTATGAGGGCTCTTCCTGTCTCTTCACAGAGGCTTCTTGACTCAGAGGAGTGTATAAATAACACAGGATCATGGCAGGCGCCATCCGTGAATGATCTGGCGCCGTGTGAGTGCCGAGCTCTCCTCACGACAGCGTTGGGGATTCTACTTATCCTGAGCTGCAGAGCTGCCTGCCAGGTTGACATGCCCATCCCTGGGACTGGTATTGAGTTGTTCCCTAAAGAACCAGCTCCAGTATCCTGCCCAGTCTCATTTAAAATGACCCGAGCTGCAGGACTGCCACCATTTATTTCGGGAGACTATTTCACGGTCCACCAGTCTTCGGTGTTGATGAAATGCTTCCCTCTGTTCTTGCTAAAGATCCCTTTCTCATTCTCAGCTTTTTACACCTAGTGAAACTCTGCTGGACCCTGCAAATAATTCTTCTTCCCCTTTGGCTTTTAAACTCTTCAAATGCTAGCAGTTATCCTCCTCTTCACAAGTTGGTCTCCCTGGCTTTTCAGTCACTTCGGCGCTCTCCTCTCAATTATTTCCCATTTGTTAGTTCTTTGCTTCTGCAGCAGCAGACTGTGTATAGGATTTTGGTGTTGTACCAGAGCTGAACAGAAGAAATGTGTAAGAAGCCCCTTGGGTCCAATTCAGAGATTACAAGTCTGTATGGAAAATTTCTAGATAATTTCTGCACTAGAAAATTAAACTCACCAAAGACACTAGAACCTGCCCATTACACTTTTTAATTTTTAAGCATATTCTGACAGACTTTTGATCCGGATTAGCCAGTGTTTACCCAGTTATTGACACAGTTTGAGAGGTAATGTTTTCTAGAGGCAGTTTTGGTGCAGCCACACTGTTCAGAGGGCGAGGGGATTTAATGATGTGCATGTGATCAAGTGCAGTCTCAGTGCCTGAGAACAGGCATTTCCCATGTCCTTGTACACCTGCAGCCCTATTGATTTATGAGTTGATCACAAAAATTCCTCTAGTCCTCACTGGCATTTAGGGAAGAGGAAGAGCGAGGTGAATTAAGGGTGGATTTTGTGGGAGACTGTGCAAGCCTGAGGGTGAAATGAGGTGTAGGTGAAGATAGCAGCTGACGTCTTTGAAAATGTGGAGAAGCCTTAGCAAGTCTGGAGAGCAAAGAGCAGCCTGTCCCAATGGAATCCTGCAGTGGCCATTTCCATTGGATATTGGTTTGGCAGTGCCTCCCTCTCTGTGTCCCTGTGGCCTCCAACACTCCTGCATTGCTGTAAGGGACTTCCCTTCATGCCAAAACCACTCACACTCAATCTGCACTCTGTCTTTAGCATGCTGCTTTCAAACTGCCACTGTCATGCCAGGTCTGAAAAGTTTCATTCATTTTAGGTCCAGGGGTTTTATGAGGCTCACAGAATATCCTGACCTGGAAGGGACCCAGAAAGATCACACAGTCCAGCTCCTGGCCCTGCACAGGACACACCAAGAATCCCACCATGTCCCTGAGAGCTTTTCCCAAATGCTTTTTGAGCTCTGTCAGGCTGGTGCTGTGACCACTGCCCTGGGGAGCTGTTCCAGTGCCCAACCACTCTCTGAGGGAAGAATTTTTTCCTAATATCCAACCCAAACCTCCCCTGACACAGCTTCAGACTGCTCCCTCAGGCTCTATCACTAAAACAACAAACACGCCAAGTGCTGTATTCCCTTCTATTTCCATTTTTCCACTCTTTATTGAGTGCTACTGCTATAAATATATCAATACACATCCATCTGTGCTGTAATCCCAGTACATCCAGGCACAGAGGAAAGAGATGAAATACCACTGGGTAAGACATTGTGAAGATTCTCTCATCAGCTCCTTTCTGCTCACACATCACTTTTGCCATGACTACATGCAGAAGTCCAAACTTTTTCTTCTTGCCTGGCTAAAACTGTTATTTCTTCCTCTCCTCATGGAAATGATTAGAGCTTGTATATTTTTGCAATCAGTGTTTCATCAGGGATACGTGTACAGCCTTGGATATCCCTTGCAAGACAGCAAGATTTCAGGAATATATCACAAATCTTTTTTAGCCCTAGGCAGTTTCTCATGTCTCAGGTGTAAACTTATGACTAAACTGTGTGTAGTGAAGTGTTTTTTAACTAAATTGTAGAGGTTTCCACTGTGTGCTAGAGATAATTTTCCTTTCCTCACTTACATTCCCAGTGCCTTATCCAAAGACTGTTAGTGTCAGGGAGTCTTGCCCTAAACCCTTTCCTTCATGCACTATTCCTTCAGTGAGCTTGCATGAAGAAGGCAGTAATGAAAGCCTGGATTCAGCAAATCCCTTATGTGTGTCTTAACAGCTTTGCTGAATAGGGATGGACTTTAGAACCCACTAAAAGCGAAGTGTTTCCTCTGCAGAAGGAGAAAATAGTGCTGAGGCACACAAAATTTGCTAACAATCTGAATTTTAAGGAAGACACATCTGCATATTTATATCCACGGAAACTGAGCTGAGTTAAAGTCTCGGGTATGACCTGTCAATGTTCATTGATAAGGCAGAGAGCTGGAAGGAGAGAGATCTCCAGTGCTGGTGGGGAAATCTTGTTTATCTTCTGCAAATCCTCCTGCTGAAGTGTTAATATTTCTTTGGCTAAATGAATGTGTTACTTTCCTCCTCCGTTTCCTGCACTTTTGCCGAAGATTTTGCCCCCAGATGGTGATTGTCTCAACAAGGGTAATATCTTTCCCTATTTCTGTTAGCACAGACAGTACAAACATCAAATGCCTCATCCACACAGCAATTTTTGTAACTCTGATTTGCCTCAAAGGGGAATCACCCCTCTCACCTATCACTTAGGTTAGAGCAGTTCACTCTCTAGCTTTCTGATGCTAATTAATAACAATCAACATCAATAGCTGAGATCCTCTATCAGTGCTCAAAAGAGCTGTCCCAGTAGGTTTGGCTTCTTGTGCTTTCTTTTTAAATTATTTCGGGTAGGGAAATCAGAATTCTCCCCAGTCAAGATGGGGGGAAATAACAACAGGTGAGTCTTAAGTCATGGAAGTATAAAAGTTCCTGTTGTCAAAGCCCTGAAGCATCTCAAGAACCCACTGGAGAGTGAGTCAGCCCTCCCTCACTAGAGCTCAGCAGAGAGGGAAGTGAACCAAGGATATTGAAAAGACCCCACAGAGGTAACAAGGGAAGAGTTGGCTGAGAAGGACAATGAAATCCACATTTCACAGCAAGGCCAGTTCCCATTCCCTCCTATTTACCAAAAGGTGCCTGGTCCCTTATAAATTATCCTTGACAGGAATATTCTCCCACATCCTCACAGAAATTAGACTGGAAATCACATTCTTAACATTGTTAACAATGAATGTCAAATTTTAGAGGCTGATGACAAAGACAGTATTAGTTTATGCCCTCTGCACTATGCAGGCTCATTTAATTCAGGTGTTCTTTAATGCTTTTAATTGCTCCTTTATGACAGAGGATGTTACAGAGCTGTCTATCCCCACCACCCTGTTCACCATTTATCTCCCCAGAGTGTCTCCTCTGGTTGTCATTTCCTTCTCTGCACTGAAGTCACCTCTTCCTGTCTGTATTGAGGCTCTCAGATGGCTCACTTGAGTCAGAAAGTCTATGAAGACTCACCCAAGAACTATGGAGAATTGCAAATTTTAGTGTTATAATATATTTCCTTCAGTGCAAATTTTTAGCTAGACCCCAGAGCAGCCTGGCCTGACCTCAGAGTTGGTCCTGCTGTGAGTGAGAGGCTGGACTTGAGCTCTCCTGTGGCTTTTTTAAACCTGAATTATCCTGTGATCTCATGATCCCATTATCTCTACACCTCCTTTGACTGCACCACTGAGGGCTACCAAAAGTTCATCTGTTAATCTTGCTTCAGTCTAAAGACAAAACCTGTCTTATTTCCCTGCCTGAGCTCCTGAGTCAGCCTCATTCTCCCTCCTCTTCCATCCTCTGTCACCACAGGCAGGAGTTCATGCTTTGCTCCTCTGTCCATACCACATCTGCCATTTATTTGGGGAAACAGTTAGGATATTTTACCCATCAGAAAGGTGGATGTCCCTGGAAGAGAAGTCCTCTGAGGTGCCCTGTGCCCAGTGTGCCATCAGTGGGTTTGCCCAGAGCAGCTGTGGCTGCCCATCCCTGGAAGTGTCCAAGGCCAGGTTGGATGGGGCTTGGAGCACCCTGGGACAGTGGAAAATGTCCCTGCCCATGGCAAGGGTTTGAATCAAAATGATCTTTAAGGTCCCTTCCAACACAATTAATTCTGTGATTTCATGATTCTGATGCAGAGATACAACCAGAGCCACATTTCAGAAGAATTCAGATCTCTCTTGTCCAGCAATAACTGGAATGCAGATGTGGTTCGCTCATGCTGGCATCAAAATCCACATTCTTTAAAAATGTGGACTCTTACTGATATAAAGAAAAAAGCTGAAATATCTTCTGTTTTAAGGCTAAGGTATTGCTGTTGAAGGATGTGTGGTAGAAGGATTTTAGATCAAAGATCAGCACAAGTCCAGACAGTTTTTTGTAATTTTACTCTTAACATCTTCTACTAAGCTGTCAGGACTAAAAGGATTCTTCTGGATCGCTCCAAGTGTTCCTGTGAATGTCCAAGACTTTCTTCTTTCCAGGTTTTAAACTGTTCCATGGTTTTAAACAGAAAGAGAGCAGGGTTAGATCAAATATTAGGAAAAATCCCTTCCCTGGGAGGATGGGGAGGCCCTGGCACAGGGTGCCCAGAGCAGCTGTGGCTGCCCCATCCCTGGAAGTGTCCAAGGCCAGGTTGGACAGGGCTTGGAGCAACCTGGGATAGTGGGAGGTGTCCCTGCCCGTGGCAGGGGGTTGGATTAAGATGAACTTTAATGTCTTTTACAGCCAAAACTATTCCATGATTCTCTGCTGTACCTACAGCAGCAAACATCTGCTTATTTTTAACTCTGCCTTTGGAGCTGGTGGTTTTTGGAACGAATGTTCCTGAGTTTCATCTTTCCTTGTCAGTTCTCCCACGAGGGATAAAAGCTGCCACAGATTTCTCACCGTGCTCCTGTTCCCACTTCACAGCTGGAGAAACTGAGACATTATGGATTGTTTCTCTGCCAGTGGAACTCCATAGAAATGTAAATGCCTTTCTTAAGACCTGGGAAAGAGTCAGGATCAGTGCCAGGATTAAAATGCTGCTTGTTCTGTACTTCCATACCCAATTCTCTTCAGACTGTGCTGGGATGAGAGATCCAAATACAAGATCTGGCATATTGAGCTTCTAATTTTCCTCCCTGTGTTTGAATTGTGAGGCAGGAGGAACATGCTCCTGTTCAGAAAACACGCTGTCATCCACTCAGCTTGCATGGAGCTCAAGGAAAATCTTCATTTGCAACTGAAGGCAGATCTTCCCTACAGGGGGGGCTTGCTGGGATATGAAGTTTCACCCATGATATCACAACTTTATCAGGAGATGCCTCTCTGAAAGCACAGATTGCTCTGTCAGAGGCAGAGAACTTCTTGACCTCTGAAAAATCTTCTGATGTGGAGATGAGGCTACAGGAGTGAGGGCAGGGGGAAAGATCTGCTCTGTGCTTGTACACATAAAACACACTGAGGGAAAGCCCACAGGTGAATGTCAGTTGTGTCAGGTGTTGACGGGTTAAAAGATGAGTTTCTGGGTGTTGTGGGCCTGAGAGATGTGCACAAGGGATTCAGTGCTCTGAGCAGAGTGCTGGAGGCTTGGATTAGCACGTGCTGATTTTCTGAACCATGCTTCATTGCTGGCTGCAAAAGGAATCTTTGCTCCTTTGCCCCTCTCACGGTGCTTGGCAGACCCTTTTCCCTCCTGGAAGTGGTGAGAGACCAGAAATCTGTTGGTGTTGAGGAGGATCAACTTTAAATCTCATACAGCACTGAGAGCTCTTACACCCTCTTTGCAAAGGCTGCTATTTCCTCATGTAGGAAAAAACTCACTTAGTCTGCAGGACCAGTGGTTGAAGGCAGCAGCAACTTTCTCTTTGCCTAACCAATTTTAGGAATTGGCCACAAATCCAGTGAGTTTGAGGAATTATAGTATCATAGAATTGCTTGGGTTGGAAAAGACCTTTAAGATCATCAAGTCAAACCATTGATCTGACACCACATCCCCAAGTGACACATCTAAACACTTTAAATGCCCCAGGGATGATGTCTCCACCACTGTCCTGGGCAGCTGTGGCAGGACTTGACAACCCTTTGGGGATTTTTTTTTTTCCTAATATCCAACCTAAACCTTCCCTGGTGCAACTTGAGTCCATTTGCTCTTGTCATTGCTTGTTACTCAGGAGAAGAGACCAAGCCCCACCTCACTGCAACCTCCTGGGAGGACAGAGGACAACTTGTGCTCCTCATCCCTTAACCAGACATCCCAAGCCCCTGAAGTCTCTTGATTGTCCTTTTTATTGCAACTTCATTGCTACCTAGCAGAAAACAATCAATAATGGACAATAATCTGAAGGTTGTAGCAGGATAAGAAGTTTTCCCTTCACATCTTTAGCCCAGACCCCAGGGAGGCAGTGGACTGCCCTAAGAAATGGGTCTGGTTTGCACATTGGGCCTTATTTTCCCTTCAGAACGGAGCCTTTTCAGCTGCTCTGTCATCTGTACCAACCAGGTGAACCAAAGTGCCTTCAGAAAACTTCAATTTAACAGGGATTGAATTGATTTGATGGTTCAGTCTCAGATAAGAAAGCACCTGTCCACAACCACTGCAGCTGAATGTGCTCTCCCCACTGCCCAAAACAGACACAACCACTCCTGGAGAGTCTCCCTCCTTTCCAGGGATTTGTGTCTTTCTCAACAAAATTCAGGTGAGAAAAGAAGTGACTCTTTATTTTTGGTATTTTTAGCGTGGGGTGAGGGCAGTGGGGAGTGGGAGACCAGTAAATAGGCAAAGTGAAGGATGTCTTGATCAGCAGTGATTCAGCAGCATTTCATATTTAGTCTTGTTTTGACAGTCTCCATAAAAATCCTGCAAATTGCTGCAAACTTCAGTCCTTCAGCCTGATTTGATCACTGAGTGCTGCGAGCAGCCCAGACCTAAAAGTCACTCTGTAAGCATCAGCCTCTGTATTTGGCATGATCCTTTAAAATAGCCTTTAAAAATGAAGTTTCTGGAGCATTTCAGTTGTCACACAAGGTATTTCTCCCCATCCTATTTTTCCTTGCTAAATACATCCAAAAAATGTAAAGTGGGGATGGGAGGGCAGAAGGAAATTAAGAGCAAACCCCATGACTCCTCTGCCTCCCTGATTTCAGCTCATGCTTATAAATACAAGCCTCAGCATTGGGATGCAAGGATTTTTGGGATTAGGTCCTTCTTTCCTGAGTATATCTGGAGGAAATAAAAGGAAATCCTGCACCTTTGCACGTTGGTGCTGATTGCTTAGGAGGGAGTCACCTCCTCCTGAAATCTGACAGGGCTAAGTCGTGTTCCCTCAGTTATTTCCCCCTGGTGTTCTTTCTAATTTATATCACTGAGAAGGGTTAAGGAAGGTGACTTCAGGTGTTGCCATTAGAAAGTCAAATTGCAAAAAATAAAGCATTAAAAATAAATGCTGCAGCGGAATTGCTGAGCCAGGGAATAAAGAGCTTTAAATGCAAACAGGGATCTGGCTGTGCATTTCTCCAGCAGTCACCTGTCTCCCTATCTGAGGATTAAGGACTCTGTGTCTTTCAGTCCTACATCTTCCCATTCAGCTCCAGGTGCTGCTGAATGTCACAACTTTTTACAGCTCGCCTGTTAAGGTTTAGAGGAACTTCCTTCCTTTTATCTGGATGGCAGGAGGGAGATTATTGCTTCTTCTGAGTCACCTCATAGGAGAGACCCAAGGAGAGTCTCTTATAAAGGAGGAGATTTTAAGTATAGGTGGTATTCCCTGAGTAAACTTCAGGAATTTGGTGAGTGGGTTAATTTGCTCATAGGGTGGATCCCCAGCTATGGGAAATTGTTACAGATCCACTGACTTCCATGCTGTCAATGAACTGGGGTCTCCTTTTGAATGACTTTCAAACTCCTCCAAAGAAAAGCACGAACAGCATTTCTGTCATGCACAGCTTTCCTCTCCCCTGGGTGTTTTTGCAGGAGCACAAGGTATTTTACAGCCACACTCAAACAGATCTTGCCACACGAGATCATCTTTCAATGTTTTTCTGTCCTTGTCCCTCCCTCAAGGTATCATGTTATCTCCTAAATCTCAGGGTGCAGTGGTTCTTCCCTGTTTACCCTGGACCTTTGCTGGGGGGTGGGAAGCAGTCAGGTGGAATATTTTTAGGATTTCTTGCTGCTGTGTGTTCCCAGAGCTGAGAAGACAATGTGGGATCACCATCCTTGCTGCAGGCAGGGAGCAGTCCAGAAGGATTTTAGGGCTGGAGTCTGTGCAGCACAGAGAAGGTCTGGAGCAGGCTGAGGGGCAAGATGAAAATCTCCAATATCACAGCAGCACCATCATCTCCTAATGGAGACAGTGCCATATCAGGAGTTTTTACAGCTCTGATGTCCCCAGGACAACAGTACATCCCCACCAAACCCATGCAGTTGTTTTAGCATGGGGAACAGCCTAGGCTTCAAATCCAGCTCCATCTGAGCTCACTTTTCTTCTTCTCCATCTCTCCACGCCCCCTGAACCTGGCATTGATTAATTTTGTAGTGCTCTGTGTGGGAGAGGTGAGGTTTGGGTTAAAGACTTATTACACAAACACCTCTTGCTATTCTTTTCTCCCAATTCCCATGGAGTTGGAGCACCTATTGTTGTGTGCCATCAAAAAATGGCTTGGGAGGAACCAGCACTTTGTTTCCCAGGTGGGTTTTTGCCGCAGTGGGTTGGGTGGAGTGGGTGGCTGAGCAGATGGCTTTGTGCTGAAGGCTCTCTGGGGCTTGGTGACCTTCAAACTGTAAGAGCCTACAAGAGATGTGGGACTCCAGAGGGCTCTGTAAAATGCTGTTTATTGTACCCAGACAGCAATCACGGGTTGTGGGTGACAGAGCCCAGCCTAAAGCCATCAGCCACAGCTGTGGGCATGTCTGAAGTCATCTTAGTTCTGGTTACATTACATTATATACTCCTCTTTGCTGATTATCTTAATACATAACCACCAATCAATACCTTTGCTATTACCTATAGCCTATCATAACTACTAACATTACAATATTCATGTTACTGTTCTCCAATCACAGCAGGTCAGTATGTTACAGTTTAAGCTAGAAGTGGTTATTCAGTTTTCCTGCCATGGAAAATTCTAAGACCTTTTTTCTACTTACAACATCAGCAGGTCTATTTACTTCTTGTATTTTTCTGCTTGGTAAAAACATCTTCTGTTTGAGGTGGGCTTATCCTTTGTTCAAATCACAAAAACCTTTCTTAACTAACAGACTCTTTGCCTTCTTAGTTATCCAGTAGGACTGGCTCAGCAGTTCCTTTAGTTACCCTTCTATATCAAAACTTGCTTCCATCTGTATTCCTTTCTCAGTTTCTACATTCAAAAATCTTTCTGCCAAGCACACATACCTGTGAGACTTTCTTGTCAAACTTTCATCCATCCCAACATTCAAACGAGGTGAGGCAGGACCTCCTCCTCTGAGACCCGGGGTCAGCAGTGCCACTGAAGTGCCACCTCCCAGGGCCACATTTTTCCTGTCAGGCACCAAGGGCTGGCCCTCACTGGCAGTGTTGCATTAGCACAGGGATAAATGAATCCTCTCCTCCCGAGTGAGGCTGGAGCTGGGAAGTGCTGCCAGCCCTGTGTTGTTTGGTGCCTGCTGCACTCTGTGTCCTCACACCTGCTTTGCTGTTCTGGGGGGCACCAATGCCCTCAGCAGTGCTTTTCCTTAGGCCTCTCTGCTGGACTTGTGTGCCAAATGTGGAGTCACAGGAGCTGCAGGGGGAATTTTCATTTCCCCCTCTCACGTTTGCATTCATCAGTGTTGAACATCATTCACAGTCGTATTATTGAAAGTCCTTAGCACCTTCTGGTGTTTGCACCAGCCCTGTCCAGTCTTGAGGAGCTTGACCACAGAAATGCAGCCTGGTTCTGCCCTGTGATTGCCCCCAGGTGTTGTCCTCTGCATCTTTTGTGTCCCCAGTCCGTGCAGTTCATTATTCCATCCATTCCAGACAATGTCCTCTCATGTCCTGCACACTGGGCATTGCTCTGGATGCAGCCTGGCATTAACACCCAGCTGGCACATCCTACAAGGTCCAAACTCAGCTGCCCAAATTCAGTCTGGTTGGATTTGGGCACCTCTTAGGGTATTTTGAGACCTGGTAATGTTTAGCCAGGTCCTCTCTATGTTTTGGGGACACCCTGCTTCTCCCCAGGCAGCCAGACTCAGCTCCATGTTCCATTTTTCCTGGCAGGTTTTTCCATCCTCCAGTCTCAAGGCTTGCCTGGGGATTTTGGCTTTACCTGTAGCCCCCATGTCCCTGAATAACTGAGTCTACTTCACCTTTGCAGCCTCCAGATGAGGCTGCTCAAGTGGTCCTGGGTATGTTGGTGGTTCTGGATCCAATTCCTGCCCCAAGGGAGCTCACCAAAGGTTACAGTCTTCTGCACCTGAAGAGAGCTTTCATGTTAACATGGAATTTGCAGGATTATCATGATGACAGATTGAGATGGTTTTGATCTTCTTTTTTGGGATTTCTTNTATATATATATATATATATATATATTTAAAAATGTGGCATCCACCAAAATGCCTGGAGGAAGCTGGCTGTTAACCTTTTGTCAAGATGAAAATTGACCTACTTTTAATTTTGGGTTGGTTTTTTGTTTGGTTTTTATTACTTTTTTTTCTTTCTTCTTTCTCCTGACCTGCTTTTGCATTTGACCTTGTTTTGTGCCTCTCTCCATGGTAGTTGCCTTCTGTAGTCACCTGAGGAGTGACAACATCACAGAACTCTACAATCTGAAAAGAAATTAAAGGAACTGGTTTACACTTTCTTTTTCATTTCCACTGAGTTATGGACTTGTTTAAAGAATTGTGAGGCCTAAGTGAGCCGTGATTTTCCTTACAAGGACCAGGCTACCACAGCCTTGCATGTGCTTTGTTGTTTTGTTCTGTTTTAGCCATTTCACCACGATGTGTAAGGTTTTATTACTCTATTCATCATTCAAACGGCCAAGACTTTTTCTAAAGCTCAGTTGTTTGTAACTGGCAATCTGCAATAGGGCTTGTTCCTGAACAGGGATTAGATGTTCCTGTTAGCAAGTCAGGGGGATTCTGCAGGTCATTAGGATTTTTTGTTACCCAGAGCAAGGTACTTTTCCCATAACTGGAGGTTTCCAGGGTGTAGATGTCCCTGCCTGACTTCAAGGTCTTAAAATAATCTGTGGAAACACACTTGTAGAACACAGTTCATCCATTGTGATTTTAGACATCTGTTCCATCTTGAGCTGACCCATGATCAGCTTCTTTCTCCTAATGTACTGTGTGGAATATCCCGTTGTTTATCTCAAAAGCTCAAAGGTACATCCATAATCTGTGATACCTGTGGGCTGCTTCTTCACCAGACTGTTTGGGCAAAATACTATTTTGTGGATTTTTTTTTTCTTTTTCTTTGAGTGGCAGTGATGCATCCCAGCTTCTGTCACCCCGATGTCTTGGAGCACTTCCTCCCTTTGTGTCTAAGTTGGGAAGATTTTTATCACCTGAATATTTTTTGTTTTTAAATTTGAACTCAAATCTATAGAATCATAAAAATCAGAGAACAATAGAAAAGTTTGGGTTGGAAGGAACCTTAAAGATCATTTAATTCCAACCCCAACCCCCCAGAAGAATGCCACCCTCCAGACCAGGCTACTCAGAGCCCTGTCCAACCAACCTGAACAATTCCAGGGATGGGGCATTCCTGGAAGTATTCAAGGAAATAACAAGTATTTGTTTTTCAGAGAACATTCTTAATGTACTTGTTTTCTGCTGACTAGGCTGACTTCTAACCCAAACTTTCTATGATTCAGTTCTCCTTAATCACAGACTGATGATCCCGTGAGTAAATGCATTTATGAGCTGTCAGTCTGGATAATGAAATCAGAGAAAAACAGTGTCCTGATTTTGATGTGTACTTTTAATTGAACAGATGAAAAGCCTTCCATTTAAGCATGCCAGGGTTATCTAAGTAATATTCTGGCACGTTGCCCTTTTTCACCAATGTGACTGTACATTTCAGCAACAATATGGGCAAAAAATCGATTCCATTGGAAGAAAATCCCAGTGATAGAATCCCATGTTAATTGCAGATCAGAGGAAGAAAATAGTTTTTACTATTTCATAAAACTAAGTGAAAATGCAAGTAATAGATTTGTTGGCCCACATCAAGATGAAATTTTTCTTTTGGTCTTGGAGAAGGATGCAAGACCCACTTTGATCCCACCTTGCAAACCCGCGACAGAATCTTGACCCAGACCAACATTTCTGGTGCTGGCACAACATTATTTTTGCTCCAGAGGAGAAGCCATGCAAGAAGAGGCTGAGGCAATTTGGCTTTTTCACCCTGGAGGAGACTGAGGGGAGACCTCCTTGCACTCTACAATCCTTGTGAGGGGAAGAGGAGGGGCAGGCACTGATCTCTTCTCTGGTGACAGTGACAGGACCTGAGGGAATGGCCTGAAATTGTGTCAGGGGAGGTTTAGGTTGGATATTAGCAAAAGGTTCCTCCCCCAGAGAGTGGTTGGGCACTGGAACAGGCTCCTGTGAAGTTTTCCTGTAAAAGTCTCCTTGCTGGAACAATGAGCAAAGTAGGAATTACCATTAAGGCATGAGCAAACTCAGCCCGAGATCCCAAAAGTTTTCCTTGGTTGGTCATGGATAGACCAATGTGGGGGTCAGGCTCCTCTCCAAGGTAACAAATGAACAAGAGGAGATGGCCTCAAGCTGTGCCAGGGGAGGTTTAGATCAGGAAAAATAATCCTTAGATATCAGGAAATCCTTAGATATCCTTATCCTTTAGATATCAGGAAAAAAAGTCCTTCACAGAGGGGTTGTCAAGCAGTGGAACAAGGAAATGGTTGTGTCACCATTCCTGGAGCTGTTCAGAAATGTGTTGGTGTGGCACTTGGGGACATGGGTTAGTGGTGGACTTGGAAGTGCTGGGTTAATGGTTGGACTCAATGGTCTTAAAGGTCTTTTCTCTCCTAAATGATTCTATGGTTTTATGGAATACAAATGTTGTGGCAAGAAGGGAGCTGTCTCAAGGAGGTCTAAACAGCATTCCTTGAGTAAAATTTCTGTCTTCCTGTGCTTTGATCTGGACTGTAGCCTATTCTGGTTTGATTTAGGTATTTCTGGAAGGCAGGAGGATCACGGCAATCAAGAACACAAAGTGCCTTCCCTGGGAGATGAACAGTCCAATTTCTGCATAGCAAGGGAGCAGGGAAATTTTATCCCAGGAGCATTAATGGTGAATTTGTCAGAAAAAAAGATGAAAAGTCCAATAGTGAAGTGAAATGCAGCTGAACTCTCCTGAATTTTGACTTTTCCTGGCTAACACACTTCACATTATGGGATTATTATGGGATTATAATGTTTCTGTGTTAAAGGGGAAAGGAAATCCTCAGCGTTCGCTGCACTTATCTAACTCCCCTTTCTTCTGGAAATAAAAGAGAAGATAGGGAAATGGAGTGAGGGCAAAGAAAAGGAAAAGAAGAAAATTAAGACTGGAATGAAGCCTTGAAATTGGCAGCTGTCAGCAGCCCTCAGGACAAGTGATAAAATGCTGCATTAAAGTAGCTGCAGTGTGAAATGCCATTGACAGAATAACGAGGATGGGAAATCACTTTATAAATGTGCTTACCAGGATAAACAGATGTGACTGAGGGCAACTCCACTCTGTCACTAAACACTCGAAAGGGCAAAATTTATGGCAATCTATTTTCTGTTAAAAAAAAACAAACCCACAAACACAATGAAAAGATACAAACCCAAACTCAAAGAGGTTTCAGACAGAGGTGAGGGTTCAGTGTAAGGGTGGGAATCAGGGCAGAAACACTCTCGTGTAATAAACCATTTTGAGAGCCCAATAAATCAAAATGTGGCAGGGTGTGGTGATGCTGAGGGAGGAGGGGCTGGTTCCTGACATTTCACACTTTGCAAAGGCAGGAGCCACTGCAGGCATGGCTTGGGGTCCTCCTCAGACAAAAAATGCAAAGGGATTTCAGTTCAGTTTTCTGCTGAGCTGAGGCTGGCTGGATATGACGGTGGCCCAAGTTCAAAGGATCAAGGAGCCTTTGGAGAACTCTCTCAGGCACATGGTGTGACTCCTGGGCTGTCCTCTGCAGGACCAGGAGCTGGATTTGGTGATCCTGATGGGTCCCTTCCAACTCAGGATATTCTGTGATTCTGTGGTTTTTGGGTTTGGTTATGGTAACAAACTTTGTTCTGTTTCTGTTCTAAACTGCCTCCTCATATTAGCAACTAAAGAAATGCTTCAGTTGTGGTTGGTAAGGACCAGACAGAGAGGAAAATCCATGAATTTATGCCAAACAGTCATCAAACAGTGAGAACTTATTGTCACCAGCCAAAACCCCCCAAAATGGCAATTTCCTCCTGCTTTTAGAAGTGTTTTAACTACTTCAGTGACTTTTCAGTGTTGTTCATTAAGGCCTGATAAAAGTATTTTGATACTACTGAGTATTAAAAAAAAATCAAATATATATGTGGCCTCAAGTTGCACCAGGGGAGGTTCAGGTTGGATATTAGGAAAAAATTCTTCAAGGAAAGAGTGATCAGATATTGGAACAAGCTTTCTAGGGAAGTGATGGAGTCACCATCCCTGGAAGTGTTCAGAAAATGAGTAGACATGGCATTTTGTGGTATGGTTTAGGGACATGGTGGTATTTGGTCAAAGATTGAACTTGATGGTCTTTGCTTTTTTCCAGCCTAAAAGATTCTATGATTCTGTATCATACTCTATGACAAATCATAACATGAGGTATGACAGGTGTAGTCTAAAGTCCTCTGTGCTGGAAAATTATTTATTTTGCCAATCTGAAATTCCTTGAATGGAAAAAGCAATTAATTACCTGCAGTGTTAATGGTAAACAGCAGCGTTTTCAAGGTTTGTTCAGTCTGAAAGCAGCTCCTCAGTTCCTCCAGTTCTCACCCCACCCCCTCAGATCCATCCAGCTTTTCCATGCTTCATCCTTTGAGCCAGAGACACCAGTGTGTGGCTGGGAATGAGCTGAGCCACCCCCCCCCTTCAAGTCTAGACTCTCACCTGCCTCATTTGCAAATTAAAACAGAATTAAAATGGTCCATTGAAAGCTAATCTGAGCTCAGGGAGCACAAACTGAGCATGACTGACTATAAACGGTTAAAACTTTCTAATAAACTGGAGAGCTGAATCCAAATTCCCCTAAACCGGCATTTCTTTGGGGAGGGGGCAGTGCAGGTGGGAGGGAGGGCAGGATAACTCACTTATCTGAGTGACTGGTGGGTTTATCAGCACAGGAGTGTCTGCTCTGTCACTGTAGCTGTGGTTGATGGTTCTAAATGCAGCCCTGGGACAGGGGTGGCTCTGGTTTGTTGTCACACAGAGCTGAATGATGGCACGCTGTTGTCAGGATTCCCTGCTGCAGATTCCACTGCTCCTTGCTGCTGTCTGATTGTTATCTGCTGCTCTTTCATGGCACAGTGTCTTCATGGCCATTGACAAGTTGGTTAAAGCTTATTGAGCTTCACCTTTTGTTTTTTGTTTGTGGACAAGGATGTTTAACAGAGCACGGATTTGCTGAGCTTGTCTTACCTGGGGAAGGCTGAGGGAGAGGTGCATGATTTAATCAGTTTAGTGACTGGAGCTGCTGGGAAGTTTGTGGCTGCATTCTGAAACAGCCCCTCTCTCCCTCAGATTCCCAGGGTTTGTATTGATTGCATTGAATGCTAGACAAGTGGAGTTAAGAGCAATCTTTAAACATCATCAAATCATTTTCTCAAGCTCTAAGATGGAATCAACAACCCGAATCATTAACTTCTTACTTAGATGTCTCCTGTTGCAGTTTCAGTCCATGAATTTCTGTCATATGGATAGGGAATTTGGAGAACAGGTTATTCCCTTCCTTTTTGCAACAGTTCCACTTGTCAGAAAAAAATTATCACATCTGTTGTGTCCCCCCCACCCCTCCAACCCCACACATCCTGTTTTTTCTACATTGAAAACCTCACTAATTCCTATTTTTCCTATGAGGCTGTGTTTCTAACACTTTTGATCATTCCATGGTTTTTCTCTAATCTGTCTCCAGGTGTTGTTGCTCAAAATTGGACACAATATTTTATCTCACAAGTGCTAGCTTTGTCCCCAGCACCCCTCAGCACCTTTGCTTGTTTGTTTATTTCCTTTTTGAGGACTTCTGCCCAGGAAATTGCCTACTATTCTTTATGTCTAACTCTAGAACTTGGTGTTTTCGTTATTTGCCTTCACCCTTTTTCCTGACAGTGTTTCCCCATTTTAACAAGATCCCTTTGAATTCTAATCATATCTTCTGACAGGCTCAAAATATTTCTGAGCTTCACTGCACCTTCTTATTTATGAACTGTCCTTTCTGTGCCGTCACCTAAACCATTCCTGAAAAATATTGGTTAGTCCTGGATCCAGGAAACCACAGGAACTCAGGGTATCATAAAATCCCCTCCCTCACCTCCTGCTCACTCTGGTTTTGATGCAGCCCAGGACTCTGGGTGGCTTTCTGGGCTTCAAGTGCAAATGGCCAGCTCATGTCAGTTTTTCACTCACCAGCTATTCCCACATCCTTCTCTGCAAGACTGCTCCCATCCCATCTCCCAGTCTGTTCAGATTCTGGGGATTGTCCCAGTCCAGGAGCAGAGCCTTGTATTTGTCCTTGTTGAACTTCGTGATGTTGAAATCCTTTCCATGCATCCTTCCAAACTGTTGGGTTTTTGTTTTTTCTTTTGATCCCAACAAGAGTGGGAACCCAACCCCTGGGCCCTTTGGAGGGAGTTCCCACTGCTGAGTTCTTTTCTTCAAGGGTGAAGAACAAGAGGGACTCTCTTTTCTCTTTTGGTCTTCAAGGTCTTGTTTATTCTTATCTTATCTTAAGTTCAGCACTGTCTGCACACCAGACTCAGCATGAGAGAAGCAAGGCACAAAATGGACCCCAAACACCCAAACCAAGGCCTTTTAAAGCTGTTTAACCCAATTACTTTCTAACATGTACTTTGTTTCTACTTTTCTACCAATAACTTCTACTAACCCATACACGTAACTTCCACATTACTGCTTACTCTAACCAATAATCCTCCACCACAAATACTAGAGAAAATGGAGCTGAAAAGGGACAAGAAGGAAGAAAGGACAACACCCCAAATCCTCCATCTTGTGTCCTATTCACTCTCATATTAAAATCCTAAAACCCTAATTTCTACACCCTGTGATACACTACTACTGCTCCTACCTGTGTGCTCTAACTCATCCCAAAGTTTTGGCAATTTTTTCCCAGGGACGAAGGTTAAAAGCAGTGTTCTGCTGAGGGTCAGAGTTTCTTAAAACAGACAGAGAGACATTCTCTGTGCCCTGGATCCCAACACCAGACCATTACCAAAGAGAAATTAGTGATGAATAAATAGTTTTAAACTATGATTTTTGAGGCAGTTTTACAGTATTTTTATCTGGGCTTTGTTTGCTCTATTTGTGTATTTGTCATCTGCTGCTTTTTCCCCTCCTCAGGTGTTACCCTGTCCTAGAAAGGTACTAGATAACTTTTGACAAATGCACACTTCTTGCTGCTCATTCTCTTGCTGTATTTTGTGCAACAACAAAACATACATTGGATTATTTCCCCCATCATCTGTACACCTGCAGCTGCACAGGGCTGGCATTAAGATATCTGGCCCCTAATTCCCAGACTTTTGGATTTTGCACTGCTCAGACAGTCTCTTTTCTGATTCCCCATGAATTTTCAGTTTACAGCTCTAAGGTTGTCTCACTATTTCCCTAAAAATTTTTCCTTAGTGTTTATGAGTCCCAGACAGTTTGAAAATACCTAACCCTTAATCTGAGCTCCACAATCCCAGTGTTGGCTTCCCATTGACTCCAAGTGAGCCAGGGCAAATTGCTGAGCAGAAGATGTAGAAGACCCCAACATATAATTCACCAGCTCTGCACTATAAATAAGCCCTCCTTCCTCTAGAGATTAAAATGACCCAGACTTTGTTCTCTGAGAGCATCTCCCCCATCTGCCAGTGACACATAAGCAAACCTGTCAAAGTAAAAGGGATGATTAATTGTTTGAATTATATATTCTTTGATCAGAGAGTGAGCTGCTTGCCGTTCAGACCCATAATTTTAATTACTGGGTGGAATTGCAATCCACAGTTGTGATCTGAGAACGAGCACAAGGTTTCTGGGTTTGGGGTGGCAGACACCAGCTGGTATTGAACTGTTTCTGCAAAGAGCTCTGGTGCCCACAGCGTGAGCAACAAACAGGAGGAGCTGGAAGCTATTGTACCACTGGAAAACTGTGATTGGAATGGGGTGGGATGACTCACAGAACCAGAGTGCTGCAGTGGATCCCTGTAAACCCTCCAGGAGGGACAGCAAGGCGGGAGAGGCAGTGGAGTAACCCTTGTGTCAGTAGGGCTGAGTGTTTATGGGTCAGGATGATGGGGAAGGCCAGCAAAGCAGAAATCCTGGTGGGAGTCTGTTCCAGACCACCCAGCCAGCATGAACAGATGGATAAATTGCTCTACAAGTGCCTGGGAGAAGCCTCATGATCACTGGCCTCTGTTCCCATGGAGGAATTCAATTTAATCAGGTGTCTGCTGGAAATACAACACAGCAAAGAGGGAACAGCCCAGGATGCTCCTGGAGTGTGTAGAAGATAAATTCCTGACACAACCTGTGAATGAGCCAACTAAAGAAGCTGTGCCACTGGACCTGTTGGGTACTTTTAACCAGAAATTGGAAATTTTCAACTGGATACTGAGCACAGACAATTAGAAAATAAAGTGAAGTGTCACACAGCCTTTAGTGTCTGCCTTAGACGTTTTATATGATAAGAAGGTGTGTGAGAAATGAGAGCATTTTGGCCTGCTTCTTCTATTAGAAATTTGGAGGTGATCCAGAAGGAAATAAATGAGGAAGAAGTATTAAGTGTAATTTATGAAGAGAGATTACAGGAATTTACCAATTGCAGGCTCAGAAAGTGCAGCAGTGATTAGTTGAGCCATGATGACTGTGTAGAAATACTTGATGTGTAATAGCATTGAAAAAAGGCTGGAATAATTTAAAATATTAAGGTTGAAGGTAGTAACAAATTACCAAGTAGTAACTAAGGACAGAGAGAAATAAATTAAACATTAAGAAAAAGACCCTTGAACAATGAGATTAATCATTTTGGATATAATGGATATTTTTAAAATAGACAGTCTCTCCTCTATAGAGTGGCAAATAAAACCATGTGAGGGTGTTTGGGAGAGTCAGCTTGCAGGAGGTGATACCCATCAACTTTTATTTTCTGAGCCTTTTACCTGCAGCTGTAATTAATTAGTCCTCAGATACCTTAATTCAGCAATTGTGCCTTTTAGGTAACCTGCATTATTGACTGAAAATATGTAAGAAAAGTGTCAGCAGCAAAGTCTGCAGTCCACAGAGCCAAAATCTGGAAGAGCCTACAAAGACCAGAGCATTTGGCTTTGAAATGCACAGGGAAATGAGAGCAGAGAGGGTTTTCTGTAACTGTATGGAACACGTCTCTCCTTTTTGCCCAATTTGTACCATTGAGGAGAAGTTGGATCCTGGGCAGACCTTGGCTGTGGAGTTACTCATGGAGCTGCTGCTCTGGGCAGCACTTGATGGCCTCAACAGCCATAACCCCTTTTTTTTTTTTTTGGCTGTGCCTCTTCAGTCTTCTGAAGAAAGAGGACAAGATCTCTCCTCTTGAGAGATCCCACCTGGAGCTCTGGGAATGCAAGAGAAATGTGGACCTCTTCAAACAAGTCCAGAAGAGGCCACTAAGCTGATCAAAGGGCTGCAGAACCTCTGCTCTGGAGCCAGGCTGGGAGAGCTGGGAATGTCCAGCCTGGAGAAGGCTCCAGGAAGAGCTCAGAGCTTCTTCCAGAGCCTAAAGGGGCTCCAGGAGAGCTGGAGAGGGACTGGGGACAAGGGATGGAGGGACAGGACTCAGGGAATGGCTTTGAGCTGAAGGAGGGTGGGTTTAGTTTACGTTTTAGAAGGAAATTCCTTCCTCTAGGAGAGGTGAGGTTGTCCAGAGAAGTTGTGAATTCTTCTGTGGAGGGGCTCATGGTCAGGCTGGACTGGGCTGTATTAGCCTGGTCTAGGTGCCCTGCCCATGGCAGGAGGTTGGAACCAGATGGTCTGTAAGGCCTCTTCCAGCCCAAACCCTTCCATGATTTTATGATTCCAACCTTCAGTGACCTCTGTGGGAGATTGTGACTCCCTTTCTCTCTTGCACCAAACCCATCAACTCCACTTGTAACAAAGAATGAGTTTTCTCCAGACTCTGTACAGGGTACAGCAGCTTCAGCCATTTCTAAACAGAGGATTGGCAGCATAGCAGTGAGTTGTAAAAAGATGCTGTGTATTTCCCTTCTCCCTTTGTCTTTTTTCCTTTCAGTTAAAGTTAGACATTCTTTTTTTTAATTTGTCAAGAATAAATAGTGCACCTAAATGAATCGCTCTGTTGATAGCTGCAGATCAGGCTCTGCAATCAGTATTTTATTTAAGTAAAATAACTGAGCAGCAATTGATAATACATGACAGCTTAAGATTGCTCTAATTGCTTGGCTTCCCAGAACGCTCCTAAAAAGAAAATGAATTCCTCCATTGTATTTTTTTTTCTGGCTGCATGACCCTCATGGAAATAAATCCAGAGCGGAGAATTAATAGTGCTGCAAACAAAGTGTAGAAAGTGTTGAAGTTTTTGTCATAATCTTTGCACGGTTTCTATTTTTGAAGATAACATACCACCTGCAATAAACTGCCTTTCCTGGGGCTGGTATCAGTCAGGGTGATAGATTACAACTACTTCCCTCACTGCTGCTATTAGTTTATACATTGCAGCCTGGGGCAGGAAGCAGGAGATGCTAAAGGAAAAGTCAGCATGGAACAAACTGAGTTTGGAGTTTGCTGATGGATTTCCATATCTTTGGTGACTTGGTGCTCAGGAGACCTTCTTCTTCTGAGCAGCTGCAAAAAAGTGGAGCTGTAAATATTAAATGCATTTTATTTTCTTATTTTGAAAAAAGACTAAGTGTCCCCAACAAGCATTTTTATTGCATATAAAAAAATAATAACTTTTTTTTTCATGGGTTCTGTAAGAACTTGTATATCTCACTTTTTGCAGTTTGCTGCTGTAGAAACCAATGGCTCCTTGGAGCTGTTGGAGAGCAAAATAAATGTGCAATACAGACAAATAGTTCCTGTTGGACAGGTACCCACCACATGAAACACTCCCTGACAATTGCATCAAATCACTGTGGTTATTGCCCAGCTCTTGCAGAAAGAAAAGGGATCTGGTGCTCATAAAAGCCTTTTCTTGGACAAGGCTATGGATTATTGTTGGTGGACAATTCTGCTCTGGTTTGCATGGCTTTTATGTTTAGCTTTGGTATTGTATTTAATTTTTGCTTTTGGGTTGTCAGGCCAGCAAATTTCACAAGCTCTAAGCTACAATCTGTATTTGAAATACAAATGGATATCCTCTATTGGGAAAACCTTCATCTTCACTGAGTGTTTTTATTCCTGGTCTACAAAGGCCACAATGTCAGGCATTTCATTATCTCTGTTCATTTTGGGTCCTTCATGTAATTACATTTGTGCCATTTGATTAGCCTGTATACATATGTGAATTAACTCAGGAGGAACTCGTTAATTCAACTCCAGGGAGCTGGGAAAGGTGAGAAGGCAGAAAATCCCACAAAAACCTTTCTAGCATATCAGAAAACAGAAGCAATATTTCTGATCCGTGAGTTTCTTTCACATCCAGCCCAAAGGTTTGTTGGAAAAGCAAGGATATTAATCTTCCTTTAGTGGTAAAGTGGATAGAAACTTGGCTGCAGGAGAGCAAAAGTTTGGATTCACAGTGCAGGAACTTTCTTCTGCAGCTGTGAGGAAGTGAATCATAGAATCACAGCCTGGTTTGGGTTGGGACCTCAAAGATCACCCAGTTCCAACCCCACTGCCATGGATCAGGTTGCTCAGGGTTATTGCTTCCAAAATGCATTGTAATATCCCAGAGTCTTGTTCCAGCTGTGCTGACAAAGCACAGGAACATCAGACATTCAGTAAGGAGAAATAAAATTGCAGCACATTCCCATCTGGAGAGCAGAGCTGATGTTCACTCTGGGGAGTAATGAAGTCACTTCCCTCTTCCTTTCCTTAGTTTGTGGATCTCCCTTCCTCTTTCACTCCTTGTTGACTTTCTGAGTGTCTGGTGGAAGAGGAGAGTGGTGGGGATGAAGGAAGGGCAGGGCACAGCAGAATATGTAAATTCACATGCTCTTCTCCTCGTGGGTGAAATTTGAAACATTCTCCATTTGCTCTGCATCTCGAATTTGTAGTGAAATTCTTTTGTTTTCCACACCCCTCTGTCCCTCTTCTCCACGTGGAGCACTGATTCCAACTCTGGAGTGTCCAAGGCCAGGTTGGACGGGGCTTGGAGCAGCCTGGGACAGTGTAACCTGTCCCTGCCCCTGGCAGGGGTTGGCACTGGGTGACCTTTAAGGTCCCTTAAAAACCCAAACCATTCTGTGACTTTGGATTCTGATTTCATGATGACACAACTGTTGCATCTCAGTTTTCTGGTGTGACCCATTCCTGCTCACATCACTCCTGCTCTCCCTGATATCAAAACTATCACAGCATTAATGTGAAGACAAAATAGAATCAACACAGCTTCTTTTTTTTTTTTTTTTGTTAAAACTAAGCAAGAAAAAGAAATTTTTCTTTTCTTTTATTTTTTGTTTACTTGCCTGTTATCAGATCATATCAGTGCTTATTTTACATCAGAGTGTTTAGCCAGGAAAAAGAAGCCTGAGATTTAAGGTCTGTTTTCTGCTACTGTAGACAGAAATAGGCTATGTTTATATCTCTGCAATCTGCTAAGCCTCAAATGTTCATTTAACACCTGGTGTATGTTCAGGGCAAGTTAATCTTAAAATTATTAGTGTCTGTCTATATACAGTGGCTGTTTATACAGGTGGGAGTGTTTGTGGTACATGAGAATACATAAGTTTATGTGCCTGTATAAATACACGTGCACACGTATAAGGGAATGCACAGACCTTTGCAAAGTGATGAATTTCAATGAAATTTAGGGTGTTAATTCATTTGAAGATCAGAATCAAAGTCAGTAAAAAGAATGCTTTATGTGATCTTTGATGCTTTATTATATTTCCCAAATATAAAGTGAGGATATCTGCATAAAAACAGAACTATTGATGACCTCCTCCGTTAACACATCTCCTGCTTCCAGATCCAAAGGGTTTTTAAAAGGGCAAACTACCTCTTCCTATGTTGGTATTGTTATATTTCCCTTAGACAACCCTGACAAGGGGGAATGACTTTAAACCAGTAGAAGGCACATTTAGATTGGATATTAGGAAGAAATTCTTCTCTGTGAGGGTGCTGAGGCCCTGGCACAGGTTGCCCAGAGCAGCTGTGGCTGCCCCATCCCTGGAAGTGTCCAAGGCCAGGTTGGATGGGGCTTGGAGCAATCTGGGATAGTGGGAGGTGTCCCTGCCCATGGCAGGGGGTTGGAATGAGATGATCTTCAAGGTCCTTTCAACCCAAACCATTCTGTGATTTCGTGATTCTGGTTCCATGATTGTGGTTATCATATTTAATAATTTTCTCGAGTGCAAGCTTGCTGAATTTTTCCTTCCATGGCAAAGCTCCTTTTCTCTGCACAGATTTCTGTAAACAACTCTTTGTGTGTGTGTTCAAGGACTAGGATGCATTCTTCTGCCCTGTCTCCCGATATGGGAGATGTGGTTTTCTTCCTCTTAACCTCTGGTATAGAGAACTGTTATTTCTCTGATTTTGTAAGCATTTTCTGGCATTCTAGCAGTCTGGTATGGAGCATGAAGAAGAAAGCATGTTAGCTCTGTACCCAGGCAGATACAGCCCAAAATCCTTCTGATCAATGGAGTCATTTTAATAAATCATATCGAGCCTTCTGATACTGGAGTCAGGAGTCCTGATTCACCCTCGAGCACAGCAACACACGATGATACAACTGGCAGGATTTGTGCCCTGTGGGGGATCCCCCTGAAGAGCTGCAGCCCATGGGAAGGACCCAGGTCAGAGGAGTTTGTGGGGGACACTCTGCCTTGAGAGGGACCCCACAATGGAGCAGGGAAGAGTGTGAGGAGTGAGAAATGTGTGACAAACTGAGCACAGCCCCCATTCCCTACTCCCCTGTGCCACAGCAGTGGAGGAGGGAGAGAACATGGCAGTGAAGTCCAGGAAGAAGGGAAGGCTGAGGAGAAGTGTTTTAAGATTTGATATTTCTTTTCATTACCCTACTCTGATTTTGATTGCTGACAAATGGAACTGATTTACCCAAACCAAGTCTATTTTGCCCGTGACAGTAACTGATGACTGATCTCTCCCTGTCCTTACCTCACCCCAAAACCTTTTGTTGCATTTCCCCTCCCCTGTCCAGCTGAGGAGGGGAGTGACAGAGCAGCTTTGGTGTGCAGGTGACATCCAGGCAGAGCAGAATGAATCAAACACCAGCTGGCAGTGGCAGGATCTCTGCTCTCATCCCTGCTGAGGTGCCTCTGGATGGGCTCAGCTCTCTCTGAGGAGCTCAGGGCATCTCCCTTCCCACAGCCTCTCCAGCTGGCTCCAGTGACAGGAACCCCCCTCCTGCTGTGTTCCTGAGCTGGTGGCCCCAGGTAGGTTCTGACTGGCATCCCAAACCTGGCTACTTTAATTATGCAGCACAGTTCTGCACGCCCTGAGATGACACAGACCTCTAAGACAGCAAAAGTGAAAGGAAACGTGCACAGGCAAGAGAGGGAGAGAGAAACTCCACACTCTGGCTGTTGTTGAGTCCCAGAGGAGATCTAACTCAGTCTGTAATTGCTGTTCTGGATGGCTTCTGCCCTCAAAACAATTTTCTGCTGGTCTGTTGTTGCTTAGGCTGAATCAGGTTGATATATTGAATGTCATTTTTTTCTCCCCAGCCATAGACAAGAGAAAAATATTTGTTGAAAGGCTGTTGCAGCAAGATTTAATTTCTGCCTATCTTGCATCAGAAGCTTGCTCATGTTTTATATTATTTTTTCCTTTTCCTTTCCTTCCCCTGTCTCTCAGAAAGGAATGAGGACAGACAAACACCATGCTCTGATTTGTCTTTCCATGTCCAGACATGGTGGACCACAGGGTAGAAGATGCCCCAGGGCTGTTGCAGACAGGACAACACACAAGGAACATCTCAGCATCTCCTTGGTAAAACATGACAGACACTACAAAGGGCTGTTGGTTGATTTTTTTTTTTTCATGTTTCTTTATTTTTTCCCCCGAAGACAACAAGCATGAGGGGTTTGTTTTGCTTTATTGTGTTTTGGAGAGCTTTCCATGTGCAGGAATGCAGACATGGGCCTTATAGGACATCTTTCAGGATCTCCTTGAGGTTTGTTTTACATCTCTCCTGGCTGCTTGCTGCAGAAGAGATGGGGAGTCAGAATGTGACCTCGCTTGTAAAAATTCACCAGCTCCTGAATATTGAGGCAGCAATTAATTTAAATGCTAATTTATAGTCCTGTAAAAAATGGATGGCTGGTTTGTGAGTAAACACAAAAGCACATGTGCTAAATAGGATAGAGCACTGATACTTTTGATCCCATTTTTATACAAACCTAAGGCAAACATTCCTAGAAATGAGTGCTCCTTCCCTTGAGGACCTGAGCCGACACTGATAGAGGAGGCTGGGACCTGGCTCCATGTGAGAGAGGAATTATTGACTACAGAGATTTGTTCTGTGTCCTTCTGAGGAGAACATGTTCCCCTCTCTGCTTTATTTAACACCATTCCCATGCCTGGAATACAGTGATGTCCTTAGGATATCATTAAGGGCAGGGTAATGTTGGAAATTTTCAGTGTAAATAAATCTTCGCCCCACAAAGCATGAGAGTGAAAAAGAGAAGAGGTTTGCTTATTTTCTGTCTTGGAAATACTTCAGTAATGCTCATTCTATGGGGAAATGGGCTGCTGGGATTTATTGTTCCCACACTGCTGACAATGTCTGGGGTTTATAACCTGACTTGCTCACAAATTAATTTAAAAAATGTTGAAATCTTTATCTTGTAAAATCAAAAAAATGGGAAATTGAAATTTCTTGTTTATCTGCAAAATCATATTTCCAGCCATTTTTGTGTCAGGTTTGGAATTTTTTTTTTTTTCCCTGAAATCTCAGTACTATGCAGTGACATTATTCACTTAGTGAGTCAGGTAAAGTGTCTCGAATATTCCTGCCATTTTAACCTAGTACTTTCTGTTAAGAACTTTCCAAACTAATTTTCCCTGGTAACAGTTAATCCTCCAGAACTTAAGGGCCTCAAATTCTTTTGCATCTCTGCTTCTCTCCTCTGTCACTTCTCTGCTTTTTTGGCCATCTTTACCTACTGCCATTTCATTTTATTGTTGACTAGTTTAATTATTTTTGTTCCAGAATGAGTGATATAAAATCCTGTATGCTAACCTGAACAATGGATTTCTCCTTTTTTTTTTTTTAAAAAAAAGAAAAAAAAAAGAAAAAAAAAAGGATTTATATGGAATAGTTTAAACCTGTCTCCCTCTTGCTGCAGAACACAGTGAATGACTTGTTGCCAGACAGAAAAGACTGGTGTTAATTAAAACCCAGGGAGCCCCAGCCTAGTTAGCTGTCAGGGAGACAGAATTTTGGGAATGGTGGTGGCTGCTGCACTCTTGGGTTCTGTGGAGTCAGAGATTTATGAGGAGCTGTATTTCACTGGGAATTCTGCAAAGTGTGTGCAAACATGGGAAACCAAAGGCAATCTGATTTTCCTAACAAACTCTGATGCCTCGCAAGTTCAGAGGTGCTTGGGGATGGAGCAGACCTGGTGAGAAGGAGCAGGGAGTAGCTCCAAGGTATATTCCATTATGGAAGGTCTTTATTTCAGGGTATTTTTCTTTCTTCTATTTCTTCCTTTGTTTTCCTTACGTATATCAAGGACTTCGAAACTTCAAGTTGCCAGGTTAAATTATTCAACAGATTTCTTGCTCCAGGTCAGATTGGTTTTGTGCTCTGTGCTTTATAACTCAGCCCTGTTTGTTTTTCCTCAAGTGCAGCAGTCGCAGCTTTTCCTTCCTCGCAGCTCAGCGCTGGCTCTCGCTGATGCATATTTGCTAAACAGTAATTTTAAGTGTTATTGCAACATTATGGAAAGGATCTGTACTCTGCAGCTGCAGATGGTTGGTTTCAAGTACCTGAATACAAATGGCAAAGCTGAGCCAGCCCCGCTCGCACACAACGTTGAATTTTCTTCCTCATTATTCCCTGCCTCACGTCATACCTGGGGATCAGGACACAGAGAGCCCAACTCCTCGTGGCTAAATTACCTGGGAAGGTCCTCCAAGAAGCCAAAATATCATCTCTTTTATTGCAGTGGAAATGCTTGGGGTGGGTGGGGGTGTGTGTAATTCAATATATTGCAATAAACTCTGTCTGACCAAATGGGCGTGCAAAAAAAACATATTTGTGAGCTTTAAGCCACCTTCACTTAAAGTGTTGAAACAGAAGCACAACAAAATAAAGCAGATTGAAGTGTAGAAAGGATTGTGTTTATATTGCAAGGAACAGACACAAAAAATCATGTCAGTGACAATTTAGCCAAGAGAGACAAATCAGCATTCTGGGCTTTTTTAGTATTATTTTTTTGTTGTTGTTGTTTATATTTTCCTTAATCATCTTTTGCAAAGCAGTTAAATAAGAGCAGAACAAGACATTAAAGCTAATTCTCAGTTGTTCACATTTTGCTAAACTTTAACTTTCTCCCTTAAAATATTTTTACAAAAAGTTCAGAAAACTTCCCTACATAAAACAGAAAAATCACCACTAATTTCTCCTCATTTCCCAGTAATGATTTACTAGCACAGTCCTCAAGCACAATCTCAAATTACTTAAACTTCGTTGTTTTGCAAAATATTCTGCAGTATTTACAAGTCAGGAATAATGCCATCCATAATTAAAGCTTCATTATGCTTGACAATGAAGGAATGAAATGCATTTTGTGGTGCATTACTCAGTCTTTGGTTGAGGGAAGTTTTTTTTTGCTTTATTATGATTTCTCACAGCGTTTTCAATCTTTTGCTTTTCCTCCATCTTCAGTTATTCAACAATTTGGTCTATTCTAACACTCACAGTGGGACTCCCAGACCTCATTTTAAATTGATGCAGTTCTATTGCATTATGTGTTGAAGTGTTATGCCAGTTATATTCTCATAGCAAACTTCAGCAGGAGGACATGGATTCATTTTGCACCATTTTCTAAATTTCCTAGTAGGGAAATGGAGATCTTTAAAAAGCCTGGTGGAGTCAGTTGGATCTTTTGGGATGAATGTGAAATCCCAGAGTGGGCCAGGCTGGAAGGGACCACAGTGGGGTCATCTGGTGCCACCTCCCTGCTCCAGCCATCCCAGGGCACAGGGCACAGGATTGTGTCCAGACAGTTCTGAAACTTCTCATTATCCTGCTCTGATTTTGCGAGTGATAAATTCAATTAATATCTGTCTGTTTTGCCCATGATGATATTTGGAGGGTGAGGTCTCTTGGTCCTTATCTCAACTTAGGAACCCTTCATTATATTTTCAGTCCCCTGGCTACTCACAGAGGGGAGTGGCAGAGCAGTTTGGGTGGTGCCTGTCACCCAGCCACGGTCAAACAGCACACAGGGTTCCATGGACTTCCGTGGATTCCACAGTTTGCCAGACAATCTGTGGAATCTCCATCCTTGGAGGCAGACAAAACCATGGCCCTGAGCACCCTGCTTTAGTTGTCTGCTCTGAGAAGGGCTAAATAATTTCCAGGGGTTCCTGCCCATTTAAATGTTTCTGTGATTCTCTGACTTGCAGGGCTGGCAAAAAATGTGTATCCTTTTTTTAATGTCTTTTTTTTCTGCTCTGGTAATGCTGCCTTACTGGTAGTGCATTTAGCAGTGCCTATATTATTATGTCTATTATTGCTAAATGAATTCTTTTTATGAGAGACAGTGTCATATGATGTCAACATATGCTCACATTTGCTCTTTTATATGGTAAGTGTTCACAAATGAAGAAAACAAGCTCATGGGTAATTTGCTGTGTTTTCACAGAGAGAATTTCAGAGCTGAAAGTAGTTGGGTTTTTTTTGGTTTTTTTGGTTGTTTTTTTTTTTAACTACTTGAAAACATATAAATGAACCTGTTCATCAAACAGCTCTTTCCTTACTGCCCCACGAATAAAATGATTTCAAATTCAGGGAGTTTTTGATTGTATCCATCAGTTTATGAATAGCATCAGATGGATGCTGTGCTGAGAGATGGCCTTTTTCTGTGTAGGAGAAAACAGTCTGGGATTAATGGCCTGCACCACCAATAACTTTTTTAGAAAGAGAAGGGTTTGCCACTCTTTACTGTTCTTTTTTCCTTAGTCCTCCACAATTCTGAAAAGCAACAATAAAATCTGATCATTCCACTTGTTCCTCTCACAGACTTGGAGTCCAACAAAGCATACCCCTGAAGGAATTTTTTTCTATGGGACTATTATAACTTTCCCTTTTACTTCTACACCACTGGAGATTCCTGGGTTTGTGTTTTTCTTTGCCAGGCTGGACTGTGGAACGTGCCTGTTAAACTGGGAAATTCCCCATTCCTCGGTAATGTTGGGATTCCTGTCTTTTCAGAGTGACATGTTGGATGTGAACCAGATCATCAAAGACTTGGCCTCCATGGTGCACGAGCAAGGAGACACAATAGGTAGGTGTCACATGGAAATTATGGGCTTTATCACCCCCTTCCACCTTTCCAACCTCATCTTGTCCCTCACAAGTTGATGTTGTTTTTATTTTCCCTGTGTTTTGAGCATTTTGCACCTCCAGAGACGGCTGGATCTGACAAGCTGCCCTGTGCAATAAGGTTCCTATGTTATGGACAGTTTGCTGGTATATTTAGCATAAAATAGAATTCACAGGGAGATGAATCCATTCCCTTTTGACTGAAAAAAGGAAGACTGAGAACATATAACATTAACTGGAAAGGGATCCAATTCTTCCTTTCTACCTGGAACTGTAATTAAAAAACAATAGTAGTGACAATAATTATTATGATTATTGATGAAATGAGAGAAAATTAAGCAGCTTTTTCTTTCCAAATAGAATTTTCATTCCACATAGCAGGGTGTGTCTAATTAAATTTACAGAACCTGACATCAAGATGTGCTCATATAAAGTCTGAAGTTTCTGCCAATTAGTTGATCTCCTCTTGATGACTAGGAAAAAATTGTGTGGAGAAAACTGGGAAAAGAGATGAGAGTAACTCCTAGTCCTATCTTTAGGAGCAGCCCATCACTGAGAGCCACCAGCTCTTGTGAGCAGACAGAGAAGTCACTTTAGATCAGCTCTCTCTGACCTTTGTCACTGCTCTTTCATGATGCTGTGCAGAAAAATCAGACTTTTTTCCCTATCTCTTGTTTTTTGTATGCACAATAATAATATGTGGAACTTCTGAAACAACTGCCCAGCTCCAAGTTTGGGAGCTAATAGTCCTAAAGGCTGGTTGAGGGACCTAAACTCCAGAGCAGCAGGATTTGTGGGGTTATTTCTCACCTGAAGGCTCAGCTGGAGTCCTCACTGGTGCTCCTGGGAGCAGGAGCAAGTCCTCAGACAGTCATATGCAGATTTTAAAAGCAGAAATTCTTCTCTGCTGCTTATTAATCACTCTGGATTTCTTTGCCAAGTTCATATCTCTGCAGATTTCCATTACCATAAGATACTTCCTTTCACACTGAAATGAGAGATCTACACCCCTCTGAGAAGCAGCACTCAGGTTCACAGGGGTGGAAAAAAAATCAAAATTATATTTAAAATCAGTTTTTTAGTATATTTTATTTTCTAATTCTTCTTTTCTTTCTTTCTTTCTTTCTTTCTTTCTTTCTTTCTTTCTTTCTTTCTTTCTTTCTTTCTTTCTTTCTTTCTTTCTTTTTTCTCTTGATGCTGTTTTGAAAGCTTATTTTTGTACATGGATAACTTTGGAGCCTGATTCATCTCTAAAAGCACATCAGATGCTAATGCCTTGAGGGACATGACAACATACATCAGCTAGCTTCAAGATCCTCACAACTTCTTTTCTTAAGGCAATATTTATTATTTTAAGACTTTACCCATGCACAGAAGCCATCCCAGTATTAATTTCCCTGTGAGAAGCTGTTAGACTAAGTAGGACATTTTGACTTTGAGCCAGCATAAGGTTTTTGTGGGGTTTTTTGTTGTTCTTCTTCTTGTTCCTCTTACACTCCAGTAGATTTTTAACAGTTTTTTAAAGACTATCTTTTAATCCTGACAGGCAGTCGAGGTATCTTCCCAACCAATTGCTGAAGGGTCCCACTGTTTATCTTTTGACATTCATATTACACAAAAGTAAGGGAGATAAAGAATCAGGAGGCAAGAGATGTTGAAACCCCCACAGTGAAAATTTCATGATGACAAGAGACAGCTCTCTTGGTGCTTGTTTTATTTTTTTTTTAGTCCATTCCTCTGACATGCACTGAATGAAAGCTCTGTGTGTGCTTGTCTAGGAAACTCAGGGAAAATATAAAACCAGGGAATATGAGATGAGCCCCTCAGCAAAATGCTCACCCTCAAAAGAGAGAAAACCCCTCTTTGGTTCTCCTGAGCTGGGGAGAATTGTGGGGAGAGTTTGTCTGGTCTGTGCACGGCACAGGCAGAGTAACCCTTGCTTCTTACCAAAATCTAAAAGGAGTTTTTCTGGCATGTGGGCCAGTTCCTTAATTAACACTTTGATAACCCTCCCTGGGGGAGAGAGCAACTTCTGTCATGCAGGGAAGAAACAGAATGCAGACTTGGGAGAGGATATCTCTGTTGTTTTTTTTTCTTCTGCAAACAAATTCTGTGCCCAAGTTCCTCGTCATGGCATCTCTTTGATACAAATATTTAATTATGCATCACCATATCAGTGAGGCCAAGCCTTTGAAACCAAAACAAGCCAATGGCCTGGGTGAGCTGGGAACCAGCAGAGTCCTCCCAACACAGTCCTGCAGGAGCTCTTGGCAAAAGCATCTGAGCTTCCCCACATGGGCTGCTGGTGAGGGGAAAGAGGGCAAGGAGAGGGACACTGGTAGAAGAAAACCACAATTGCCTGTAGAATTGGTGTTGGTGACACGGTTTGGGGCTCAGTGAGACCCTGTGTGAGGATTTGCAGCTTTGGAGAGGGGGGATCCACCACATAAAGAGACTTTTAGTCATGAGGGGGGGGTGTGTGACCAGCATTCCCGTGGGAGCAGAGGACAGGATTGATCAAAAAAGGACATGGGGTGGTGTGGCAGGAAGGGTTCCCAAAGCCACCCAAAATGAGGTGTGAGCAGGGTCACCTTCAGATTGGTTGGTGAGCAGGGAAGTGCTCACTTCCCTGGCAGGCACCACCATCACGGAGAAATATCCCAAATCCTCTGCAGGAACTGAGCTCTCTGGGGTGCTAAATGCACAAAGTGTCAGGAATAAACCTGAGGTCTGTGTGAAGTTTCAGGGCTACAATTTTGTTGGGATCGTGGAGGTGGGGTTGGTTGGGCCCTTGATGAAATGTTGCCTTGGAGGGATGCAGGCTCTTCTTGGAAGGGCAGGGTGGGAAAATGAGGAGGGAGAGTTGTCCGTTATAGAGAGAACAGCTGGAGTGCATGGGATGCTGCCTGGGGATGGATGAGAAGCTGATGGAAAGTTTGATGGTCAGGATTAAAAGGAGGACAGGCAAAGTGGAGGAGGCCTTCCACAGACAGACAGGAACAGCCTCACCTTTGCAGGCTCTGGTCCTCACAGGGGATTTCAACACCCCAGTATCAGCTGGAAGGCAGGGCATAAAAATTCCAGGAGGTTCTGGTGTGCATTGAGGACAGCTTTGGGATCTATGGATAAATGGCAAGATCTCCAGATGGCCAGCAGAAGTTCATCTCCAATAAATTTTACTGTCATGGCAGCAGAAGGATTCTGAAGCCAAAGCATCCAAGGATCCAAGGCTTGGCACTGTGAGGAGCAAATTCTTTTGGAGGTGATTGCAAGAGCAACCATCACTCCTTTCCATACTTGTAGATGGTCACTCAGATGAGCTGTGAGTTCCCCAACAGTCTGAAACATTCCCAGTATTCCACACTGAGCATCTCTATTTCACATGTGCAAGCCTGTGCTTTGATTGGTGGTGCTGAGATATGTATGCAAACTTCCATGGAATCAGTTTTGTGACTGGTGTTAGGGAGAAGAGAATCCTTAAATCCTCACTTCCTCTGAAGAAAGTGTCAACAACACAGCTGCCAATATTTGCATTGGAACCTGATGCAAGCAAGTGCATGTTTGTCCAATTTGTAAGCTTCTGTTTGTCTTGTAAGTGAGAAGAAAGTTGACCTGAATAGGAGTTAGTGCTCTTTTTTTTTTTTGCCCATGGCAAAAGGAAATTAGCTGTGTTTTAGAAAAGCTGTTTTTCCATGCTACCTGTGTATGGAGCCTTAATAGTTATGCCAGAATAGCACTCAAAACCTACAGCCCTTATCTAAACTGCTCTAATTCAACTTCCACCACTTCAATCACTGTTTACAGCTCCATGGAATTTCACAAAGCCACAAGGAAAGACCTGCATTGTTCTGAAAACATTTTACACTTTTAAAAGCATCACATTTCTGACTCTTTTGAGCAGTTATGGAACCAAGCTTTGTGTATCTGTAACCTTCACAACTCACTAAAATGGGAAAAGATCCCAAGCTCACACAATGGCCACCTATTTTAATATCACAAGAGCAGCAACAGAGGAAGGAATTTACCAGTTCTCTACCTCTTTGTCCAGAATGAATGTACAAAAATCCATCTTTGCACAGCAAATCTCACTGGCTGAAAGAATCATGGAATCATAGGAGAACTTGGGTTGGAAGGGACCTTAAAGCTCGATCACTTCCAACCCACCTGCCAGGGGCAGGGACACCTTCCACTATCCCAGGTTGCTCCAAGCCACATCCAACCTGGCCTTGGGCACACCCAGGGATGGGACTTCTCTGGGAAACCTGTGCCAGGGCCTCATCCCCCTCACAGGGAAGAATTTCTTCCTACTAAATCTACTCTATTTTAGTTTTAATCCATTCCCTCCTGTCCTGTTACTCCTGGCTCTTGTGAATAATCTCTCTCCATCTTTCCTGCAGGCTCCTTTCAGGTTCTTGAAGGCCACAATTAGGTCACCAAAACCCTTCTCTTTTCCAGTTTGAGCAGTTCCAATTGTCTCAGCCTTTCCTTGTAGGAGAGGTGCTCCATCCCTCTAATTAACTTGGTGGCCTCCTCAGAACAGATCAATGTCCTACTGTGTCAAGCTTAAAACTTCCTCAGACTTAGTTTTTAGACCAATTCTTACCCAGACTTAGATGCTGGTGCTGCTTGGCTTTCACTTCACACCACTCTGGAGGTCTGGACTTTTTATATCCAATAATAACTGGATGAAAAAAAATCTTGATGTAATCTGAAGTTGATGCTCCTTCACTTAACAAACATCTCTGCCTGGTATCTGTCAGGCTGGAGCCCAGAGACCTGGAAAAAGAATTAAAGACATGGCAGCTCCTGCTTTCCCTCAGTCAGGAGGAACTTCTTGATGGGCCATTGTGTTCAGTCCTTGAGTGATGCTGCCGTTCACTGCAGTGCCACATTGTCACTTACTGCCTAGTGATGGTAACAGTAGAAATGAACTCCCTCCAAAGGAAAAGGTATTTGCATGAATGCAGATGGGTTGCTTATTTTGGAAGCTTTGGAATGCGGGGAGGGTTTTTCAGTTTGTTGTTTGTTTGGGTTTTTTAATTTTTTTTTTTTTTTTCCTGTGAAATCAAGTCCACTTTGTTGCCTTTCTGACCTGGAGGCTGGTTTGACACACAAACACTGTCAAGAGGGCCCATCAGCATGTCCTCCTCCAGTCTGTCAGACTGCAAACTGAGCTGGGAAATCATTCAGCTGGAGCCTTAACTAAACCCTTCCCAGTTATGTGCCTCAGCTGGGACATCTGCAGAAAATGAAGACATCTCGAGAGCAGTCCCCAAACACCTGAATGGAACAGCTTTAATATCTCTGCTCAGTTGAATGTGGCCTGCAAAGTCTCTCATTTGGTTAAGATCCCTCAGTGATCTCAGAGGAGGCTGTCATGGCAATGTGTACATTTATGTTCTTATTGCTTCCTGATGGACTGGGAAATCTTCTCCTGGCTGCGTTGTTTTCAGCCCCTTGATAAGATCCAGAGTAAGGTGTCAGTACAGAGCAAAGCCCATGAAGGAGGGGTACACTGGGGTGTTCCTGAATCTATTCCACTTCCCATTCACTTCCCACCTCTTGGTCCACCTTCAGTATATGTCTTGTCATCAATGGTATTTCTGCTAAGTCTAACAGAGCTTTATTGCAAACCACCCCAGCTGCTGAAGAGGTGTGGTGTTATTATCCTTAATTGCCTTGTAGGCAACAATTTGAAGGCCGTGCTCAGTGGGTCACTGGCACAGGTTGCCCAGAGAAGCTGTGGCTGCCCCAGCCCTGGAAGTGTCCAAGGCCAGGTTGGATGGGTCTCTGATCAGCCCGGTCTAGTGGAGGCGTTCCACGGCAGAGGGTTAGAACGAGATGATCTTTAGAGTATCCTCTGAGCCAAATCATCCTGTGATTCTGTGGTGTGTTTTATACCCCTCACCTCTCCCTGTTTGTCTGGACTGCAGCTGTGGTGGCCTCCCCTGAGAGCTCTCTGGACAGGGCTGGACAGCCTCAGCCCCATGTGAGCCACTGCTTGGTGACCTCTGCTGTGACAAAGCTGGAGCCGGGTGTGGGCTGCTGTGATCTCTGACCGAACTCCTTTTACTGGGAATAACAAGCCACACAAAAATTGCACGAGCTTTTGCGTTTCTCTCCTCCTCCTGCTCCCTGTGAGTGAGATTTTTTGCGTCATCCCTTGCATGGGCTCTTTCACATTCTGGTCAGACAGCACATGCTGGTTTACAAGGCGAAGAGTGATGGGCGACTCTACGCTTGCAAATTTCCCAACGCCTAAAGATTTGTCTGCTGTGCTTATTTCTGTGTTTGACCCTCATAATGTGATTGGGCTGGTATAATTACAGTTAATGAGCCAGCTAATTTTGTACAAGAAGCAAAGCTCTTCCTTCCACGAGGTTTATTGCCACCCGTAGGATTCTCCTCACAACGATTTATCCAGAGCAGTTTTTGGGAAGTGAGAACTGCCGTGGTCTCAGTTTCTAATAATGCTGCAACTGAGCAGTAAATGTCAGGAAGGCAGAAGCTGCTCAGGTGGGTGGTTTATTTCTGCTGGGAGGTGCAATTCTCTGCCAGACTGTTTGGGGAACATGGCTTGAGCAGTTTAAGTAAATCAAACGAGCCATGTAAAGCAAAAGAGGTCAAGCAAGTTGTAAATATCAGTGACCTTGCTTGAAAAAGGTAAAATATATCATCTTTCCAAGACAGGAAACAGAAATAATATATATTTATTTCTATGAATCCACACCCTTACCAACCTTATTATTCCAGTGACAAACTCAGATTGGAATTTCTTTCATCAGTAATAGACTTGATAACTCAGCTGTGTGATGGAAAGTGAGTTTTATGTTAATTATAGACAAAAATGGACTTCTGAAAAATGCTGCATGCAAATGAAATGAAGGGATTTATTTGAACTGTTTCAATTCACAAGCTGGATTTGGAAAAAATAAATTGATCTTTTTTTTTTATTTGTAAATTTAAAGAAACACATTATTTTTCTTTAACTTGGATGTCTTACAGAATTAAAAAAAAAAAGAAAGAGTTGAGTGTACATCACAAGGAAAAGGTTGTCCAGGGAAGTTATGGACTCCCCATTCCTGGAAGAGTTCAAGGCCAGGTTGGACAGGGCTTGGAGAAACCTGGAACAGTGGGAGGTGTTCCTGCCCCTGGCAGGGGGCTGCAACAAGATGATTTTAAGGCCTCTTCCAATCCAAACCATTCCATGATTCTCTGATTCTGTGAAAAGAAAGGGTGTGCTACAGGCAGCTATCTGGAATTTCCCATTCAAAGCTATTTTGGCTGTTTTGCCCTGTAAATTACTTTTAGAGATTATTTGGGGAACAAAAAAAAATCTCACACACCCATAAATTACTTCACAAAAAAAAACCCCTCTTGTCTAAGTAGCTTTTTTTAACCAGAAAAAGAAGGAAATAGGGAAAAAAAATTAATCAGGTCTGTTGTCAAGATATAATATCCTCACATGTGCTAATTTTGTGGGTTTAAAGGTAGAGCCTTGGATTGATTATCCCATCTGAGAGCATCATGTGGGAATTAAGGACGCCTGGGATGGGTGAATGAGAGTGTGCAGTGGTCACTGAGTGCAGAACAGGCACCCTCAGGACACTTTCCACATGCCCACCCTTCTTCTGTGGCAAACATCAGGAATTTGAGGCCACTTGTCTCTGTAAGAAAGAACAGAAAATTGCTTTGCAGATGCCAAAGTGATCATATTTCTGCACTCTGCCGTTTAGCACCCAGCAGATGACAGGAGGCGCCTTATTCTCTGACAGGACGTGTTGTTTTCCAACAGATCCACGCAGGGAAACGTTTGAATTTTAAATCCCTGGGAGATGTATCCTGGCAGGAATGGCAAACCTCTGGCAGGGCAGTACCATTTTTCAGCACATCCATATGCAGCAGAAACTTTGACATTTCCAAGATGCATTTCAAGGGCAGTATAAATCATTCAGGAGAAAAAAGCGCAGTGAATTTATGCTGGTGCTCAGCCATTGCCCTGTAGCCACTTTTATTCATTCAGACCAAGGGGTTTGGGCTGTTGGCTGAAGAAAACCAACAGGAAGAGCTGATTATGACATTTCAGGGTACTTTAAATGCCTCTTTCCAGGCCTGCCTGGAAAATGGTGCTGAGTGGTTGTTCAGTGCCTCAGTCCTTACCTCTGAGGGTTGTGATTTTTTGTGTGGAAGAATTAGAGCTCTGCTAAGATCAGATAGGAAGGTAAGTTCTATCTGCCTTTTTTTGGAAGCAATAACCACAGCTTCTGATGAGTCACAGTGCTGAAAATTGTATTTTCTCGCACCAGTCTAATCCAGTGTGACCCATTTAGCCTGAATTTAACATATGAGTGTGATTATTTTATAAATCCTCCCGTGTGCAGAATTTATAACTCGCTGTTTACATTGAAGTTTGCAAATGACTAACCCTGAGCCATTTTAAACTTTGCTCTGGAAGAATTGCCATAGTTTTCCTTCCCTTTTACATCCACAGTTCTGTCTTCACTAAGCCTGAGGGTCTTTTGTTCGTGGAATGACACTCACTTAAAACTTTCCAAGTACATGGCAATTCGAATGGGCAAAATTCATTTTCATGCTGAAAGCAATTTCCCTCCAAACTTGGCTCTTAATTAGGAAAGAAACCTCTATGCATTACCAAAACACTTCTTATTTTTTTCTTCTTCTTTTTATTGTGCCTCTCAGTATGCTATATTGATTATTTTTAGCCAGAAGTTGTAGTGATAAAAGAGGGTTAAGCTTATTAAAGGGATAAAAATAAAAGCACACTATAAAAACCTGAAGGGGCCCATTTTGGTTACTGACAAGTGGGAGCATTTAAAAACTCTCATTCACGAGCTCACTTTCCTGTCTTTCAAGTGGTTGAGCTGTAATTCTGCCTTGTGAAACCAACCCATTGTTGCTGCTGTAAAAATTCAGGTCGTGTGAGTGATTCCTTGAAAGATTAGGGCAAAACCCCCACTGCAGCCACTGCCAGTCCAGTAATTTCCCATATAAGATTCCTGTTGGTCATTAGAAGGGCTTGATCCCAGGACACAGATAAATAGCTGGAATTGAAAGATACGTCTTGGGGTCATCATTGTTTCCATCTCTGTGTGCTAAATGTGTCATGAAATCATAAAAAATTGGATCTAAAGCCTGGCTAGCTCTGTTACTTTCACTTCTCCTGTTGCAAGACTGTGATTTAGATGAAAAATTATAAATATTTTCCTAATTCTCTGATATATTTGGTTGCAAACACCATCTTCATTGGAGCAGCCCTGTCCCTGAGTTTATCAAAATGTCAGATGCATCCCCTTGGGATTTGTGTTCTCAAATTGTACAATAAATTCGTCACCAGAGTCTGAGGGCATAAAGTTGTTGTGGGATTCAGTTTCTCTGAGAAATCCCAAACCCAGGGCTGGATTATCTCATCTGTTTGGGAACAAACTCACTGTCCCTTCATCCCAAGGCCAAAGGGAGAGGAAAAGGTGGATCCCTCCAGCCTAGTGAGTTTTTCCAGCCTGCTGAGGCCCCTGGCACCTTTCTCTCCATCCCCAGGTGAGGTACCTTGGCAGGAGCCTGAAAGTGGCCAGGGTGAGGCTGTGAACCACCACTTGTTCAGCAAAGATTCACTGAAATCTCTGCCAGTGACATATTCATCGTTGACTTATTAACATCCTTGAATTATTGCTTATTTCTTTGTGATTTGAGCCAAATTCTCTTTCCTCTCCTTGCTTTCCTGTGTTAATCAGCAGAAATATGTGGTTAAATTGCTTTACATATTTATGTCTCATTATTGTAGACTTTTAGAGCTGGTTTGGTGGGGTTTTCTGTTCATTTTAGTTTTTCCCCTGTGCCTCAGGATTACAAGTTGCTTCAAAAAATAGAATTTAAATGGGAGCTTTACTTATTCCAAGGCTGGTATTCCCCCACTGGGAGAAGGAGTGAGCAGAAACAGCTCCACCAGGGCCAAGCTCCCTCTGAAACATCCCATCAACTCATCCAGGACTTCTTACCTGGGCAAGCCTGTGCTGGGAAAAACAGAGACGATGTTTGCAAAAGCTGTGCCCAAGGTGTGGCTCTCCCATTCCAAGGAGCTCCAAGGGGGTGTGCACAGAGTTTAATTTTATCTAACTGAGGCAAATCTCCTCAGGCCTCCCTGAGGCAGCGGGAAGTGTTGGGCTCCTTGGAGGGCCTTTTAAGGGAGCTAAATGAAGCTGCTTCTGTGATTTCCTTCTTCCCCAGGAGAAGTACAGACAGATTACTCTTGTTTTAGAAGGATATATTGAATACATTTCTCCTCTGTAGTTCCTCTCTGCCTATATGATTAATTTTCTGAGGCCAATCAGCCTTTAAGAGATGTTGAGCAGTGAAGGGTGTCTGCACTAAGATCCCAAGGAACTTTATACATGACCAAGTTCTGTTACATTGACTAGGCACTTGAGGTTCTGCTCTTTCTCTTTTGTTTCTGGGTTTTTTTTTCTTTCCTTTGTGTTTTTAAAAAAAATATTTTATTTTGAGTTATTAAGTGCATAATTACATTGAGTTTAACACTGTTTAATTTTAAAATGGCAAGATCTGAATGCAACCACTCTCCACAAATTATCTGCAAACCCTCATTTCTTTGTCCACCACAAAAGTGGTGAGGTTAATTCCTGTTCTTTCCTTTAGAACCTTAAACAATAAATTACTTGAATCTTTTGTGGCGTGTCTTAATCCAACTCCTGATACTATTAATTGAAGAATTTCCATTGGTTTTATTAAGGATTAGAGAAATCCCTGGAAACTTTTTCTCCAATTTCTACCTGAGGCTGAGGTCTCCTGATCAAGTTCATGCACCCTGTGGTTTATTTTGTGCTCAAAATCACCCATTTGATCAAGAAACAACAAACATCCTTTTCCACTGTAAGCAGAAATTATTGGCTGCACATCTCTTGGGGGACAAGCTGGTCAAGATTTTCAACATCTGTGCTGGAAAACCAAACCCTTTTTTGCAGGTTTTATACCATAGCTGTCTTGCTTTCTAAGCACAGCCAAGAGTCAAAGTTAATATTTGTTTTTGATGGAAGTGGGGGCCTGACAGTTGTGATGGGTAGCTGATAATATCTCTTTTCCAGTCTCATTTTGATTCCTTGTGGTTCCTCCAGGCTTTCCCCAGTGTCAAACACAGAATGTAGGGTGAGATTCTTCTCCCTTAATGGTAGATTCCAGCAATTTGTCTCAATCTGAGAGAAATTTTATAATTTGTCTCAATCTGAGCCATTTTACAGACCTCCACTGCAGCTTGGGAATGTGGTCCAGGAGCTTTGCTTGTGGTTTGTTGCATCTGATGAGCTCCTGGAGAGTGGGAGGAATTGCACACCGTGGATTTGCTCTCTGTGGTCTTGTCTGAGGTGATGTGATCAAGAACAGACACCTGGGCATGGTCAGAAACCCACATGGACCCACATGAATCTTACCCCTGAGCTCTAATAACGAGATCATTTCAGGTGCCGTGTCCCTTCTATCATTTAATCCAGTAAATTTGTCAGTCTTGAGCCACTTCCCATTGAATTCCCTGTCACTCTTCCCATTGATTCCAGAAGGAATGGTATAAGAGGCAACCTCCATCCTGCCAGAGGAGAGCTGCCAGTCATCCTGCCTCTGGCTGAGGGGTTGGATGTTCATCCAAATGTTCATCCAAATGGTGCTGGTGCTACTTCCCTGCAGAGCTCCAGGTCACAGACAAGAGGCTGCTCCTCCCTTTGTGCCCATGAGCGAATTGCTGGATGGCTGTTGGGGTGAAACCTTTGCTTTTTTGGTAATTATCTACTTTTGATTTGCAGATAGCATCGAAGCCAACATTGAGACCTCTTCTTCTAACGTAGAATCGGCCAACGAGCAGCTGGCAAAAGCAAGTCAGCACCAAGTAAGTGGGACTAAAAAAATCCTACAAGCACTTTCAGTGATGGTATTTACAATAAACCAAACTCCTGGCAGCTGTGAACCACTGGGCACGTGGATTTGTGCTACCTGGAAAGATGATAAAGCATATTCTAGGTAGAAAATAAATGTACATATATATATATATAGATAGATAGATAGATAGATAGATAGATAGATAGATAGATAGATAGATAGATGATTAGATTACCATAGCACAGACAATTTGCTTTAGAGTAGTCATTAAGAAATCTGCATATTAAACAGACATTTCCCAGTAGGAAAGTCAACAATTAGCTACTGTTGTTCTTGGAAAGACACCATAAAAAGCACATCATTTAAGTGCATATGTGCTTCTGTTTGCTGTGTTTCCCTATAATCAGGAAACAGTACTTTAAGAAAACAACTTGAGATGTCAAACAACATGATGTGGTTGGTGAATAATGGCTGTGGTGGTGGTGTTCAGCACTTTTCAAAGGCAATTTGAAGGATTTTTTTTTTTTTGTGAATTGTTATTTTTTTCTTTGTTGGAGCAAGAATAAAACATAAACACACACACACATGCACACAAACATTAATCTTTTTGAAAACAGCTTGCCCAGAAAGATCTCTTTGATGGTTATAGTTAGTACCTTCTAGGGATGAAGGGGGTGGGGGAATGAACAAAGAAAAAATTGTTATCAGTTGCATTGTGGCTGACAGAAGAAAAACCTGCTAGTTTTCTTTTTTCCTCTAGCATAAATTGGTGATTTTCATGTGTCTGGAGTTTTGACAAAATGTAGCTGAGGTCCATGAGAGCACATGGTGCCTGTTAGCTGTCCTTGGACACAGTGAACTCTGAAGCTCTGGGGCAAACCTCCAGACCAAAGGGGTAAGACTCACAGGCATTTTACCCTGATGCAATGGAGTGATGTGATTTTAAAATTACCTGTAGCTCATTTTCTGGTGAAACACATTGTCCCAGTTTTGGGAAATAAGGGTGAGTTTTGTAGAACTTTGATATTGCAGAAAATATGCGCCATCTTCAGCTACATTTTGGTTTTTAATTTATATATATTTAAGATAATGTGTGTCACCCTGCATGTAATCCTGCATTCCCTTTGAAAATAACTTGTTACATACCACATGAAGTCTAAAATGAAACTGGAATGAATTTAATACTTGACCTGACTGTAGAGCTGATTGCAAAGCTGCAAATGAGTTAATGATGACTTTGGCTAAGAAGGTCAAAGAGGAGTCAGGCAGAAAATGAATGCAACACAGTCTAAAGGCTCTGCTTTCTTCAGCTAGCAGGAGCTGCTGAAATAGCCTGCCCAGACAGGAGGCCCTTTTTCCCTCAGATATGTTCATCAGGATGAAGATAAAGCCAGTTTTAGCGAGGCAACCCCTGCCAAGGGCATAAATATGAACTGATTGGTGTACATGAGGAAACAGAGTCTCTCTTGCACTTGAAACAAGCCCAGAGTGACAAATATCACTTACAGAACTTCAGCTGCTAAAGGAAATGTGCAATCCAGATCTCCTGTGGAGCACAGGGAACTTTCCTGTGCCCTACTGGATGTGGATCACCAGAAAAATATGTGTAAACCCAGCTCACCCTCTGTCACCATGAACAGAAAATGAGGTGACATTTTTGTCACTTCCACTGCTGGCCTGGGGCTGGTCAAGTTGCATGTGATATGTGCCTCATGTGTTATGTGCCACAAAATCTGCTCATCTTTCACCCAAAGGGACACTGTCCCCATGTCATCATAACGATGTTAGTGACAGTACCTTGTGTGCTTCACTGTACACAGCAAATGATAAACAAAACCACCAAAAAGGATTTTTCTATCCAAGAGAGAGGGGGAAATGTGGGAAATGGATCTGTGGAGAATTCTCAGGGCCTGACAGAAGGCCCACACAGAATGGATCTGTATGTAAACCTTGAGATAAGGAATGCTGACTTAGAAATGCCATGGAACGGGACGGATGTTGTTGGGAGAGAAATGGAGCTAGAAAAAAGTTTCAAAGGATGGCCTTGCAAATAAGAAAAGATACTTTGGAGAAATAGAATTATGAAAGATGCATTGTAACAGGACCCAAAAGGGGTAGTTTTAAATAATTAGCTTTAAAGCAGCATGAAACAGCGTGATGTGGCAAAAAGCTGATAGGCCAAGAAACACTTATAGTGTTCTGTAATTACGAAATAGTTGGCTTCTAATTGTGAAACATGGAATAAAAGGTTCTTAAAACAAGTTGGAATCCAGGGCACAGAGAATGTCTCTCTGCTTGTTTTAAAAAACTCTGACCTTCAGCAGGACACTGCTTTTTACCTTCCTCCCTGGAAAAAATTGCCAAGACTTTGGGATGAGTTAGAGCACACAGGTAATAGTATGTAGTAGTAGTAGTGTATCACAGGATGAAGAATTTAGAGTTTTAGGATTTTAATATGAGAGTGAATAGGACACAAGATGGAGGATTTGGGGTGTTGTCCCTTCTTCCTTCTTGTCCCTCTTCAGCTCCATTTTCTGTAGCACTGGTGGCACAAAGTTATTGGTTAGAGTGAGCAGTAATGTGGAAGTTAAGTGAGTAGATTAGTAGAAGTTATTGGTAGAAAAGTAAAAACAAAGTACGTGTTAGAAAGTAATTGGGTTAAACAGCTTTAAAAGGCCTTGGTTTGGGTGTTTGGGGTCCATTTTGTGCCTTGCTTCTCGCATGCTGAGTCTGGTGTGCAGACGGTGCTGAACTTAAGATAAGAATAAACAAAAACCTGAAGACTGAGAGAAAGAGAGTCCTGCACGTTCTTCATCCTTGGAAAAGAACTCAGCAGGGGAACACCCTCCAAAGGGCCCAGGGGGTTGTGTTCCCACACTTGCTGGGATCAAAAAAACCCAACAAAATGCCTCTCAGTTGCTCTGGGTCAGAAAAGGGCAAAATCCAACAGCCACGGTGGGACAGGAAGGGCCCTGATGCCACAGTCCCAGGGATGCTGTGGGAGCAGCGCTGATGCCCCTGGGACACATTTGGGTGATGCAGGGTCAGTTCAGCTCATCCTTCCGGGTGGTTTGCCTGGTTTTGGATGCTTTGGAAATATCTGGGATGGGTTTGGGAGAGCCATCAGGCAGATGGCCCTGTGAGTGAGCTGCTTTTAAGGGGCCTGCCAGAGCTCTGCACGCTCCAAATCCCATCTGTGCTCATCTGTGCTGCTCAGGGACCAAAGGCACAAACTGTTTCTTAAATCTTACTGAGCAGTTTTCCTTCTCATGTTAAACTGCTAATTCATGGGGATGTTTGCTTGTTACTTATGGTACAGTGTGATTATCCAGTAAATGCAGGCTGGCTTACAAACATTTGTTATTTATTACTGTTTATATGTATATAAGCGTGTCTGTGTGTGTATGCAGTATTTTTATTAGCCAATGTAGTGTTTTTATTAGTCTACCAACAAATGTATACATAAATTGAGAAATCAGAAATGTCAACACTGCTGAAACATTCAAGTTTAAGACCTTCAGCAGAACTTAATGGAGGGATTTCTGTCAGGAATAATGATTCAGTGGCTGGTTATTTAGCACAATATTTGCATGTAACCCATGCAGTTGCTTCAACAGTACAACTTGGAGAACCAGTCCCAACCTGCACATTAACATAACAAAGAACCAGTAAATCGTTTTTCCTTAGCTACTACAAAATAAAACATTTTGGTTCCCTGAAATGATAGAAATGTTAAAAAAAAAACCAAACCAACCCAGTAAATATCTTCACAAGAAGCTCCTTTGTCTGCATTTTAAATTTGGTAAGGTGCTCCTTCCTCTTGAGATGTGTGTGCTAACAGCAGTGATTTAGTACTTTGAGTGAATTCTCATGTGACCAATCTAAACTCTAAAAGATTAGTGGGACCTCTCAGAGCTTTGGAATATATATATATATATAAGTAGATTTTTTTCTTTCATTTTTAATTATAACTGGAAAATAACTTTTTCTGCTTAAACTTATTTTTACTACAAGTCACAGTTGAGCTGGGACAGTGCATTATCTGTGGGAACACACAGGGTAAAATGCAGATGAAAGCAATAAGGGTTGAATATTGATATCCAAGGAGGCCTTTTATCCATATGAAAACCCTGTTGGTCACAAAAAATGTGACAATTTCACTTTTTTATCCTACTTTCACTAGAAAATCTGAGTTTGAAAAATGACTGAGAGGCAGACAGATCTGGCAGGGAGAAGCCAGTAGAAGTTATCTCCTGCACTGGTCTGGCTTCCGTGCCTTTCTTTCCAGTGAGGGTCTCGTTTCTCTTGGGCCTTGAGCAGGAATGAATATTCATCCTGCCATTAATACCAACGGCCCAGATTTGCCTCCTGAAATTTCCTTTTCCCTGCCCCCAGAGAAAATGATTCATCCCACCCATCTCAAAACACGGATTTTAACTTGGGTCAAATTGCTTCCTGGAAGAGAGAGATTCATTGGGCCAGATGTGAGTGTGTTTGGTGGTGATGTGTGCTTAAGTGTCTAAACCTCCTTTACATGGGGAGGAATTGCTTTCAGCACATCTTGGAGATGTCTGACACAGGTAGGTCTGGTGGCTGCCTCTTGGGACAAGTTTGTTCTCTCCTTTGTCCATTAAATTGAGATTATATCAATTATACTACAAATATTTCGGTGGAAAATTAATCCCATGCCTATCACCTGTCTCTTTATTGGGAAAAAGGGAATATCTAGACACTCAACCTGCCCCTGAGGTTAGTTTAGGTGGGCTGGACATCACACTAAAGGGATGGCTGCATGGAGATGAGCACTCTTACTTTGCTCACTTTGCTCAGAGCTTCCTGAAGCGGGCTGAGAGGAAGGAAAAGAAACCAACACAGACCCCATGGGGACACATTAAACCAGTTGCTCTTTTTTTTTTTTAATGCAAAGTTTGGCCTAAGTTCAGCTTGGCCTCGCTGACTGAAGGACTCTGGGTCTGGCTTTCATGGGTACACAGAGGGGCACTTTGAAGGCTGGAGCTCTGAGGAAAAAAAGCCTCATAAATCTGTGATATTTGCAGAGATTTTATTGCCTGGGGACCATTGATAAGGGACTGTCCTCAACTTTCACTCAAATAACTCATTGGTATTTTAACAACAAAAGAAATTTTTTTTTCATTTTAACAACAAAAAAAGATTTTTTCAAAAATCACCTTCTCAGAGTCTTTGAAATCTTTTGGCATTTGTTGCTTATAAATGTTGTGACAACGAAGATCATCTCCTCCTCTTCACTACGGATATGCTCTAAGACCTTATCTTTTGCTGCCACTAAATAATTTTAACCTTAGTTTTATAATTAAGAGCCAGCTGGCACCATGATTGCACCCTGACATGTGCAGCACTCATCCAGCAACTACAAAGCCACGAGGGACCAGCATGGTTGGATTATCTTGATGCAAATTGAGGCCATTTCCCCTTAACCTGTCACTTTTTACCTGGGAGAAGAGACTCATCCCCACCTGGCTACAGCTGCCTTTCAGAGAGTTGTAGAGAGCCAGAAGGTTCTCCCTGAGCCTCCTTTTCTCCAGGCTGAGCCCCACCCCAGCTCCCTCAGCTGCAGAATCTGGATCCCTGACTTCAAGGAAAACATTGAGGTGCTGGAGCATGCTCAGAGAAGGGCAACACAGCTGGGGAAGGATGTGGATGAGAAATGGCTGAAGGAGAATTTCTGCATGGCAGGGGTTGTCAAACATTGGAATGGGCTCTCCAGGGGGGTGATGGAATCATCATCCCTAAAGATGTTCAAGAAATGACTGGATGTGGCACTGAGATGACAAGGCGGTGATTAGTCAAGGGTTGGATTTGATGTGCTCAGAGGTCTTTTCCAACTTAAATAACCCCATAATTCTGTAATTCTGTGGTCTCCTAGGACAAGAAAAAGCTGGGTGCTCCTATGGCAGATTTGTGACAGAGATGTGACATCACATAAACAACCAACCTCGTGTTGCTGTTTGTCCGTGTCTGTCCCCACAGGGAGCATGGCTGAGTTTGCAGCTCCTCTGGGTAATCAGCACTTGGAAGTTTCACTGGGAGGATTACAGAGCTGTTCTTTCTCCTGGCAGTTCCTGCCTGTGGAAGTGATGGCAGCTGAATTAAGGCTGCAGTCGGAACTCTGTAAGGACTCCAAGCAAAAGCCATTACTGAAGTGGCTGTTTAATTACATGACTGAGCCTTAATCCTCCTCTTCAGCACAAGAAAGAAACTTTGCTACCATACAGAGTCTTCATGGTTCTGTACCGTGAACTCCAGTTAGGAGAATAAATCCTGCACTAACTGCTTGAATCTCTCAAACCAAGTTGCAGATCCCCTCCACTTTCTGTCTCACAGTCCACAGCAACACATTCACACCAGTTCAGTTCAGGAACCTCTGCCTGGGTTTCCCACTCAAACTGAATTTCTTCAAGTTCAAAACAATTTCTCCCCCATAGCACTTGCTTTAATTCCACCCCTTCCTTCTCCCATTAAGCCTTTATTTTTTTCATTTTTGCTGCCAATTGGAACCTCCCAGTCCTCCCCTGCTGAAGCATGGCTGCCAGCACCACTGCTGCCTCAAGCATTCCATTCCCTTGTAATGATCCCAGTAATCTGTTTGTTTGCCTGTATTTCCTGTCAGATGTGCCCCAGTGTGGTCTGTATTGCTACAGAGCCTTGAAGCAGCTCCTTGCTGCTGCAGGCCTGCCCCTTCCTTCAGGCTCCCTTTCTCTTGGCAGCATGGTCTGGGCAGCAGGCAGAGCTGTCTGGGGCAGTGCTTTCAGTGATTATATTGAATCACAGAACCATTAGTTTGGGCAAAGCTGCTAAGATTATCCAGTCCAACCATGAACCCAGCACTGCCAGGTCCACCACTAAACCATAGTCCTCAAATGCCACATCTTGATGTTTTTTTAAGTGCCTCCAGGGATGGTCACTCCACCAATTCCAATGATTAACAATCCTTTAAGTGAAGATTTTTTTTTCCTAATATCTGATCTAAACCTCCCCTGGCACAATTTGAGGCCATTTCCCCTTAACCTGTCCCTTTTTACCTGGGAGAAAAGACTGACACTGACCTGGCTGCTCCTTCCTTTCAGGGAGCTGTAGAGAGCCGGAAGGTCCTCCCTGAGTCTCCTTTTCTCCAGCTGAGCCCCCCCCAGCTCCCTCAGCTGCTCCTCATCAGACTCCTGCTCCAGACCCTTCACTAGCAGCTGTTGGTTGGGATAAAACTTCTGCTTCCTTTTTTCCTTGCTCACTGGCTCTCTATGACTGGCAGGCCGAGTTTTCAGATTTTATAGTGCTTTATTTTGAAGCAGCTTCTGCCTTTGCCTGCTTTTTTACTGTATTTTAATGCAGCCATTTACAAAACAGCTGCTTTCCGTGGGAAGTGGTGTTGGAGTCAGCGCCAGTCCATGTGATAAATGAACTGTGTGAATGCAGCAGCTTAACCTCAGCAAGGTCTGAGCCACAACATTTATTTAAAACTCTCTTTGCTTTCTGTAAATAATGGATCTGTGTGATCAAATATTTATTAACAAAGGGGTTGTTTAGAGCTTTGGGATGTCATGGAGTTGTGTGTTCCTGTGTGTAAAAGGTAAAATCTTTCAGGCCGTTTTTAATCACAGCAGAACATCTCTTCATTTGTACCATCCAAAATGGAGGGATGCCTGATCCAGGTAGTAGCTTAGCATTTTTTTTCCTTTATTTTAAAACCCCAACTGATTTTTGGGAGAAAAAAAAAAAAATTATCCACTGTGAGCTATTTTTTTTTTTATTTAAGCACAAACCATTCAAGGAGGAAGTGGAAGGGGCACGAGTGGAGAAGGGGAGGAATCCAGAGGAGGCCATGACCACGATTTGAGGGATGGAGCACCTCTCCTGTCAGGAAAGGCTGAGAGAATTGTGATTGTTCAGCCTGGAGAAGAGAGGACTCCAGGGTGAACTTTTTGTGGCCTTTGACGTACCTGGAGGGGGACAAACAAATCTGGAGAGGAACTTTCACAAGGACAGAGTGATAAGACCATGGGGAATGGCTTTGAACTGACAGATTGCATGTTTAGATTGGAAATTAAGAAATTCTTCCGTGAGGGTGCAGAGTCCCTGGCACAGGCTGCCCAGAGAAGCTGTGGCTGCTCCATCCCTGGAAGTGTCCAAGGCCAGGTTGGACAGAGCTTGGAGCAACCTGGGATAGGGGAAGGTGTCCCTGCTCATGGCAGAGGGGTGGGACTCGATGATCTTTAAGGTTCCTCCTGACCCAAACCATTCTGTGATTTGGTGTGCAATGAAAGACTTGGGAGGAAGTTTAGTGGTGAGCCATTGGTGAGCAACCTGTTTTCTCTGGTGAGAAGATGAGTAGGTAGGACACAGATTTTACTGACAGCTCACCTTGGTGGAATGCAGCACTTGGGGCTGTTCCAAGTCAAGAATATTCTTATTTTAAGAATGTCAGTTACACTGATTGTGGTGGCCTGCATTCAGTATCTCAAAGGCAAGAATTTTCTATTTGAAAGCTCTGAACAAGTCTGATCTGTGACAAGTCAGAGATGGCAGAAGGCCATCACAGACTGTCTTTTGTTTTTCTAATTCATTTGTTTAACAGAATCTCTTTCCAGGGTACAATTTCATTTTGAGGGGTCAGAGATTAAAAAGCAATTTTCCCTTGCTAGCAGCAGCATAAACCAGTGAGTTACATTTCTCCTAATGGCCCCATTTAACAGAGGAGTGAATGGAAATCCTTGGTTACTGACTGGAAAACCTCACTTAGACTCATCTTTGTGCCCAGTGGCAGCACATATAATAAATTGCCCTGCTCAAAGGTCAAAGCTTTGAGAAATTGTATTAAACTTACCTCTTAATGGGCTAGAGACACCAAGGAGTTAGAATATTATCACTGGAGGTGCATACCTAACTGGGATCCATGGAAATGAGGAACAGAATTTAAGAGTCCTCGAGTCCCAGCTGTGTAGCCTGAAGTGTTATTGCACTGGGCTGTGAGCTTGTCACATCTCATCAGGCAGCAGAGTGGCCGAGCTTGGCCAGGGTTTGCACAGGAAACCTCTGCTGAAAATCTGCACAAACAGGCAGCAGTGCCCTCCTGCTGCTTTCCTTTCTGCTGCAGGGACACTGTCCAGGCAGTGTCACCATTCCTCAGGTATTTCATGCAGAGTCACTAAAGTGTCAGTGAGTCAGAGGAAGCCACAAAGATGCTCAGAGAGTTGGAGCCAGGCTGGGACAGCTGGGGGTGTCCAGGCTGGAGAAGAGAAGGGTCTGGGGAGACCTCAGAGCCCCTTCCAGTGACTAAAGGGAACAGGCAGGAAACCTGGAGAGGGAATTTTAAGAAGGGTCCGGAATGGCAGGAAAACAATGGCTTTAAACTGACAAAGGGACAATTTCTATTAAATATAGGGATGAAATTCTTCTCTGTGAGAGTGAAGGCCCTGGCACATCACCCAGAGGGGCTGTGGCTGCCCTATCCCTTGGAGTGTCCAAGGCCAGGTTGGATGGGGCAGCCTGGGACAGTGGAAGGTGTCCCTGACCGTGGTGGGGGGTTTGGAATGAGAGGATCTTTGAAGTTCCTCCCAACCCAAACGATTGGGTGACTCTAAAGGTGCCACATTGGTTTTCAAAGCCACAGTGAAACTGGTAGTTGAATTCTACTATGGGCATTTACATTCCAGTTTCAGTGTCTTGATTTTTAATTTTATTTACTTGATGAGCACCAGTTTAACAGTCACTCTTGCCATAGGGACCTGCAGTCAGTATGGTGCATCTCATCAGACTTGGTACCTAAAATTCAGGCAGCTGGAAGAAAACAGGCTGAGCTGCCTTTCCCATGCCTCTGGAAGATTGTTCATCCTGCTGCTCCTGGTTATTGCACCTCAGTCCATGATGAACAGTGCTCAGGAGGTGAATATCTGGCTTTCATGCTGATAGACCTTCAAAAAACCACTTTTCCAGACAGTGAGAGTTTGACTTCTTTGCCTAAAACCTCATATTTAATATCCTTTTGTGCTGAGTAGGGAATCCTGCTGCCTCTCTGGCTTCTGCTAAGGAAGGCTGTTGTTCCTCCCCAAATCACATGTCACCTGTGCTAGCTGTGTTTAAATGCTGCAAAGAACCTGGGGCATCTCCAAAGGTCAGGAAGGAGCTCAGAAAGTAAATGCTTATTCCCCTGTTGTGCTTTAATGACTGTATTGATCATGAAGGGAAAATGATATGTAAGGAGAAAAAAGCTACAGAAAATGAGATTGCTTTTATTTCCATTTTGACAAAGCCTGGAAGCACTTTAATCAAAGGTGTTTTCCATATTCCTGAAAGAAATCACAGGCCTGGCAGGACACCTTTGTAGCAGAGCTCTGGGGTCGTGGCCTGGCACCATCAGAAGTGGAGAATGGGAATTGTTCCGTTCACCTTGTGCTCAAGAGGAGAAAAGAGAGTCAATTATAGCCTTTCTAAATCTGACTTCAGCAACACGCAAAGCCCTTGGAAACATTTTGAAATGAGGAATGAAAAGCAAGGGGCTCTGTGCAGGGTGGGACAATTTGGGATTTCATTTCACTTTGCAAGGGTCATTGCATATCTCTCTTTGTGAGGAGAAAGGATTTCCTTAGACAAAGAGACACCTGACTTCCTGGTCTTCAGAGAAATTATTTCTGTAATTCTGTATTTATATTATAATTTTATTTATTATATTTTCTGTAATTCTATCCATATCTATATTCTTATCTGTAATTCTGTAATTCTTGTTTAGGAGAAGCTTGTTCTTGTATGGCAGCTCTGATGTCTCTTAATTTTGTTCTATCTCACACCCTGTAATGAGTTCAGGATTGGCAGCTCAAGCCTTTGACAAGATTCAGTCATTCCTATATTCCTTGCTGGGGAATTAAGGGATTAAGGTTTTCTGTGGAATGAATTTAGACTAGGAAACATCTATAGGAACCTGCTCCTCTTCATAAAGCACAACTTCATTTTTATATGTTTTTTTAAGATGCCTAAGAAAAACAATTTATAAGATGGATCGAAAATTCATTATGATTTTTGTGCCACAGGAAGTGCTGCATTTGATCCATTTTTAGTGGGCTTGGGTATATTCTTCATAGTTTTTTGGTTTTTGTCTAGTGAGCCACAACGTATCATTCTTCCTTTTTACAGACAACAGTGCTGTCCATTTACAAGAAACAATTCCTGCATCAGTTCTTTTTACTGGAGAAGACATTTTCCTTACATAGACCTGAAGCATATAAAAAGTAAAATAAACTCTATTCGTATTTATCTTTCTCTTTAGAGTCCGTCCCAGTGGATATTACCCTTTTGCTGAGACATTTTTTTTGGTTAAGAGTTTAAAGAAAAGGGAATAATCTGTAACTTCAGGCTTTCACTGATGTCAAAGGCACATTAAGGGGAGGAGAATAGAGCTTTATCCACTATACAGATCACCATTTGCTGATTTAATAGGACTGGGGAGAATTCATGAGCGTGAAGGTAAGTTTATTTTTTTCTAAGCAGAGGAATCTTCAGTTCTACTCACAGTCTCCAAGCTTTCCCTGAGTCTTCCCAGCTGTGCCTTTAAAAGGGTTTATTACTGAATATTGAGTAGTACAAGGATGCTAATCTTGCTCTAGTTTGAGAGATTGCAATCTTGTTAATACTAGGCCATATTTCTCCCCATCCAGGCAAGATTTAAATAGATCCGAAACTAGCGAAGAAACAATTAAACCTAATTTTTGGTGACGATCAGCATGGCTTCCTTACATCTCAAGCAGAAGAAAATCTAAGTGCTGCTTTTCTTTGCCACAAGCAATGAGCATGGAATGTGGAATCCATTACAGCTCAGCTGGTGCATGAGGTGGGATCCATCTCAACTCACTTTGGGCGTATCCAAATTAGGGATTAAGCACTGGCTGTGTTGCCCAGTGTTGTCCCACCTCTCAGGGGTCACCAGTTGTTGCTGTTGGAGTCCCGACGGGGTGAATCAAGACTCTTGACTCCAGTATCAGAAGGCTGATATTATTTATTAAAATGACACCATTGTTCAGAAGGATTTGGGCTATTTCTGCCCAGGTACAGAGCTTCATCTTGCTTCTTCCAGCTCCACACCCAAAAGTGCAAGAATGCCAGAAAATGTTTACAAAGTCAGAGAGAGAGCAATTCTTTATATCATTGGTTGAGAAAAGCAAACCACATCTCCCATTATCGGGAGACAGGCAAAGGAATTTTGTCCTTTTTTTCAAGGCATTTTGTCCTTGAAACACACACACAAGGATTTGAAATCTGCAGAGAAAAAAGAGCTTTCCCATGGAAGAAAAAACTCAGCAAGTTTGCATCCAAGAAACACATAAAATGTCCAGTGACAGCCCAGGTGCCTCACTCGAGATCTAGGAAGCATTTTGATTCCATGTGGCTACTGAAAGATGGGATCAGTGGTGCCACAGGATCCCCCAGCCTCAAACACGGCCTGAGCCCTGTCCCTCAGGTCTGTGTGGATGTGCCAGATCCCACAGGGCAGCTCATATCCAGATCTTTGTCTTTAGGTGGGAGTGAGCCCCACTGAGCTGGAGAGACCCCATTGCAGGGCAGTTTATTATGCCTGGGTTGAGAACACAAGCTTTGGTTTCCTCCAAAAATAATTCTCTAATTAATTTGACTTTACGGCAGTCTTAATTAATTTAATTCTCTATTAATTTAATCTTCTGTCTGGTGCTGGGCACTCCCTTTGAGGCACGGGGCAGTTACTGAGGGCATGGGAAAGCAGCAGGAGCTGCCAAGCCAGGCTGCAGAGGAAAGATTACAAAAAGAGTTGCTTAAGCCAAAAAAAGAAAAGATAGAGTAGAAGACAAAGGTCTCTTGGTACATAAAAGTCTGCTGCAAAGAGGAGACGAATAATCACTGCTTTTTTTGTTTATTACAGTTGGGAAGAACAAGAAGCAATGGATTTAAGCTGCAGCAGGAAAGAATCAGGGTTGATATTAAGAAAAGCTGTTTAATGATAAGGAGATTGAAATACTTCCTGGGGAGATTTTAGAGTCTCTAGCACTGGATATCTGTAACAGTATCTAGTGAAACATATTTCAGGAATGGTGTTTGTATAATTACTTTTACTGTTGCCTGTCAGATCACGCTGCAAGGTCCAATGTAAACAGGACATGTTCATATTGTATCACAAACCATCATCATCTCATCAGAAATGCTGCAGCCGTGAATCGTTCTTTGATTTTCATTCTCATCCTCTCCTCCTCCCCTGCCTTCTTCTCTCCAAAGCTCCTGTTAGGAAGCTGCTTTAGGGACCAAAATTGCTGATTTAGTTTGACAAAGGTGATGAGACTCAGCATTTTCTGTCAGCTCTGCTTAGACTCTGTGCTGGGGACAAATCACAGAATCATGGAATGGCTTTGGTTAGAAGGGACCTTAAAAATTGTCCAGGTCCAAATCCCTGCCATGGTCAGGCCCTTCCACTATCCCAAGCTACTCCCAAGTCCCATCCAACCTGGCTTTGAACACTTCCAGGGATGAGGAAACCACAGCAGCAACCTGTACCAGGGCCCCATCACCCTCACAGGAATGAATTTCCTCCTAACATCTCATCTACATCTACCCTCCTTCAGCTTAAAGCTATTAAATCCCATAAACCACTTTATCCCAGTATTTTCTACATGGCTTCCAGGTCTCCCAGATTTGCTGTCTAAGTTATTTCCACAGAAGTGTAGTCAATAAAATCATGGTGGGTGTCCTCAGCAGTCCTTTGGATGAGGCAGCTGAGCCACACAGGCATTGATTTGACATTTGTGGGAGCTGGCATTGTACTCTCTTTTAAGGATAACAGATAATCACCACATTTCATTTTAACAAGCTGTTGGAATTCTGAGTTCTGGTTATGTTTGATTAGCATCAGGCCTGGAAATAAGAAGGATTTATAGGAAGAGGGAAAATGAATGTGATGGTAGAATTCAGGAGGGAATGCATCCCTACTGCTGAATTAAATAAGGCCGGGGGCTGTCCTGTGAATCCAAGGCCTGGTTATGTCCTCATGATTAAATTATGAAATGGAAACACAGAATGTTTTGGGTTGAAAGTGACCTTTAAACGTCACCTAATCCAACCCCCTGCAACGAGCAGGGACATCTCCTGTGCAGGAGGAGGACAGCATCCAAACCCTCCACTGGGAATGGTCACTAGCACGTGCTACACAGCACCTGGGTCATTCCTTGGGAGAGCAGGACAAAGCTGCACCCAAAAGAATGTGTGGATGATGAAGAGCCACCATTTGTGCCTCTGCCTCATCCCTCTTTGAGTGCAGAAGCAGCTGCTTTGTGCCAAAGTTTGTCCACAGACATTCTTTGCTTATTTTCCCCTTGCCCCAGGGTTTTGTATGACCATAATTTAGGCCAGGTCTGAGACACAGCCCTGTGCATCCTTGGATTACAGAGCTGTGAGATGCCTCCATGGGAGCAGCACCTCTTTTGATGCCTTGTCAAGGCTGACCTAGGACAGAAGCTAGACAGAGCTAAAGAATAAAGCAGGGATTTATTAAAATATCTCAATGGATTCACCTTGGGCAGCACAAGAGCCCAGCCAGGGCTGCACCCAAGATGAACCAAAATGGTCACAAAAAGGACACCGGTCACGGGGTGGGTCACTTTTATAAGTCCTGGACCATTTGCATATTGGAGTTAATTGTCCAATTACATCTTTAGCCCATGAAGTCCCATCCTTCTTGTTTTTCTCTCTTCAGTCCACATTGTGCTCTTCGGCCTGAGATCTGGATCATTTGTCCTTGGATCCCCAGCTGGAGAAGGAATTGTTTTGTCTCCCTACTCTGTGAAGAGTGCTCACCATCCCCTGATATGAAGCTCAGCCTTACACACTAAAGAAGCACAGAATCTGAAAAATATAAAAGCTAAAACCTGAGGCTAAATCACTTTGCCTGGGAGATAAACTGAAATTCAGTCCCTTGCTCTTGGTCCCTGCCTGAGCTGTGCCATTGCTCTGCCCTTCTTGCCCATGCACTCTGCTGAACCCAACCCAGCTCACTCATTTGTCTCTCTGTCTTGGCCTTGGATCTCCTTTTTCTCCTCTCTGAAGGTCCCTGACCCTTGGCTGACCCTGATTTTTGTCACTGGACCTGCTCTGCTCTTGCTTGGGTGCTGTGGGACTGAGCCCTTGGTGCTGAGGGTGCTGCCCCAGCTCCCCTTCCTGTCACCCCCTTTCCTGGTCTGCCCTCCCTGGAAGAGCAACTTGGGCTTGCAGCTTCCTGAAAGCTCAAAACAAAAATTCTCTCAGGGGTGCATAAACTTAATCACTTTGAGTGGTTTTTGGGAAAGCTGAGCCCAGTGTTCACCAGCTCTGGTAGCTGTGCTGTGAGTCGCAAGAAACCTAAATTTTATTTCTGATGGTCCAGTCAGAGATGAACTTGGTGTGCTCCTTGTTCGATTCAGTGCTTTTTTGTTTTGTCCTTTTCTGTTGTTTATTTTTTGGGCTGTATTTATAAACATAAGAAACATTTTTGACCCGTGGATTTTGAAATAGGCTCGATGTGATCTGTGAGCATATTGAATAGTTGTTTTACTACTGATGCTGCTTTTCCACGGCCAAAAGGAATTCTTAATTTGATAAGACAGGGCTTTTTTTGGTGCTAAAAGAGATAATAGAGTCAAAATGAAGAGGGGACTGAAGTGCTACTTGGGCCCTTGGGCTCTGATAGAGACTAATCCAAAATAACACATGGAAACAAATCTTTTCCACCATGATCACAAAGGTGATGGTCATTAATTGTCTGAAAGCCTCTATAAATGGCAACTAGAATTCACAACTTTTAGGAACAGATATGCTGGAGGACAAAGGAGAAATGACATATTTCTGTATCAACCTGGAAATTCACTGTAGAGAGAAAAAGAATGCTGAATATAGGTACTGCTTGCATAAAGCTGAATTGTGTTGGCAGGGAAGACATTGAATTCTGGGTATTGCATTTAGAGAGGATTTAAACATAGCAGAGTGTTGCACCCCAGGGGGACTTGGAAATGGTTTCTGGGACATCAATCTTTAGGCGGCATACCGTGGGCATGTGTATACAAGCAGTTCCTCCGCCATTGGTCTCAGTGATTATACATCTAGCATAGGCAGTGTTAGGCGAAGGTGGCTCGCTTGCCGGCTCCGAGAAGACGTTCGCAGGAGACCCGGCAGTGGCCTGCTCAACCCCGAGCCGGAACCGCTGCAGCAGAGGATCAGCAGCAAGCCATAAAGTAAGACCTGAAAGTCCAAGGATTTGGGAATGAGAGCAGCATGCCCAAGACCAGGCAGCAGATTGATCTGTGCAGCAGGAAATGAGAGCACAGAGACGTACAAGGCAGCAGAACGATGTGAGAGACAAAGTCGAGCTTACTTTAATTTTTTTTTCATTTAAGTTGCTCTCTAAATACTTGGAGTGCTTTCCAGCATGCAGCAAAAGAGCCACCAAGTCATAGCCTGCTTTTGGTGTCACTGCCTTGAATCTGGAGAATCCTCGTGGGACTGGGACAGGAATAATCTGGTAGAAAGAAAGCAGAATCCATCCCCTACTCTGACCACGCTGCTTCTGCACCAGCTGAGGGACCTGTCTGCTCTCCCCCAGCCCCAGATGTGTGAAATGCCTGCTGTGCCTGCTGCATCCATGACCATTGCCATAAACACCCAGTGGACACCAGGAACTGGATTACGTCTCCAACGTGTACCCCAGCCTTTGTCAGCAGTACTGCCTTCAGTGACAGGCAGCTTGGGCGTTGTTTTATTGCTTTTGCCTGGTCTTCCTCGCATTTTAGCATCCAAAGCTAATTAGGATTGAACAATAGAAAGAAGTTGTTGAATTGGTGTTCTCAAGCAGATCAAAAAATCCCGGTGTACCTGCTTTGTTTGCACAAATGAATAAAATGTTGGTCCCTGTGTAGCCATCCACAGATGGCTCTTCAGAGAGAAACAGGCATAAACTTGTAAAGCTTTGCCTCATGGCTGGGGTTTTTGTGCTCCATCTTCTAAACGCAGTTCCAATCCCTGAAGGCCAGGTAAGGAGTCAGCAGAATTCTCTCATAATAAAGGCAAAACAAAATAATTTCAGATCTATTGATGGAGAGCAATGAGAAAAGGACTCACCTCCAGAAGGTGGAAGACTTATTTTTCACAGAATTGTAGAATCACTGAGGTTGGAAAAGACCTCCAAGATCACAGAGCCCAACCTTTGACCAGTCACCACCTTGCCCACTACACCATGTGAGAAAGTGCCACATCTGCTCATCTTTTGAACACTTTCAGGGGTGGTGACTCCACCACCTTCCTGGGCAGCCTGTTCCAATGTTTAACCACTCTTTTAGTGAAGACTTTTTTCCTGATATCCAACCTAAACCTTCTCTGGCATGACTCGAGGCTGTTTTCCATTGTCCTGTCCCTCACTGCCTGGGAGAAAAGACTGACCCCAAGTTGTTGAACTTACCTGGAGCAACATGAAGGATTGGGAGGGATATGTCAGGGGCAGAGCAGCATCAGGAAATGACCTGAGTAGCCTGAAAACCTGTGTAACTTGAACTGTAACAACACACCAGACAACAACTTGGATTAGAAGAGCTTCAGCACAAGTCTCCAAAACACCCCAGCCTCAGAATCACAAAATTAAATAGGCTGGAAAAGACCTCTGAGATCCTCAAATCCAACCTATCACAAAACACCATGGTCTTGTCAACCAGACAATGGCCACATTGTCTTTCCTTAAACTCCTCCAGGGGTGGTGACTCCACCCTGGGCAGACCCTTCCAATGTCTGATCACCCTTTCAGTGAAGAAATTCTCCCAGTGTCCTCCCCTGGTGCAGCTTAAGGCCATGTCCCCTTGTCCCATTTCTCTGGTTTCCCGGGAGAAGAGACCAGCCCCCAGCTGGCTACATCTGTTGGAACTCTGAGAATTTTACTGAGGATTTTAGACTTTCTGTATTAATAAGTTCTAACCCCCAAGAAAATACTGCATTGGACCTAAAGCCATAGAGAAAACTTCCAAAATTAAGTAATAGGACTAAGATTATAGGTGTATAGTTTAAATAGAAGTGTGTAATGTCACATAGTAGAAAACTTAGAGTTTAAGGTTTTAAAATATAGTAATATATATATAAAACAAGATAGAAGTTTCAAAGCAAAAACTAGTCCTTCTTCTTCACCTCTTCTTCATTAGTTTAAATAATATTGTGTAATTAAATAAAAAAGTCCACATTGTGAGCCACGAGTAGTTACTTACTAAGTTAAAAATAAAAATAATATAAATATAATTTCTTAATTAGTTTATCCTTAAAAAACCTTATAAAAAGAAAAATACCGCTCCATTTTTTAATTTGTTAGCAGAAAGTACTGTAGAACTCACAGTTTGTGAGACTATAATATAAATAAGAACTAATAAACATCTAAATCAAACAAAAAAAAAATCATCTCACACATTTAATTCCAACCTTTACAAAAAAAAAAAAAAAAGTTAAAACTCAACAAGTGGTGCCCTGTGTGAGGAACACAGATCCTCATTTCAGGGGGTTGTAGAGGGTGGTGAGATTCCCCCTGAGCCTCTTTTTCCCAGGATAAAGCCATGGAGCTCCCTGCAGGTTCATTGAGTCTGTCAGCAGGGTACATTTATGTGCAGCTAAGCTGCACCCTGAGCTGGGCTTGACACCTTGCTGACAAAACGTGCTGGGCCTTGAAAGCACCATCAGATGTCAGCCTGGGAAAAGCTGCAGATCGATTCAGCTCCGCTGGGCCACTGCAAGATGTATTTTATTCCCCAGTGTGGATGTCCCCGCTGGCAAAACAGAGGCTGCAGCACTGAATGAATAAATGGATGTCTGCACCCCCAAGGTGGCAGGTGGAGGGAAGTTCCTACTGCTCCTGTGTTGCCATGGAATGCCCATGCTGGATGTGACTGACAGTCAAGAACACAGGATTTTTAACCAAAACCAAGATTCACTTTAATTGCATTTTTCTCAGTTTCCTGTCAATCACCAAAACGGTTTCATTTCAAACTTCCTGGGACTTTCCTTGTGATAATCATAAGATAGTTTAGGCTGGAAGAGACCATCAGAATCACCTAGTTCCAATCCCCCTGCCTTCAGCACAGTATTAATCACTCTTTTCTAGACTGTATTTGTATGTTTGCTCTGTTCTGCAGCTGGCTGGGGAGGATTGTGCTGCAAAGCTGTCTTGGTTTGAAAAGCCAGGTGTCTGCTAAGGAAGGCAGGAGCCCCCCTTGAAATGGACAATGTAAACCCCCTCCCTGTGAAATATTATAATTTTGAAATTAAGGGGCTCTCAGGCAAAGATATGGGAGTAGGAACAACAGTTGTTTACTAGGAGAAGTAAAAATACAAATGCAATAGTACATAAAAAAAACCCAAACACTGACAGAGTCAGAGCAGGATCTGACACCTGTGGCTCAGGGTGTTGGTGGCAGTGCCATTCCATGGTGGCTGCTCCTCCTGCAGTGACAGATGTGGCTCTGCTGCAGCTCTGATCCTGTAAAAGGGGGGAGTTTTCCTCTGAAACTCCAGGGCTGGTGGAGCTGGGCCTGCTCTTCCTCTGGGAATGCAGTAGGACAAGGCTGCCTGTGCTGCTCCAATCCTCAGATTATATCCAGGTAGGAATGCTTGGCTCCTCCCCCTGGGCAGAGCATCTCCCAATGGGATGATGGAATTTTATCAGCCATGCAGTGACACTCAATGGCCATGAACAGAAGCTAATTAATAATTAATGACCCATTAACAGAAGATATTTCCCAGAGGGAGGATTGTGGAAGAGATAAAGAAACTGCCCAATGAACAGGAGAGAACTGCCCCACCTCTCACAGGTGGGAATAGAACACACACCCCCAGCCACATCTTGCAACCCAGGACAAAAGCACATCCCACCCACAGCTGGGAAAGCCCTGTGTCACCTCCAGCTGGGAATGGTTCAGCAGCACTCCAGTATATTAGTTGGTCTCATTCTTCTTTCATTTTTCATTGATTTGGTTTTTTTTTTCCATGTTTCAAAGAAAAATATGTGGAATTTCTGGAATCTCCTGAATAAGATTTTCATGTCCAATTAAAAATGGGATTTCAAATGTGAAATGTTGACTTTCACATTACCCTGAACTCTCCCTGAATATGGGGTAAATATCTGTAGAACTTCCCTAATGAAAAAATAGGAAATGTTGATTGTGAATGAGGGAAAAAAAAATGTTTAAGTGATGAAATATCAAGGTGCTTCCTGTGAGACTTATTCTTCACTCAGACTGATCAATTGCTTGAATGGCTTTTTTGAGAATTTTTTTTTGGAAAGCATTAAACATCCCCTGCCACACATTTGGCTTGATTTCACTCATTACTAAAAATAAAATCCATTTTTTAATGTTTTTTTTACTATTTATTAATTAATCTGTCTCCATAGGCCATATTTTCTCCCAGTCTTTTCCTAAACATTCCACCTGTAGCTGAGTTTTTTTACCAACCTTATCATAAGTGTGGCTGCTCCCCTCCAAACTCATTTGTCTACATGCAAAACAAGTCAATCTGTGACCCGTTGATGCTCAAAATAAAGCAGAAGCAAGCAGCAGCAGAGAATTTTCGTGTCTTTCTTGCATTCACATTAATTTTGTAATTAATTTACATTAATTTTGTAATTGGTTTAGCCATTTCTACATTCACCAGGAGAAGGGAGGAGAGCATGACTAACTTTGCTATAACTCCTCCTTTATTTGAGGAGAACTTTTCATTGCTCAGCTGTCAACATTTTTTAGGTTGCCTAAAATAAGCAAATACATTCAATTTCTTTATGAAATTCTTGGTTGCATTTCTGTTTGTTTGGTTGGTTTCTTTGGGTTTGATTTTTTTTAATTTTATTTTTTCTGGACTAATGCATGGAAATCCAGTGAGATTCAGACGTGCACATCCATGCCCTGTGCTGAGGATGTCTTTGTGACCTCAGCTGGTGAGCATCTGGTACCCAGAAGTGCTGAGTGTGAGGTAGCCCTGCAATTCTTGTTCTGCAGATGCTGCTCTTGTCAACAAGCCAATCTTCCACTAAAACTCACTCCTGTTTGTTTGTTTGTTTTATATTCCTTTTATTTCTCCTCCATAGCATTCTCCATCAGAGCACATCAGCAGTTAATTTAAAATTTTTCATTCCCAGGTCTGTGAGGCCTCTTGGACTGAACTTGTACATAGTTCAGTCATAGTTTATTTCTCACTTCCTTTCTTTCTTGTTTTTTTTTTTCTTCTTTTTCCAAGACAAACAGAAAATTGCTTTTCAGGGTGGAAAGCTGCCTTCCCCTCATGCTTTTTCTCTTAATCTGCCTCAAACTAAGGAATGAACAGGATGAGTCAATGGCAAAATAAGACTTTTTTTTAGTACTTGTGAAAAAAGGAAGTACCTTGATGTTTCATCACTTAAGCTTTTTTTTTTTTTTCCATCATTCACAATCAACATTTCCTATTTTTTCATTAGGGAAGTTCTACAGATATTTACCCCATATTCAGGGAGAGTTCCATGTATATAGGTGATAATATGAAAGTTAATGTTTCACATTCCATATCCCATTTTTAATTTGACAGGAAAATCCTATTCAGAAGATTCCAGTTCTCCCTACGCCATGAGAAGTTAAGGACATCCTTTACCAAATGATGTCCTGAGTACCAAACTTAATTAGGAATTGACAAGGTGTTTTCTGTGGATGTGGGGTGGTTTTGGGATTTTCATGAACCCAGAATGGATCCAGGCTGAATTATTCCTTCTCCCTGCACAGTTGCCTTATTTTTTCCATAGTCCAAGATCTGGCAGCAAGCTTCACAAACAAATATTCTGCATTTCCCCCTGACCTTCCTGAGAGTTTCGCTGAGCAAAACAAGCACCTGCCTTCTCTTTGAGGTGCCCATTGCTCCTTCATCCCATAACACCAATCCTGGCCACAGCCAGAATTCCCCAGAATGAGTCCAGTTTGACAAGGCTGAGTTTTCAGCCCTCAAAAATCTTCCTTCCTCTTCCTCAAACAGGAAAACATCAAAATGATTCCTCTGTTTGCTTTGCAGCCTCCTAACAAAAGAACACCGATGGCGTTTGTTTTAGCACAAATGAAGAAATCTGAACTTGTGATGTATCCTACCTATATCCCTGTGCCACATGTCCAAATCCTTTAGGCCCAAATTATTAAAACTATGCAAAGAAAATTAATTCCTGCTGGATAAATGGGACAGAAGGATTGTACTGCCAGTGCCAACCTCGATGTCATATCCAGTATGCTAAAGGGAGAAGTGCCTTGGAGTAAAGCAGCTTCAAACATGGCTTAATTGAAATATGTTTTTTTAATTGCATTGATCAGGCTCTGAATAGGATTTAAACAATTGTTCCTTTCACTTTTATCCTGTAGCTCCTTTCTTTCTTCACGGAAATTCCATATTTGTAGCTGTTTTTCATTCTCTGCATTTAAATTCATATCTTAAAAACAGTCTACTTCCAGCTGAGCTCACCTCCTAACAAAGAATGGTCCAGAAAATCCAACTTAGAATAGATTTCCTTCTCCTTATCTGAAAAGGTGTCTGGTGTTGTGTGCCCAGATCTAGGGACCAAATCAAGCTACAGATGGTTTCTGTAGTTACATTTAGGGCTGAAGAAAGGTAAATCTCAGTCTCAGTTTTCCCAGTTTCACTCTGGGATAAATCCAGGTAACAAGAGTACTTTGTTCATTTGTTTTGCTTTGATCCCTTTTTTATTTTTTTTTCTCCCCCTCCCCCCTCCCCCCTTCTGTTTATAGCAGATTTTTGGATGTTTAAATTGCACTTTTATTGTAAAATATGTACTCCAACTTATTCCACTGTAAACTTGATTAAGTGCTGAAATCAGAACTTTCTCCAAGTGTATCTTCAGGGCAGTGAAAGCAGAACTTCACTTATTGTTACCAGCAACAGCCACCCTTCAGAACTGCTTATATTTCTAATTTTCAGGTGCATCAAACTAAATTATAAGGAAGTATATTTCACAAAAATCTACAATGGGCTTTAACAAAGGAGAACTCCCCTGAAAGCAGCATTTTTGCAGATGTCACTTGGCTGATCAGATTTTTATAAATTTGTACTTTTGTGGCATTATGTGCCATCCCTGCTGTGCTTATGAGAACTGCACATTTAATTATTGATTTTTCCCCCCTTTAAAAGCAGAGGGCTGGTTTTCTGTCAAGTCTCTTCAAATCTCCCTGCCTTTGTCCCCCTGGTTCCAGAAGCAGTGATTGGATGTTTCTGTTTGTAGTGTTTTGCGAACATTAATGCAAAATATGAAAATTACCTTGAAAAAATTGTAATCAGTGTGTTCTTTCACAATAATTATAAGGATGGGGTAGAAAGGAAAAATTAGAGGTATTGCAAAATATCTAAAGCTAAAAAGAAGTCTTTCCAAGTTAAATGTGAATGCATTGTACATAATTTTTCAACCTTTTATCACACCAGCCTGAGAATTGCATATATGGGTATAGATATATTTCCTTAAACATTGCTAATAACTGCATAAATATGGAATAATCTGAAGGAAGCCACTGTCACTCGATTAATTTTGTTTCTTACTCATCCTGTACTTGGATACGAATCACATTATCCTATAGCAGACAGCTAGAAAAAAAAACCAAAAAAAACCAAAGCAAAACAACAAAAAAAAAACCCAACCAAACAAGCCAATATCCAAAAAAGCACCTATATCCTTTTCCTGGCTCTAAGGAGTGTGAGGAGGGCTAGGCTGGCTACAAGGATCTCACTCTGAGCCTGTGCTAAACTCTCAAGCTCTGCTTCATAACCACTTGAGGAACATCAGTGCCTTTGGAAGGTCCTCCCCTTTTACAAGATCTAATTCTGGGTTCAGTGACTTCCCCTGGCTGTTTAACCACCTGGAATTTAGATTTTTAATGCCAAGTGAGTTGGATCTTACACACTGAATATTCTGGCTCACAGTGCTCCCTAACCTGAGCTACCTCCATAGACAGTCCATGGTTTGACCAAAAAAATCAGGTTTAATCCTGGAGATTTTTGCCTCAAGGGCTAAAACAGGAGATGGTGGGGAATGAAGGAATGTTGTAAATACACATCTTTCCTCGTAGCCAAGCAGGACTAAGTGCAGAAGTTTTAAAATTTTTTCACTTTCAGAACAGGGCCGTGAGTATGGTCAGGACTGAGAACCACTGAGTTTATTTTTCATGGATTTACTGATAAAATGGCTGACAAACTTTAGGACAAAGCAGATTTTAGTGGTGACCACCAGCGTGATTTTTGTTTCCAGTCTTTCGTGGGTCTCCTGTAAGATGAACAACCCTGGCTTGTCTCCTAAGATTTCCATGGAAATCGATTGGCCCTTTAATTTTTCAAGAGCTTTGAGCTGATGAATATTGAGTTTTGCTGATGACCACTGAGTTTTATAATTAGTCTCAGTTGCCAAACTCCAACCAAGCAATTAAGACATTGACAAAGACCATGTCCTCTGACCACTTAGAATTCTTTGTTGCATGGACACGGTCTTAAACAGTGGCACAAAAAATGTCAATTTTTAAACTATGCCCTGAGTGAAAAAAAAGTATTATTTTGTTCATAGCTGTTTTCACTTATAATAGTTGCCACTACCCTATTTCCATGATTTGCTTTCAAGTTATTAGTGCTGTTATCTAGTTGATTTGGGGGTTTTTTTGTTTGTTTGACTGCAAACAGGCGTTATCTGCAGTAGGGCATCCACTGATTTCTACATAGGCTCAAGAATGACCCTGAGGGGCATTATTGTATTGAAAAACTATTTTAACACAAATCAGCTCTACATTCCCAAGGATAAATACACCAGCCAGTTCCCCCAAAAGGTTGTAAGGAGAATTAAATTCAAAAAAGAATAAGCTTTTCGAAAAAGAATGAGCAGTTCAGGGGTTATAGGAGGAGGATTCATATGAAGAATGTTTGATAGTCTGCCATGTCCTTCTTCTCTTGGGAAGTGTTTGTGCATCACTTTCAAGAAATAAATGGCAATTTGTATAGAAATGCTTTAGCAAAATCTGTTTCCTTTTGATGTATGTGAAATCATAATCTTGTCGGGGTCTTTTCTGTGATTCAGCTGCTCCATGTGATGTTCAGCTCTTTTTATGTAATGGGCTTGCAGAAGGAAATGCATGTATCTATTCCACTAAGAATGGATGTTTTAGCAGGTGTCAGGTCATAAAATCACTTTATACCACTTCTTGGAGCAGTTTATGATCACTGGATATTGTATCTCTGGTCCATGATATGGGGCATTGCCATATTGATTAAATGCCTTAGGCTGTTGCAGGGGAAAAAAATAAGGATATTTAATCAATAGACCTGTGCTTTAGTTACTGTTCCTGTCAGGCTGGAACAGAAATAGCTCAAGAAAGGGGCAGCTTCTCAGACAATCTGAGGGAGTTAAAGTTGGAAGAAAGCTAAATAATGCTTTTGCAGACTTGTGAGGGAAGATAATCAACTTAGCAATTGCAAGAGCAGTGATTGAGTTACCAGATCAATCTTGCTTAAGGGTTCAAAAGGGCTGAGAAAGGGACTTTGGGACTTAGAAGGGAGTCCCAAAGAAACAGTGGCTTCAACATGAGTGGAATAATTATTCTGGTTGCCTGTGATGTGTCCTGATCCTGAATGTTGCATGTGTGAGGATTAATTACTGCTCAGCTAAAGCACCTCCTCTGGTGAGAGGCTTCAGGGACGAGTCTCTCCGTGTCTGTGATGCAGTAAAAGGGAAGAATAAATTTTCCCTAACACTTTTATTGAGTGTCATGGTTGTGGTGTTTTCTTGCCATTTTTTACCTGCTATACATTGCTTTAACTTTAGACCTCTATCTTTAGACAGAGTCCTTTGAGTACTCTCAAGTGGCCATTCCACCCAGTAGAAATCCAGGACAGGGGAGTCCCCCCAAGGATGCAGGAGAAGGATTTAATTCTGCATTGAATGGTCACCAACAGGCACCCCTTTCTGCCACTTTTCAAAAAGGGATATGGAAAAATCCCAAGTTGAAAAGAATAGCATGCATGAAAAAACTGGAAGTGCGTATAGATTATCAGAATGAAGATGTAGGGGAAAGTTTATTGCACTGTACATGTTCTGTGCTTGAAGGAGAATCCTGAACATTCAGGGTGCTGAAATGTAGCAGAGAGAAAACACAACAAGAATCAATGCCTAGAAGCTGGAGCCAGGCACTTTATACTTTACTTCATTATTTCTAACAGGAAGGTAATAGAAAACTGGAGGAGATTACTAAAAGAGGAGAAGGTTTTTCATCTTCTGCTGCATTGCCTTCCTCAGAGCTCGCTTTCTCTGAGGGAATTATTTGTACCTGATGCATGTCAAGCACTGTCACAGGGAGAGCTGGACTCAAATTTTCCCAACACTTCAAGGGATCGCTCTGGCTCACGAGTTTAAATGATGGCGAATCGGGTCTATTTGTAAAAATTAATTATTAATTAAGCAGGTAAGAGATAATGGATGAAAGATCTTAATCAGAGTTACTTACCGCACAGTATAAATTAAAAGAACTACTGGTAGATTACAGCACAACATAAAACAGTGCACTATATTGAGGTACCTATAATAAAGCCAGCAAAAGAAATAGTATTGATTAGGAGTCAAATGTAACTTGCAAGAAAATGATGATAACCTACAGATTCCTTCACTCTACCCCTGGGAGCAGCCACAAAGCAGCATCCTCACTGACAGAAAAAACTCCACATATTTCCAGAGAAATGTATAAAAGATTTCTACCTTGTGAAAGTTTGGTGTGGCTTTTAAAGTTGTAAAGCCAGTGTCTGTCAGAAATCCAGCTTAATTAACCAGATCTCACTTCAAAAGCAAGATGTTCATTGGCAGCTGGGAGATGCCAGGCCAGTGGTTACCCCGAGGCACCAAAATGACTCCCTAAAAGACAGCTTGTCCTGCTTGAGCTCCCTGGCTGGGTAAGAGCCCAGCTGAGCTCTCCTGGGGGTGAGATGCCACCACAAACACGAGGTGCCCAGGCAGACAGCCTGAATTAGCCGAGGTGACACAACAGCTCTTCTCGTCCCCAGTCTGTGGGAACTATTGGATAAACCCCTCTCTTTGCTGCCTGCCTCTTCCCATCCCAGCAGAGTGCAAGGAAGGGCCTGGCTCTCGAGCAGGGCTCCTGGAGCTGGGGACACTGAGTCATTGCTGCTCGGGGTGGAAAGGACTGCTGTATGTACTCAAGAACAAACACAGCTTGACAGCCTACAAGCTGTTAAGACAACCTGACCTCTGTGTGTCTACTCCAAGAACAGCAAGTTCAATTAGCTGTAATGCTTCCAGGTCCTGTACCACCATTAGGAAATGCCTTATTCAGCTAAAGCTGTGATTTTTCTTTTTTTTAATTTTCTTTTTTTTTTGGTCAGTATAAAAAGCATTAAATAATCCATTGTGAGTACTGCCAGCAATAAGGGGAAGAGTCTCATATTCAGCAAGGTCTAAAAAATTAATTAGCTTTATTCCTTAAATACAAAATAAATACATTCTGTCATAGCCAAAAGCTTCAGGGCTGAGTTTTAGCCAGTTGGGTTCAAGCCAAGTTGACAGCTCTGGCAGCTGTTGGGAACATTTTGGAGGAGAGTTTGGGCTGGTCCCTGTCAGTTTAGAGATCTGAAATCACCAAGTCCTTCTACAAAGACAAAAGGGGTGTTTATAACAAAGGCCAATACAGAGGGTAGTGGAGAATGAATTTATTAATGATCTGTCAGTAGGTCACATGTCCTCAGATGTCATTTAATTGCCTCAGTTTACCCCTTTTGAAGGGGTATTGTGACCCCTTGTGATCTTCTGTGTTGTAAGTGGTTAAGTGAGGTCTTTGACATCACCACAGCATTTCCAGAAGCTTCCAGTATCTGAGGGATGAGAAGCAAAGCTAAAGTGTTGATTTTTGTTGGAGCAGAATGGAGACCTACAGTGAAAACAAAATTGTTTTATATGAGTTTTGAGGGATTGTCAGATGAATTTGCTTAGATATTGGAGTTCTGAGGCTTCCTGGAGTGAGAGTCCATGGAAAGCTCCCCATGATTTTGATGAAGGATATTTTTGAGATTCCTGGGAGCTGTGTACTACTGAGGAGCTGGAGAAACAAGTGTCTACCTGCTGTCCACATCACACGATACAAGAAATGCTCCTTTTCTCTCAATTTCTTACATGGCATTATATGTTAGTGCCTCTGAAACGGAGCTCCTCCATCATGCAGGAGGTCCATCATGGGCCTCCATCATCGTAGATGTATCACAAAAAAAGATCTCCCCCTGAGGCCAACCACAGTTTAAACAGACTTTCCTGGGCACAGATCACCAAAGAATGATTCTGCAAAACTTGAAGTGCTGCTTGTGACATTTCAGTGGCTTCAAGACACCCCAAATTAAATCCCCTGTTTCAGGTGAGTCACAGGACCAGGACAAACTCGTGGCCTTTGGGATCAACACAAGGCCCTGTGGAATGCCCCCAAGTTTTCAAATGGCAGGAGGTTCTGAGACATCTGAACTGAGGCCCCAAATCAAAATCCTGCTCCTTTTCCCCTTGCTCCTGCCCGAGGAGCTGCCTGCCCAGGTTTGTGCTCTTTCCTGGCACCTACCAAACAGGTTCCTAAGGAAACACCACGGATTCCTTGCCCTGATGCTCTGGTGTCCCAGTTTTAATGGCACAGATAGTTACTTTCCCATGTACTACATTCCAGAGGTTTTGGATTGCTTTCCCTCTATCCAGCATACATTTCTCAATGCTTATTTTCCTTCAACTGGCATCCAAATGCCTTTTGAAGTCCTGGCTGTGGCTGGCATCATAGCTGCTCAGTAGGGAAAAGAAAAGAGACATTAATCCAGTTTTAAGAGCTGTTCCTCTGTCCCTGTGCATTGATTTGTGTGGAACTGTCCTTTTAACTCTCTTTTCCCTCTGACTTCTCATTGCCTTCTGATGAGAGCCAGTCTAAAAGTGCAGGGTTGGATTTACATCGATTGTTCCCTTTGTTGTCTTTCTGTGACCCTTTCTGAACTATGAACTCAGAGTTGTGGCTTGGTCATGAAGGGCTTTTATTCCTACCACACTGACTATAAATATGGATTAACAGCTGAATGTGACAGGCATCTGAGCTTGTTTCTCTGAATAAGGAAAAAAACCCTTTTCACCCTGTATTAAACTGCAGTTTGTTCCTAAGAGAGAAGCGTATTGGAAAAAACACCAACAACATCAAACTCTGCATTTAGAGGCTTTGGGATGAGAGAAACCAGCAAAACAATGCATGTGCCTTGATAGCATCAGGCATTGTAAAGTTAATCTTTGCAAAGAACAATCCTTACAAAAGAGCAGTTTTAATTAGCTTTGTTTTCTCAGTAAGTAACTTGTTCATCTGTTTAGTACATTTTTGGAAGCTACACAGAGTGTTAATTTATCTATTAGTCTTTCCTTTGGAACACAAATACTAAGTACTAATAATGTGTGCCTAAATGCAATTACAGCTAATAAATCAAGGACCAGTTTTCTCAGGTTTTATATACCTGCTTTTTTCCCCTGGATTTTTTGTCTGGCTCTTATTTATTTTTCTTTGCCTGTCTCCTCACATGCATATTCTCTGGCTACACCAGAAATCTTCGGAAATTTCCTCTTTGAATAAAATACATCTCTTCATATACCAGCAACAATTCCAGATACAGCACGTTGTACCAGTTTTCAGCAGTTGCTAGAGCAAGTTATCAAGTTATTAAAAAAACCCCAGTCTTTATCTACTCTTCTGAGCAGTAGAATAATTCATATGTGTCATTTAGTAAATCTTTGGAAGACCAGCAGGATGCAGTCAGGATTGTATTGTATGACCTTCATCAGTAAACAAACAAAATTAAAGTGTATTTCTTTGGTATTAACTGTTTTTGAATACAGATTGTCGGTGAATTTTTTTTGAGAGGGGGAAAAAAAAATTGAGGCAATTACACTTTTGTTTCATAATTGAGTACCCAGACCAGGTTTTATTCCTTTTGACCTTTAGAAGTGATACATCATCCCACAAGGGTCTGAGCCAGGGTCGTGGATCCATGCGACCACCACTCTTCGGAGAGGTTTGAATCTGAAATTTTTCCCTGCTCTATAAAGCATCAGAATCGTATTATTGATTCAAACTCAGTCAGGCTCCAACACAATGAAAAATAGATGCAGGTATAAACACAGTGTTTTGACAACTACTGTGTTCCATTATTGTCTTTCACATCCTGTGAAATGCATGATGTGATCAGCTGGTCCATCTGCACATAACCACAGGCTGTTTGGAGAGGCATGCCAGGAAAATCCCCGTCATTTCCACCAGCTCCTCTTCATGTGGACCTCACTGCTGTGAGAATTATTTTCTGTGGCCATCAAAAGGGCTGTTGGACTGGTGCCACAATATCCAGCTTGCTCCTGCCAGAGGGGACAGACTGTGGAGTTGTGGTGAGGTTGTTGCTGCTGCTGGAGCTCCTCCTTTCTGCTCAAAGCCCCATCCATCCCCCAGAGAGTTCCACTGCCTCTCCTTCCCTCTGGATTCCATAATATCAATGGCAGAAAAAAAGGAGAGAGATTGAAAGACCTGAAAAGTACCAAGCAGTCAAGGCTGTGGATGCTGGATGTCATCATCACAGGGGCACAGTGCTTTTAAACACTAATGATCATAGAATCATGGAATTGTTCAGGTTGGAAAAGGCCCTGAAGATCATCAAGTCCCACTGTTAGCCCAGCACTGCCAAGGCCACCACTGAGCAATATCCCAGGTGCCACCTCTAAATGCTTTTTAAATCCCTCCAGGGATGGTGACTCCACCACTCTCTGGGCACAGTCTTCTAATGCTGAACCATCTTTTCTGTGATGATTCTTTTTTCCTAATATCCAATCTAAACCTCCACTGGTGCAGCTTGAGGCAGTTTCCTCTTGTCCTGTTGCTGCACAGGAAAAGAGACCCTCCCTCACCTGGCTACAGCCTCCTGTCAGGGAGTCATAGAAAGTGAATGTAGAAATTATTTCAGCAATTCGTTCTGGTCCATGCTGAGGGAAGTGAAAATTTAATTGTACCATAAATAGTGTATGTACTCTATAGAATATAGACATATAAAATGCCCACTTGTATTTTGATCAGTCGGTAACAGTTGTGCTTTAAAAATATGTAAGTAACATATGGTGATGATGGCAATGTCGATTTAATGAAGCTTTAATTGAAGTGATTTGCTGTACTGTGAAGAGAAAGGGTAACAAGCAAGATCAAATGAGCACAAAGGGAAACCAAACCAGAGCTCCTGAAGGTCTGTATTTTACCAGTACAGCTAGAGACACCAGAAGAGTTTTAAAAGACAGCTTTAATTTTCAAGGAAAATATAAGTCTAGGATTTTCAATTTTTCAAACAGATTTAAGTAAATGAAGAAGCATGTCAGGTTTGACATCCTCGCCCCTGCCCCTTCATACTTAATGAAGTGTCACTGGAGTCTATAAGATAAAGCAATATTTAATCCAATATCTGAAGCTTCCTCCCCTTGGAGTGCGTTTTCAGCTGCAAAACTTGGCAAAGACCCAGCCTGTGGCACTACATCAGCTTCCACCTCTTGCCAGTCTCGTCCTTTGTGGCGTTGACTCTGATGGATTTTACTGAAACGCGTTAGTTTTCATCTCACTCGTTTTTTGGCAGACTGATGGAGCTAGGGCAGGGTGGATGTCGTGGTGCTCTGCCTTGTGCATCAACAACAACACATTTAATACTTTATTTCATTTAATACTTTTCTGTAATCTCTGTGAATGATGAGGATGAGCAAAGGAGAAAGGACGGACATCTTGATAATCAAATCCCTGGTGAAGTTTAAAACATTGGCTCTCAGAAATAAACTTTTGGCATACACAGTGATGGAATTCATGCTAGAAGAAGAGAGAAATGTGGAAAGCAAAATGATTAATATTCACAGTCACTTTTCTGATCGCAACAGCAATAAGAGAGCGAGAGAAAACTGCTAAAAATAACTTTCTGCATAGAAAATCAGTCCAAGCAGAGCCAAATATGTGATGCATTGCTTTTTCAAATACACTGAACAGGCACTTTAGTCCATCAGGTGTGGAATGGATCTCTTAACACTTTGACATGGCCACAGTTCAATCTGTGAAGCAGTAACCAATTAGTCCACTAAAGCATCTCCATTTTGTAAAAGGGAAAGAGGAATAATCATAGAATTGTGGAATCACAGGAGGACTTGGGTTGGAAGGGACCTTAAAGACCATCTCATTTCAACTCCCCCTGCCATGGGCAGGGACACCTTCCATGAGACCAGGTGGCTCCAAGCTCCTTCCAGCCTGGTCTTGAACACTCCCAGGGATGGGGCAGCCACAGCTTCTCTGGGCAACGTTTGCAGTTTCTCACCACCCTCTGAGTAAAGAATTTCTTTCTAGTATCTTATCTAAATCTCTCCTCTTTTATTTTAAAGCTGTTCCCCCTGATATCACTATCTGCCTGTTTAAAAAGCTGCTCTCCCTGTTTTTCATAAAACTCCCTCAGGTACTGGAGGGTTGCAGCGAGGTCTCCCCAGAGACTTCTCCAGGCTGAACAACCCCACAGACTAAAAATCATCACCCCCTCTTTTGTCTGAGTGTAAATAAGCAAGGTGTGAAAGTTTCCTTGATTCTAACATTGAGTTTGATCCCATAGTCTCAGACTAGAAAATATTAACTTTAGACTGTCAAAAAATGAAGTCCCAAACCAACAACTCATTGTTCATTCTCATATTTAATGCTCCCAGGTGCTGGGAAAAAAGGAACTTTTTCCAAACCTTTTCATTCGTGGGATACCTCAGGCAGGATGTTATTCCTATGTAACAGTTAACTGTGTTGTCCCACAGTAATTCTCTAGGGAATAATGGCAAAGTAAACATCCTCAGAGAGGTGAGAAGAAGTTCAGCCTTTCATCACTCCTTTGAGGAATGACCACAGGAGTTTGTTTTCCTGTTTTCCACTGAATGTGAAATGAAACCCCCTCCACAGGTCCACAGAATTCACTGGGTAGAGATCCCTTAATCCCTGTGCCAAGGCAGGGTTTCAAAGGGGTGAGGTCAGATGGAAAGACCTCTCTCCAAATTTGTTTTCCAACAAGTTTGGCTTTGGATTTGAATTTTTAGAAACCAGGATGGTTCTTTTCCTTTTAAACCTCCCTTCTTCTCCTTTCCACTTTGTCTGCAGACATGTTGTTTCCAAGCATGTGACATTTGTGGGTCTTTGCATCTGTGTGTCCTCTCTGCTCTGCATAAATTTACAATCATTCAGCTGATTTCTATCAAGTTGGCCAAAGCAGAAATCTTCAGTTTTACATTCCTACAAAATTTTGGACAAATCTCTACCCAGGTAGAGGAGAAATACTATTAATAACTCCACCAGAGGAATGGGTCTAGGGCAGGTTCATTCTCTGCTAGATGTGAAATACCCTGCACAACAGAAGGCTTGAGAAAAACAACTTTGGCAGTGTTGGTGCTCTCTGAGTTACTAAATTTTGAAGTAAACTTCAAAATGATCCACCATTGCTACAACAGAGAGCATGGAACAAAATAACTGTTTGTGTTTGTGGTGCTCTGGGATAAAAATCCATCAGGATCTGTAGAGAAGATCATGTTTTTTATTAAACTGACTCAGATATCTGGGAAAATACAAAACCACAGATTCTCTTAGGAGCACAGACCTTGGAGTGGTCAGAAGAATGGCTCATGTGCCTCAAAGTTTTCTGCCTCTTCCCTCAATTATTTCCTCTCTCTAATAAAGGATTTATTCTCCTCCTACAAAGCTTTTTTGACTGATATCACACTGATCTAAATTAGCTGCAACTCCTCCATGGCAGCAGGATTGGAATCAGGTGGTCTCTAAGGTCCCTTCCAACCAGACCATTCTGTGATTCAATGATATTATGAAGGGAAGAAACAGTGTGCAGACAAGGAAAGAGTTAAAAAATTATAATAAGAAAAAAAAAAAGTTATTTAGTTATTAGAGAATCAAGCCCTGAAAATCTGTTTGTCTGGGGCTTTTATAATGTTTAAATCTCAGATTACGGTGATGTTGCATGCAGCATGGACAGACACAGGTTTTAGCTACAAGAATTTTCAATTTTATGGCTATAATTTTCTCTCTCACTTGCAAAAAGTCCTGTGCCCTCTGACTGAGCACACACAAAAATCAAAACCATACAAATGAGGAGGTGGCTGCTGTGGTTATGTGTAGGTACCAAGAGATTTTCCATTTAATAGAGCCCAACACCTGGCTATTTAATAGAGGTCACCAGCTAAATCAGTTAGAAACGGCTTAGGCAGGCATGTGGAAGCAGGGCTGAATTAGAAATAAGTGAATCCTAGCTTTGGCCACAAATGTGTGGAAAATGAAACTAAATTAAGTTGCTTCAGCCCTTTCACTGGCACAAACCAATATAAATTGGTTTCATTAAAAAACCCTAATATATTTTAAGGCTGCAGTCCTAACCTATTACGTTTTGTGTGGTTGCCGAGAGCAAGTAGCTCAGTGGCATTTTATGTAGCAAATGAACAGGGGACAAATAGAATTTTATTGCTTTGTAAATGAAAAGGCTGGGAAGTTTTGGAATAAAATTGATTTTCACATCTGGAAAAGTTTGTCTTATCATTAGCACTGTGCTTGCTTTCTCTCGCTTACTCGACTTATTTTTCACCCCATTGTTTTCCACTTATTTTGCAAGGCAGCCATGTAATTTCCATTCTCATCCATTCATGTTCATTCATTGTGTTTTTCTTTTCCAAGGGCAGTGTTTGAAAATGTTTGCACAGGGGCTGCTCAGCTGAGCTGTTCCTTGGATGAAGTGGGATGCGAGTTGGTCTCTGCCTTTTTTCATCTCAGACCTCTGGGGATAATATTTGCAAAAGTGGTTTTGGAGCATTTTCAGAAACCCTGACTGTGTTTAATGGCGTTTTTATAAACTCCATGATCCACTGGTCTTCCCAGCATTTCAGTGTGTCATGAGGAAAATGCACCCATGGTATGATATAGCATTATTTGGAAATACAAGAACAAACACAGCACCTGCACTACTATGGGAACACCACAAATATTTGGAAGGGTTTGTTAGCTCAGGTTATGCACCTCCTTGCAGCTTTTGGAGGAGCTGGGTCGCTTGGCAGGTCTTCACAGACTGACTTTTGCCATGGAGATGAGACACTCTTCGGAAGCCCATCCGAAGATCACTGTTTTTCCGATATTTAATTCCTGTTTAGAAACCACATGTGCTCTGTTTGGCAGTGGCAGTTTGGCTCAAGATGTATAGAGGAGTGTATCGTTGTGCCAAACTGTGATTTCTGTAAATTGGAAGCGCCAGTTTAGTAAGGAAAGGGCTAAGGCAGTGGGTGCTCCATTCTGCACATCCCATAATTTGCAAATTGTTCTTTGTGCCACAGTGTGATGCAGTTTCCCATCGCACAACACAGAGACAGCCCAAGGCTGCTGGATGTGTCTCACACTTCTTTTCATAGAACCACAGAATTGTTTAGGTTGGAAAAGACTTCTGAAATCATCATCTGCCACTGTGAACCCAACACCATCATCGTGTTCACCACTAAACCACGTCCTCGTGTGCCAGAGCCACACATTTTATAAACACCTCCAGGAGTGGTGGGTTGGATATTAGGAAGAAATGCTTCCCTGTGAGGGTGGTGAGGGCCTGGAACAAATTGCCCAGAGAAGCTGTGGCTGCCCCACCCCTGGAATTTTTCAAGGCCAGGTTGGATCTTGGTTTTAGCAACCTGGTGTGTTGGGGAGCGTCCTGGATCTTGGCAGGAATGTTGAAAATAGATGATCTTAAGGGTTCCTTCGAAACCAAACCATTCTATGATCCTGTGGTTTTATCCTAGGACATTATCCTTCTGTGTTATGTTTGCAGGAGCCTGTACTGCCCCTGCCCACTGCGCTGGTTCTGTGCTTGCTTTCAGTAATTCCTTTCTTATTAAAAGGCACAAATTCTTCACTCAATCACAAAAAAAAAAAAAAAAATTCTTATCACAACAGTCAGCTGTGAGTTTGGGTTAGTGATTACAGAGTGTCTTGGGTTTATTATGGCCTTCTAGTTAGATTAAAACCTGGGAACTCCCACGCCTTCCCTTTTGCTTTTGTTTGCTAAGTCCCATTAGGCACAGACGATTTTCCTAGTGAAGATCTGCTTCTCAGAACTTTTTGCATCCAGTGATGTCAGCTGGTCACCTTTTCCTGGCACTGAATGCAATTTAGAGTGAATAAATTCAGTAAGATTCTGTGCCAAGAATTATTCAGCTCTTCATGCCGAAATATTAATCGATACCGCCTCTTAAAATTTCTCTTCACTCCAATCATTTTTATGGCGTTGCAATTTACTGCATGGAAGCAGGGTAGTAAAAGGTAGAAAAACCAGCTGTTAAGTCACATTATTATTAATATTTATCTGTCATTTACAGAGTCCCAAAAGGTGTCCACAGCACTTTTGTGTTGCTTAGCAAACCAGATGACACAACAGCTTTCCCAAGGACTGCAGCTGTAAATATGTAAATACAGGACAAAGAGATTCTCTAGTCAGAGAAATGCCTTCAAACAATCCCATGGAACTTTCTGCCCAGAATGTCCTGATGAATCTTTTTGGGCTTTTAAAATGGGGAGGGGAGGTGCACATCCAAATTTGTAGGAACAGAATTCTCAATCTCAGACTTTGAGCAAAAGAAGATTCATTTAGCCATGAAAAAGTAGATAAAATTATGTAGAGGTATGTGCAGGACAGAAGACTCTGATTTAGAGCCAGGAGATATTTTATTTTGGTTTGGTTTGGTTCTGTTTCTCCCCTGGAAACTTTCCAATATTTAATTTGTTATCCCAAATTTGCTCTGGAGTAAATCTAAATATTTATGTTTTTTCTTCCTATTTTACTGCAATGAATAGACCAGTTTGGCAGAAACCCTTTTCTCAGCACCAGAATGCTGAAGAGCCCCTGCTCAGAACACTCTCACATGGGTTCAGGCCATCCAGGGTCTTGTCCTTTCTTCCCATTCCTGTGTATCCCAAGGGAAGAGCTTGACCATTAGAGCTGGTGTTACACTAGGGAGAGGTTTTGGTAAAGAATTAAATACTCTCTTTTGGTAAAGAATGAAATGACTCTTTAATTAATAAAGAATTAATTACATACTCACTGGTGATGAATAGGATCTCCCTCAGCCTCAAAGCTGCACTGCTGCAGAGTGTTGGAGAGGAGGACAAAACAGCTCTCCCAGAACAGCCCCAAGCTGCTGGTGAGAAATTCAGGAGTTACCACCAGTTCAGGGCTTGGGGCTGGACTGAGAACAGGGATATTTACAGCACATTCCTCAGGGGCTTTTGTTTTATTGAAACCTTTTCCTTGTATTTCTCTGTTAGGTCGTGGTGCAGGACATCCAAACATTCTTGAGCTGTACAGCACCTCACCAGAGGTTGAATCAGTCACAGATACTTCAGGATGATATTAAATGTGGTGATGGGTGTGCACTGAAGAAGATTGAGTAGGAGAGGTAGAATCTGTATTTGTAAAGGGAAGACAGAGCATGGTGGCGTATTTTAAAACGTCACTTTGAGGAAGGTCACAGAATCATAGAATTGTAGTCATAAAATGGTTTGGGTTGGAAGGGACCTTTTAAGATCATGTCATTCCAACCCCCTGCCATGGGCAGGGACATCTTCCACTATCCCACTTTGCTCCAAACCCCATCCAACCTGGCCTTGGACACTTCCAGGGATGGGGAGTCCAGAACCTCTCTGGACAGGCCCTCTTGATTGGCCCATGTGTGGAATCAGTGTGGGGCTGTGCTCCTCACCACCATTCCCTACTGAACTTGAATTAATAAATAGGGAGATTACTCACAATATTTCTTCCCACATCCTGCCCTGTAATTGAGAGAATTGCACTCAGTCGTGGAAGGACTTTGTGATTCAGCATAGGGCAATTCTGGCTTGAAAGGTCTGAAGGAAGAGCAGAGCTCAGGCTTCAGTGGTTTTCAGACATTGAAAACAGCACAAATGTGTTTTTATAACCAAGGCTCCAAATAGTGGTAATTACACTGATTATGCAGTGAATGTCTTGTTTTTGTGTTTTATAAATCCTTTATTCCTTTACCATTGTGAGTGGACAAGTGGGTTGGCTTTTCTCTGATAAAAAATACAAGAATAGAATCTCATTAGTTACTATATGAGAGCAGCAGGAGGAAAGCCATGTCAGTGCAGTTTTGCTTGCCAAAGAAAATCACAATATCACATGCTGAAAGAAAGTGTAGCAGTATCCAGTGTCCAGACACTGGAAATGAAGGCTTGATAGATAAGTACCACCTTGGAAATGCCAGTGAGTCTTGATCTTCCCAGGCTGTACTTTAAGAGCTTGTCAGTGGTTTAGTGACATCCACCTTTCCCAAACACACAAATTGTATTGTGAGCCTTGACAGGTATTTCAGTAACAGCAAGATTTTAGACAAGACAATTTCTCCCTTTACCTCTCTATATTACCTATCCATCCTTTAAAAGTCAAGACAAGATTTATTTAATATTTTAAATCCTAAGATGAAGTATATCCTGCTGACGTTTGAGAAATATTTGGAGGAATTTTGTTTGCATCTGTGTTTTTTTTCTGAATTCATGATTTTGCAAACCATGGTACATTGCAAAAAAAAAAAAAAAAATCCTAAATGCTGGAAGGAAAGATTCCAACTTTGGTCACACTGGATCAGCTACTCTCCCGGAGAGGGGGCAATATGAGAAGTGTTTTCAGGACACTGTTTAGTCACAGTTGGAGCTGGGTTTAAAATAAGAAGGCACAATATTGTACTTGATCCCTTCTCCAGTTTGAGAGTTTTCCTCACATCTTGCACAGCTCATTTCTGCTCGTGCTGGAATAAAAGCTGATTTCTTCTGGGCTGAGACAAGTACATGAAGAGAGGGCCCATGTCTCTTGGGAAGAAGGATCAACATTGCAATGTCAGAGTCTGAGGAAAAAGTATTTCAATCTTAAATCAGATTCCTGGGACATTTAACACCAGCTGTGTCTGCACTGGGCTCCTAACACGTTTCATGTGTAAACTGGAAACATTGGGAGCATCTCAGAGGATGTGAGGTAAGGAGAAGTGGGTGAAGAACAATGGTGAGTGCACACTCTTGCCAAAATAAAAAAGCCAACCAAATCACAAAGAGGAGGCTGCAGGCAGAGCTCAGGACCCTGAAGAGAAGAAACTCAGATTTCTTTCTTTCTGTCCTTGTGAGTGCAGGCTCTGAACCTGTTCCCAAAGGCACAAGTTGGACATCACTTCTTACCAGCCTCTCACCAGCTTCCTCGAGGGTGGCCAGTGAAGCAGGTGCCATTTGCCTCTGCAGTTTGGAGGGCCTTAAATTACTTCGTAAGGAGTCTTAGAGTGCTTCTGAAATCCTGAAGAGAATGTAAGAAAGTGGATTTCTGTGAGTAAATTGTGAATGAGTAGTTTTCTCTGAGCGGTTGTTTAATTGAGCTGCAGCTGGTGCTGATTATGTTTGTTTTTCCTTCAGTGTCTCTCATTTCCTTTAGTTTCTGTTAATTCCTGCTTTCATTGGGTAACTGTTGCTGTACAAGATTTTAAGAGTGGTAAAAAAATAAACCCCAAAAAACAAAACAAGAAATTTTAAAAAGTGCATATTTTAGGAGCTTTTTACAACAGTTGTTCCTGGAGACACCTGTGAACTATTGAGCTGAATTGGGCTGCAGCTGCTGCTGATGACATGGGGTGTGGAGGAGAAGGGGTGGGACTCATTCTTCTGCTTGTTCCACCACCCTGTCCTGTGGCTGGGCCTGCTGAGGTGGCTGTCAGGCCATGTGTGCTCAGATGTCTCTTCATGTGGGGCTCTGGGTCAAGAAAACACTAAACTGACTGCCAGAGGCTGGAACCAGAGGATGATGGAGGGGAAGAAGGGTAGAATCACAAAATATCCTGATCTGGGAGGGACACACAAGGATCATGGAGTCCAAGTCCTGGCCCTGCACAGGACAGCCCCAGGAGCCACTCTGAGTTCAGCTTGGGGAGGGACAGGACATTGGTGGGGACAAAGGTTACGTGTTGTGGTATCTCAGGTGGCATCTCTGCCCTGCACAGGTCAGACCCCACCTGCAGAGCTCCTCCAGCTCTGGGCCCCAGCACAGGGGAGGACAGGGAGCTGCTGGAGCAAGTCCAGAGGAGGCCATTCTCTGATTCTCTGATCTGTGACATCACTGCTGTATGTGAGAAGTCAAACTGCCACGTGTCCTGCACAGATGGTGACCTGGGTTCATGGATAATGAATTCTTTGAAGTTTTTTTTTTTTTAATCCAGAAAGCAAAGATGGTCAAGGTTAGGCTGACAGCAACCTCATGAACTTGAACAAAAAGTGTTAAATCCTGTACATAGGCCTGAGTAAGTGGCTCTGGGTGGTCCTGCTTGGACAGGGGGATTGAACCAGATGACTTCCAAAGGTCCCTTGTAACCTCAAATATTCTGTGATTTTGTGAGATCTCTCTGTCAGTGGGGAGGATTTTAGTGTTTTCCTTCTTTTCCTGTGGACTGTCTCTTCTGCTTTGTTTATGTTGCAGAACAGAGGCTGTGGAAAGGACTCACATTCCACTGGAACTGCAGGGGCTGCCGGGTCAGGTTTTCCACAGAATGTTCTCCCAAAAAAGATTAATATCAGAAAGCAGAGGGCATGTTGTGGTTTTCTACAGGGCAATACATCTTATCCTTGAAGGTTAAGTTAATTCACTTTTTCAACCCCTTTTTGATTCCATGTCAAAGACAAGGGAATAGTCTTTACTACCTGTGACATTCAAGACTATGTGACCAGTCAAAACCTCCATTTCCAAACCTCCATGTCTGCTTGACATCCTGCTTTTCTGGAATGAATCCTATTACATTGTGAGTGTAGTAGTTTTGTGAAGAAAGAGAGAAATCCTCCAGAGACCTTTGGAGGCATGACTACATCAAGATCCTGGCTGATCAGAAATAAATAAAGAAGTAAAGATAGATGTTCACAGGCTCCCAGTCATTTGTCCCCATTCAGCCTGAGCAATAGTTTTGTCTGGAGAATAAAATCCATTGTTTATGAATTCTGCATCACTTTGCTTCTCCACCAAACCATTTCTTCTTGGCATCTGCTGACTTCTGAGGGCCACATTCAGCTGGCAGTCAGCTTCTTGGGCTGCTTAATTATATTTATGCAAAGAAACAAATGTGGAAGCCTCTGCTACTTTATTTTGTGTAGTGTGGTTCTTTCCCAACTCTAGAAGTTCTTTTTTGTTTCCTCTGGTTGAAATATCCCAAGTGTCTGGATCTGCTCTGCATCTTCTGCCTGTGGACATGACTCTGTGATACCTTTGATGTTCCTCTTAACATTCCTGTGAGTGACTTCTCAAGGTCACCACTATGCAAGAAGTCGTGTGGCCATTCTTGTGTTATTTTCACTATCAACAGCTGTTTCTTGACAACTCCAGGGTCACTGAACACATAAAACCCAACTGAGCTCAGTTTCCTCCTGGGATTTTGTCAATCCTGTTTCTGTCAGTCATGCAGTGCTAGAGAGAAATGCAGGATTTCTGGTCTATCACCATGCCACACCACCACAGGAAAAGAGCTCCTATTTTAGCACTGAAAGTGGGACTACATGTCCTGTCTTTTAACCCATCTGAAAGTTTTTTGTGCAACTAGCTGAGAGCCTCTAAAAGATTTTGGTCACATTTACAGGCAGAAATTTGAGGAGAAGCAGTCAAGGAGCAAGTCACCACGAATTATTTGTGGTCAAATTTCTCTTCTTTGAGACTACCTATCCAAATTTCCTGCATAGCTCTGTGGAAGCTTTTAGGAGCTGAACTTATCCCCAGTGGCTGATGTTTAAGGAACTTTAAAAGTGATGTGTAAGGAACTTTAAAAAGTTCCTTTGGACAGGGTCCCTTTCTTTCCTTCAATGTGTGGTTGCACAAATTGTGCTGCCTTTTAATAGCAGTGAATTCATAATTGTGAAATACAGAAAAACAGAATGGGACAGTTTGGAAGGGACCACAGTGAATCACCTGGTCCCACCTCCCTGCTCAAGCAGGGCCATCCCAGAGCATGTGGCACAGGATTGTGCCCAGACACCTCTGGAATTATCTCCCATTTTCAAACAATTTTTTCCAATTATTTTGCCTGAGCATTTATATGCAGAATAGGATAAGGTTCCCTTACCCCTGATTTTAAGGCAAATTTCCATCTTAAAGGCAGGTTCCTGCCACTCAGCCGATATTCCCCTATGGAGCGTCACTGACTTTTGCATGGCATTACAAAATTAAAGTCAGAATTAGCCTTCAGGTTTGAAGCAACCAGGATTGGAGCAAATGGACTTTTTAGCCTGTCCCTTCAGTAGCAGATTACCTCATCCACATGGGGCGGGCATGTTCTGTGGGGCCATGACAATGACCATGTTTTGGAGCAAACCCTTGTTTAGACATCACCTGCTGACTGTCACAGCAGTGCAAACAAATTAGCAAGTCCAAGGAAAAAAGCCTGGTTTAAAATGCCCCTTGGGGAGCCAGAAACAGGCAGGGTTAATTTGTATTTTCTGCCTGTGCTGGAGTAAAACCTTGTTTAGTTTTCTTTACGAGAGAGAAGTCAGTGCATCAATCCACAGCACCTTCTGGTCTGCCTGACATCCTGCTTTTCTGGAATGAATACATTTCCTGCATTGCTGCATGCTTCTCCCAGACTAGATATCTGTGATTAATATGCCTTGTCTTTTATAAACAAACCTAATGCAAAGCCAATAATGTGAGTCTCATTTCTTTACTGCCAGCCCACAGCTCGGCTTTGTTTGGGTATATATGTAAAGGAAGAAAGATGAATGTTCACTCAAGCTTGGGAGCTGAAGCCATAACAAATTTATGGGATGAAAAACACACGTCAGCGTGAAGCAAATAGAGCCTGGGAAGGTCTGTTTGGCTTCCTCCTTTAATTTTGCTTTCTAGTAACAACAACACCGTGTTGTGCACCCAGTGAACATATGTTTCACTACGTAAGTACATTCCAGGGGGAGCAAATGTACTGAAGTACCAGGAGGCTTTTATCAGTTCCTGGATTCAGCCATGGTATCCTAAATGATGAAAGCAGAAGGAACTGCTGTGATCACATAAAGTGACCATTAGCCAGTGGATTTCACCCAAATCAGTTTTGACTTCAACTGGTTCACCTTGGAGACAAGAGAGATGGAGGGAGGAATTGCAGGTTAAAATTATGAACGATGAGAGGCCTGACCATAACCTGCATTCTGCTTCTCTGATGGGAATTCCCTCCAGTGCTCACAACCCACACCTGATTCCCAAAATGAATTTGTCCATCTAATGAGTCCTACCATGGTATTTGACTTTTCCCTTACATCATCTATCAAAGCCCTCATTAACAAAGTCATAATCCCCAAACAACCATATCCTGGTGCCACGAGAGACTGTCATTTCTCTTTGATAAGGACAGATCATACAAATTCCTGATCCCATTCTCTTGATGTGGGCTTTGGGTTTTTATTTGTTTCTTTGTTTGCTTGGCTTTTTTTTTCTTTCCTTTCCTTTGAGGGTAGGACAGTTCAGTTTTTATCACTTACTGAATTTTGCTGGACTCTTTCTTATCTTTCTAAATCTTTCACAGCTTGTGGATCCCAGATGTCGATCTCAGCACTTCAATAATGAGTGCTGAAAACGAGTCCCACATTCCAGGATCTCAAATCCTTTGTTTAATCCATGTCTGCATGTCCATTTGTCCCCACTGACTGCTTGGATCTTATGGACATCCCTTGGATCCTCTGTAACAAGGATCCCACAATAATCCATCCAATAGATGATCCAATAGACATGATAGATTTGTCATGTTTGCTGATAGAAATACTCAGAGTTTGTCTGAGGGAAAACCATATCAACACTTTCTTGTGGGATATTTTCCTGGTCAGGCAGAGACCAGAGTTCTTGGCCATCCTTTGTTTGGTATCATTTGTGTCCTGGGGATTCATTGCACAGTCCAGACATTAATTTTACCTAATTGACTTCATCACACCAACTTTTCCTATATCCTCACCAACAGGGGCATAACATTTATTTGATAAGGTCTCTTCTCCAGAAGCCAGTGATGATTGATACCGATTTATATTAATTTTCTTTAATTCTTTATTAATAGAGTCCTATATCAGTTGCTCCACTATTTTGACTAAGATCAATGCTAGATTGACAGGCCTGTAATTACCTGGGCCATCCCTTTTTTTTTGATCCGTCTGCATCATCTGGCTTCTTCACAAAGCCTGGACCTAAATGTCACTGAATTCCTTCAACTTTCTTTTTTTCTTCTTCCCTCAGCTTTATTATTGATACTTTTGCATTTCACCTGCAGTGACAGATTCTAACTTAAGTTGGTTTGTCTTTTTTCTCATATCTGGAAAATTCTTCTTTATTGTCCCTAGTATTGCCAGTCACAGTTTTTGTCATGTGCTCTGCAGTTCACCTGATGAATTTTATTCATTTCCTATCCTCTGATTTATAACACATTCTTATTTTTTTCTCCCTGTTTGCAAAATATTTTTGGGTTTTTATTGATCAAACCTTACAAACCCAGAACAGACTGGCATGGGAAATAAGTCCTCTAGAGCAAAGCTGCCAAATGACAAGTTGGTATAAAATGCAATTTAGTTACAATTTATGTTCCTACATTCAAGAATAAATTTTAGGAAAATCTAGGTTACATGCTTAGCTGCCACTGCTTGTTTTCTTTTCATAACTTTTCCAAGTTTTGTATTGCAACCATTTTAGTTCAGAATCAGATCTTTTACATTCCAGTGCTGAATTTTCTGAAGATAATTCTATAAAGAATTATCATTAATTCTCGTGACTTTTCAACTGGCATCTAACTCAGATCCAGACAATAATAGTTTAAACAGAAAACTGAATGAGTAGTGCCAGTGTGGAAATATGAATTCCTTTACCATGGAGAACTTTCCACTTCTGATGAGATTCTAAGTTCATATCCCTTCTGACTTACACAGCAGGAAATAAGCAGAGTTTATAACCGAATTAACCACGAAACTGCACAGTAAATCATTTGCAGACTTGGGCTGGAAACCTGACTTCTCCCTGTCCACAAGGCTGCATTTCTTGCTGATGATGAAGAGTTCATGAAGAGGTGTTGCCTGCACTTAATGTCTTTTCACTGCACTTAGTCAAAGTTTTGGGTTGAAAATAAATTTCCTTAAATATTAGTGTGTGATGCTTTTGGGGAGTCTTTTCTGAAATAGGGAAGCTCATGGTGCTTAGCAGGGGATTTTCTTAAAGGGTTGGGTTTACAGTGACTTGGAGTGGTTATTCTGGAAATGTTGGAAATATGTGTCAAATTACATATATTCTGGGTTTGTAAGGAAAAATAAGCTTTTAGGGAGAGAAAGAATGGAAATAGAAGACAGTTTGTATATCATGTGGACATGAATGCTGAAGATAAGAGAGAAATGGGAATTTTTGAAACTTATTAAACATTTCTATAGTGTTTGTGAGGTGTCAGTTCTTGAAAACTCCCTATCTTGAGGAGGTCCTATTATTTAAATGAAAAACATGGATGTTAGGGTAGGAACATTTTATATATGGTAATTTTTTTTTTCTAAAAGAGTTGAGAACATGCTGATATGTGTGATGACATTCTAGATTTCTTACAAGCATCCTTGTGAAAAAAAAAAAAAAAAAACCAAAAGAACTTTTCTGAAAGTTCCACTGAAGGATGAAGTCCACATGGATGACTTAAGGCAGGACATTTTGGAGTGGAGTTACAGCCTTTGACTTTATGCATTTAATTGAGGTACCAAATTAGGGCTTGGACCTTTGAAGTATCAAATAATCTACTGGAGTATCATAGAATCACAGAAATATCCTGAACTGGAAGAGGCCCACTAAGACCATCAAAGCCCAGCTCTTGGCCCTGCAGAAGACAGTAATTATTCCTTTTCTTTTAGCTGAGAAGGATTTACTAAGTAAATGTAGGTCTAATTAAGATGTTTTATTTTCATTCCTGAAGTTAAGTGTGAGTCACTCTCCAGTCAGGCCAATAAGAAACACAGAAGAGGAATCCCCCTGATGGGATTAGGGTATCAGCTGGGCAGAAGGGACTCTCCCCCTAAAAGGAACAGAGCAGAGGGGATCCAAAACTCAGTGAGGCACTGGCAGCTGAGTGTGGAGAAGCAGCGAATGCAGACCTCCTCAGAAAGCAGCAAGAAGGAATTTTGCCTGGGTATCCTGAGGAAGGTCTTTAAGGAAGAAGTCAGGATGGTCAAAACATCAAGCGTGGGATCTGAGCATTGCTTTGCCTCTGGGAATCAGAACTGTCTGAGAGGTGGAGAAGTGTTTGCAGTAGCTGAAACAGAAGAGGGTTATTTATCCAATTTCTCCCAAGTGTTCAAACCCTTTTGTAATTCTTGTTGCTCCACCAGGACTATCACAAGGTGATATCTACACTCTGTGAGGTGCAGTGTCCATAACCAGCTGCAGCTCCTGGCCCTGCTGGCACTGAGCTCCTTGAGAACTCTGCTCTGCCGGACTGGTAATGNGGTCCACAGTCCTGAGCAGGTTCAAACAGTTCCAAGAAAACGGACAGAAAAACAGTCCAGGGAAAACTTCTTTGCCCCAGCTAGCTAAACTAACTAAAAAGCAGAAGGAGAGCCCCTGTTCTGCTCCATCCATGCCCAGACACCACAGTCCAGCAGAATGTGGGGCAGTGAGAGCAGTCTCTGATAACAAACTCCGTGCTGCTGCTTCTGCCCGCCCTCGCTCTCTGACCCAGGCTTGGAGGCACAGAATACAACCTCCAGCATAAACAGAACAGACCATTTGGGGATATAAGCATCATAAAGTCACCCCAGGACAGGTCCCATCAAGACATTCCCAGAGGAGTTCTACTCTTCTTGTACGCCATCACACCACTGCTTCATGGGGAGTTCAAGGTCCCCTTTCAGCACCAGAATTGTGTCTGATGTCCTGCCAAACGTTTTTACATTTGTGCTTTTTGCCCAGAAAAGCTGTGAAGATGAGGATACCACATCCCTGAAAGTATGGATGGGTCTTGGAGTAACCTGGTCTGGTGGAAGATGTCCCTGCCCATGGCAGGAGGATGGAACTGAATGTTCATCAACCCAAGCCATTTTATGGTTCTGTGATTTAACTTCTTCACCCTTGGCATAGCATATTGTATATCTGCAAAATATCTTTTTTTCCTCCTAAATTCATATATCTCCATTTTTTTCAAGACCATTTTAGATTCCACCTCTGTTCACTGAAATGTTTCTACATATACCCCACCCTGCTGATATTCACAAGCATTTAGTTTTATTTTTTTTACTAAAACAAGTGAGTGGTTGTATTTGAAATAGAAGCAGGTCTAAGAAACATCACCAAGATATCTCATGTCAGATCCCCTTCTATTCTGATGCTAAGAAGCTTCTGACAATTACTCTGCAAAAGTGATTTGCCAATTATCCCTTCCTCACTACAATTGGTTCTTCCTAACCTTACTGTTAAAAACTTTTTCTAGCTTCATGTAGCATCTTATTTTACCATCTTTCTCTTATCTGGCTTTTTCTAAGTGAGGAATTAAATTAGGTTATTTGGAATTATTTCCTATAGCACATTTGCATTTTATTTATTTGTCTTTAAGAAGGTGATTATCTTCTCAGTATGTGCAGATGATTGCTTAATAATTTCTTCCAGCATCTGCCCACAAATTGAAGTTAGGCCTAGCAGTCTGTAATTTCTGTCATCAACTCTGCTTTTTGCAGGCAGGTTCTATATTTGTCCCTCTTCAGTCCTCTGGTACTTCTGAATCCTCCACAAACTCTTGAGGATAATCACTAATGACTCAGTTTGCTTTAGCTGGTTTCCTGCAAAATCTTCACGACCCAAAATCTTCAACTGATTCAAACATCTCTGCCATCATGAAATACTTCAAACCCACTCTTCCTGTGACACAACCTCCATCCAGTCTCCTGTGGAAGGAATAACTCTGTCAGCATCTACTCCCAGGTTACCATCATTACCAGAACGTCCCTGGGGTACCTCAGCTCTCTCTGCACCCTGATTTATCATCAGTATTTCACTTCTGGTTTCTAGAAGCATTATCCTCTTCCTGATGGTAGAGCTGAAGCTCAGGAGTTGCTTTCTCTCTTTGGAAATGGGATTCACCAGGGCTCCTGTGTGTTTTTGAATGAGCAATTGAGTGGCAAAGTGGCCTCATCCCTATTGTGCTGCAGCACTTGCACTTTGGTCACACCAAAAACCATGCTGGGAAAATAATCCAGGTGGTTTTTTTAGAAGGAAAGTAATAAACCAGAAAGAAAGTTATTGTTTTGCCCACCACCATGCGGTGATTTCATAAATTCTTTCAGAGCATGTGCACATCACAGAATCATCAAGGCTGGAAGAGACCTTCAAGGTCAGTGAGTCCAACCATCAGTGTAGCACCACCACAACCAGCCCTAAACCACATCCCCAAGTGCCACATCCTGACACCTCTTGAATTCTCCCAGAGGCAGTGGCTCCACCACCTCCCTCAACAGCTTATTCCAATGCCTGATCATTCTTTCAGTGAAAAAAAAAAATTAAAAATAATCTAAATCTCCCCTGGCACAACTTAAGATCATTTCCTCTTTCATCTAAGACATGTCAGAAGAGAACAGCTCTGCCCTCACTCTGGCCTCCTTCCAGGTAAGCACAGCAGGGTGTAGCTTCATGTGACAAAGTGCCTCAAGGTGACCACATTACCATCTGCAAAAGGGGGGGAACACATTTCCCTTTTCCCAAGAAGGAAAAATTTTTGGTGAAAAAGGGAAGTAGAAAGATAATGGTAGGTCATGGCAGAAAGTCAGACTGAATCGTAGGTTGGATAAAGTGGAGCAGATTTATTGAATCCTGTGGTGTTTTTCTCCTTCATATAAGAATTTTGCTTAATAGAATTTTTAAAAAATTGAAAAAAAGGAAAAATAAACAAAAGCTAAGTGTGCCAGTGAACTATCCAGGTGTACTTCAGCCATTTTCTTTCCATGTGAATTTATACTTCATCTTATTTTTTCTTCCAACTTCACTGTTACTCTCTAGATCAGGAAATTTTCACCAGGGTTAGGCAGTTTCTCCTCCTGGCCCTTCCTGTGTGCTGAGTAATGCTTTGTACCTCGCTTTGTACTGGCTCTGGTGTCTGTCCAGCACTGTAGAGAACCAGTTCAGCTTATTCACCTTACAGAACCAGTTCAGCTTATTCACCAAGCAGGGAAATTCCTCAAAAGCAGAAAGGAGCTGCAGCTCTCAGTCCAGGACTGGAGCTGGCACACACTGGCACTTTGGGTGGGTGAGGAGGGACAGGAGTTAAGGAACAAGACACACATTTCCTTAGAGATGTGTTTTTGCATCATCTCAGCCAAGTGACACAGCTTCACCCCGAGGGGACAGTGAGCCCCAGTGCCTTGGCAGAGATGGACCACTGGGAACCTTTTCCAACCAGACAAAACCTCTCTTCTGACTGTCCCTCCAGTAGGTGCTTTCTTTTAGGCTTTATTAATCTTTGGATCAGCCTTTGGAACACAGCAGCCAGTTTACCCAACCTTCTGTAATCTTCCTTTCCACGTAATGCTCCAGCTGTAGAGTTCCTTAGAACATCAAGTCTGCAAGCATTAATAATAATGATGGAAAGGGCTTTGCAAAGCATCTGAGGAGGAAGCTCATTCACTTTCCTGCATACCCGTTCCCCAGACCCTTTTATTCCTTTAAATATTAAAGATTACATTCAATGTACCATCAAGAGCCTGATTTTCAGAAGTGCTGAGCTCCCATTGTCTTCAGTGGGCGTCGTGGCTGCTCAGCAGTTCTGAAAATCAGCCTCTTAATGATCAGCATATTGCAAAAATATTTAACAGCTACATCTTTCCCATCCATTCCTTTTCATTCTCAAGCCAACAACATACTTCTCTCTATCCCACACCCTGACCCCTGTAGAAGGACTTTTGTCCCTCTGTCCCACATGGCCCCTTCACCTGACACCTTGCAGGTCGTGCTCTTCACCTGGACACTTTTGGTGGGAGTTGTCTCATCAGCTGTGATTGTCTGCAGTGTGGGTGTCACTGTCTGGGCAAGTTGCCCTGGATTCTGCTCACAGTCAATGGAGGGTGAGTCAGCAGAGTCAATGGAGCTTAGGGTGTGATTTCCCATCCCAAAATAGGCACCCACATTTGGCCAGATGACTCACACTGAACTTCATTAACTTCATTTTCTGTACCTCCAGTGTCTTCAATGGGAGACGAGAGACTCAGGTGGGACACCTGTGTCAGATCCTTCAAGAGAAATGAAATTAATCCCACACTTTTGTGAACCATACATCAACTCGCTGCATAAATCACACTGATCTCCTTCCTTGAGAACTTCTGTGTTGGTGTCTACAGGGAATGAATCAAGTAATAAAGGGTAGTGAAGTAGAAAGATAATGGTAGGTCATGGCAGAAAGTCAGACTGAATCGTAGGTTGGAAAAAGTGGAGCAGATTTATTGAATCCTGTGGTGTTTTTCTCCTTCATATAAGAATTTTGTTTCATACAATTAAAAAAAAAAAAAGAAAAAGAAAAAAAAGGAAACATAAACAAAAGCCGTGTGACAGTGAAATATCCAGGTGTACTTCAGCCATTTTCTTTCCATGTGAATTTATAGTTCATCCTATTTTTCTTCCAACATCACTATTACTCTCTAGATCAGGAAATTTTCACCAGGGTTAGGCAGTTTCTCCTCCTGGCCCTTCCTGTGTCATGCTCCAGGACCTCACTGATTCCTGCTCTAAGGACTGGCCCATTAAATACCCTCCACCTCCCTTGCAGTACAAACTCACCTTTATCCTCAGCTGTGTGCCCCAACTGGAGACTTTAAACTTTGTTTCCTTCTAATTTCAGCATTAATTTAGGATTTGGGAAGTTCCCTGTGGACTGTCAGACTTCTGTTTGCAGGAATCAGCAGTTAATTTCCAATCTGAATGTTTACCCCAAACAAATTGGCTTTAGCTGGTGCATCCTGGAAACTACAAATGCTTGTCAGTGCAGCTTAGGAAGCAGCACAGCAGGAGGAGCCTAGTTATGAAACAGATATGTAATAATCAGCATGGAACACAGAGAAATAGAGAGTAATAATAATAAATTGAATTTAATTAGTTCTCCTCTGGTCTTCATTACCACCAGCAGCATCTTTTGCTATGGCAGTTCATCAAGGGGAAGCACAGATGCTGTTGCCACTTCCTACATATTTAAAAGACAAAGTCCACGCTCTCCTCTGCCTTAGACATTTCCTCTTAATTCCCTCATTCATGACACCTTCCAGTTGAAAATGACCCTTCTGTGTTATAAAACCCAGCACAGAGGCAGACCAGCCTCTGCCACAACTATCCTCTCTGTCATTATCAGCAGGCATTTCCTGGGCTATTTCTGCTGTCAGTGTCTTCCCTACAACTCTGACTTTATCCTTGAGTCCCATTTGTTCTGACTCATTTCAAACAGAAGTTGAAAACAGCTCATCTCTCCCCAGCTCCTGCCTGTTAATTTCTCCTTCCCTCACTTATAATTTAGCTGTAACGACCTTACTTAACTCAAGCCCATTCCGTGGGTGCAATTGGTATGAGAGGTTCTGCATATCATAGTAGGTAGGCAATTTGTCATGGAGTACATCAGCTAATGAGCACTTTGGATCTGATTGGGCTGAGTTGCTGAGGACAGGCTGTGTTACCAAACCTCTCTTTTTATGAAGATTGAACAACGTGTTCCGTTACTACGCGGCAGAAAAAACGCTGAAGAAACCAAACTGTCACATTGTCTTTCTTTCTCTTTCCCTGCATGCAGATTGGTGAGTGTGTAGCACCTACTGACACACAAATCACTGAACAATATAAAAATCTTCCATAATGAAGCCCTGAGATCTGTCACTGGTGAAGGTTGTAGTGTCACTCAGGGACTCGTTGACAGGCTTTGAGGAAAGAGATGGATTCCCAGGAATGAAAGAGCTAACATCTATCAGCCATAATTGAGCAAATTAATAGCTTTGTGAAGTCTCTTTTTTTGGTTAGGATCCCATGAAATGACAATAAATGTGGCAGAGTTTCTCTTGCAGCCTCCTCTGGTTTTTTTTTTTTTTTTCTTTCTGCTGTTGTGTACAACGTGTAATTACTCTGAAACAAAGGGAACTTCTACAGAACCAGCAGCAATTTTAGCAGTGAAACACAGGTGTAAAAGGTAAAGGCTGGAGCGTGTTTATCATCCCCTCTAAAGGAGGGAGAGGGGGAGGAAATTTGAAGGAAGATTTCTTTTTCTGGTTTGGATACCAGTTTTGCCACAAATATTGTCTCAGTCACAGGAGGAATCAGTAAGGAGCCAGCGATGGGATCTGGAAGCTCTGTCTTACAATCACAGATTCACTGAGGTTGGAAAAGAACTCCAAGATCATCAAGCCCAACCTCTGACCAAAGACCACCCCACCCACTAAACCATACCCCAAAGTTCCATGTCTACTCCTTTTTAGGGATGGTGACTGCAGTACCTCCCTGCAGAGCCTGTTCCAATCCTCATCCACTCCTTCAACAAAGCAACTTTTCGTATATATTTGACCCGAACCTCCCTTGGAGCAACTTGAAGCTGTTTCCCTTTGTCCTGTAACAAGTTGCCTGGAAGAAGAGCCCTATCCCCTCCTCACCACAACTTCCTTTCAGGTAATTCAGTTATCTGCCACTTCCCCATCACTGGGCAGGAACTTTATGGCTCTTTTCTTCCCACTTCTCCACTATTTTTGACCATCAGTGGCTGTACTGCTGCACTTTGCTGCGAGAACAAACACTGCCAAGTTTTCCTTGAGACACAGACTTTGCTCCGTGCTCGCAACCAGAGGAATAAAATCTTGGAAAGAAAGTTTAGAGGGATAAAATCTTAGGAAGAAAGTTTAGTAGTCCCCACTGGAGAAAAGAAGGCTGAGGGGAGCCCCTATTGATCCCTACAAACACATGAAATAAGGTCATAGCCAGGGCGGGGTCACTCTCTTCTCCCAGACTGCAAATGACGGGACGTGAGGAAATGGCTTCAAGTTGCATTGGAGAAGTTTGGGTTAGATATTAGGAGAAATTTCTTTATGGCAAGAGCTGTAAATCACTGAAACAGGCTGCCCAAGGAAGTGGAGGAATCACCTTCCCTGGAAGGGTCCAAAAACCACGTGGAGATGGCACCAGAGGACAGGGCTTAGTGGTGGGGGTGGGTTGATGGTTGGGATTGATCATCTTAAAGGTCTGTTCCAATTTTAATGAATCTGTTATTTCATGCTTCTGAAAACCAGGAAGTGGGGGGTTTGCATTCCCATTATCAGAGGAAAAGGAAAAAAAACCAGTTTGGGTCTCTAATTATTGTCAGCTCTCTGTATTTTGGGTAACTCAGTACTCTTGCTTTGTTCTCTGAGTGTAACAATGGCAGCTAATTGTTGGTATCAATGTCTTTGTAAAGGACACAGAAATTCTTTAGATGCAGCCAGGGTGAAGGTGCTGCTGCAGGATCCAGTTGTTGTTATTTGGACCAAACCAGAACATCTCAGTACTCACCAAGCTGAATTTTATAAGTGAACACAGATAAGAAAGTGGAGCCTGAATTCAGCTCCAGATGCCCTAATACCCAGTGTGGCACAATATTCTGTCACACTCCCAGGCCCATGCCTTAACTTGTTCTCATTTCTTTGTATAAAAGAGAAAGCTATCCTAAGAAATCAATTTATCTCTTTGACTCCCTAAAGCTTTTCCTTCTGGTTTAAAATAATATTTGCTAATTTTTCCCACCCACTGTCTTCTTTCTTTTGCCTTTCTTTCTTTTGCCTTTTTTTTTCCTGAAAGACAGCAGTTTTCCAGTACTTCTCTCATTACACCATTTACAGAGTAAAACAAGGTTGTGCTATTTACTTTTATTTTTCTAGTCCCTGAAATATCTCAGGTCTTCAAGATCTATTAAAAATAAACCTAAATGGGTCAGTCTTCTTCGAAGAAAATTCCTTTTTGTGGGGCTTGCCTGGATTGGTTTTTAAAAGCTTTTCTGCTGAAGTAAAAAGAAGGAAGAAAGAATCTCAGTTTCTCAGTGTTTTCCCAACAGAACCAAATACCTTTCACATGTCAGTCACATGTCACTGGGTCTGATCTGTGAACACTCTGCAGTTTGTTAAATGTTCTCAGTTCCTCGCTGGAAGGGCAGATGAAACATTCACAGTCAGGGCTTCAGGGACATGCAGTCCCTGTGCTTGGTGGCTTTCTTTGCAGTCGAGTTCTGAAGTCTTCTGGGGTTGGAGGATGGTTCGTTCTCTGATTTTTCTAGGTGCTTTCATTTTTGTTGTTTTGTTTTCTCCAGATTTATAATTTATGTGAGTGTTTATTTATTGATTCTCTGGAGGAGAAAAAAGCTGGAAAATACAGCAATTTAAATCACAGAACTGTCCTTGAGTCCCCAAAGTTTGTGTGCTAACAGGGAGAGGAGAGCTGGTTGATACTTAGTGCATGCAACCAGCATTATTTATTCATTATTTAAGAATATAACTGCATCAGTTTCTATCTTGGTACCTATCAGTTTGTTCCTTCCCACATCACTTCCCACTCTGGCTGTTCCAGAGCTTCACAACTCTTATGTTGACAGCCTTCTAATTTTTAGTCTCCATGTCTTTGTGGCTAGTTTGCAAAAATTTGTCCTTGTGACAACTTTTCCAGTTGCTTTCAGTAGCTTGTCTCCCTCCCTGATGTTGATTCTCCTGTTTTATTCAGAGATTGGTCATGCCCTTCCTCAGCCTTTGTTCTCCTGGTCTGAACCAGCCACGAGTAGTGTAAAAACTCTCACACTCCAAATGAAACACAGAATCATCAAAACAACTCTCATGGGATTTGGACTTGGTTTTGTTGGAACAAACAGCCTCATCCAAATCTCCCAAGCCACAGAGCTGCTGTCAGACTTCACAGTTCTACTTTTTGAGAGTGACATTGCTCTTTTCAGGCTTTCAGAAGCAGTGGTGACTTTAACAGAATTAATTGGAACACTTTCTCCTGACATCAGACAATCAGATCCAGTTTCTCTGTGGAAAATGTCATTAATGTGCAGAAATATGAGGAATTTACAGGTTAAACTCTAGATCAGGATGTCATGCAGGATCTGATTGATTTTTCCTTGCTTATGGGATGTGTTAGGAGAATTTTGGGCTTAGCAGAGGAGATAAAAGGATGTGATGGTGCAGATGTTTATCCATTGTTGTCCTCCTCCACCATCCTGTCATTCATTGTCACAGCACTGACTCCTGTGTTGAGGAATTGCATTAGGGGAGTTACAGGGCTAATTACTAAATTGTCTGGTTAGGGGCTATGCCATATAAGAGGACTGGAGCACCCCTTCTATGGAGACAGGCTGAGAGAAATGAGGTTCCCCAGCCTGGAGAAGAGAAGGCTCCAGGGAGACCTCAGTGCCCCTTCCAGAGCACCTTCCTGAAGGGGCTCCAGGAGAGCTGGAGAGGGACTTGGGACAAAGGCCTGGAGTGACAGGACAAAGGCAAATTACTTCAGACTGACAAAGGGTAGGTTTAGATTGGATATTAGGAGGAAATTCTTCCCTGTGAGGGTGGGCAGGCCCTGGCACAGGTTTTGCAGAGAAGCTGTGGCTGTTCCATCCCTGGAAGTGTCCAAGGCCAGGCTGGATGGGGCTTGGAGCAGCCTGGGACAGTGGAAGGCGTCCCTGCCCATGGCAGGGGGTCAGAACACGAAGATCTTTAAGGTCCCTTCCAAAGCAAACCATTTTGTGACTCTCTGGTTCTGATACAGGCCTTGAGTGACATCCTCATTCTGTGCATTCCACAGTCAGCCCTTCCAGAAGAATTCCATTGCTCATTCTCCTGTGGGTCTCAGATTTGTGCACTCGTGGTTCAAAGACAAGGTGAAACTCACATTTAACTCCCTGCATCAGTCCCAAGGAAGGGGAATTCTGGACCACTCTGGCCTTCCACATTTAACTAACATTCCACTTCCCTGCTCTCTGTAAGCTGGGGCTGAGCTGCAGGCCATCGTTTCCTCTGAAACCTGAGAAGTTTCTGCTGCTCTCTCAGCTTCCCTGTCAGCTTGCTCCTGGCAAAGTTAGAGTGCATGAAGAAGAAAAAAACCTGCCAATTATATCCTCACTGTCTGCTGCTCAGGGGGCAAACACATATCTTGTACATTATGATTCAGAATCCTGCTTGCACATGTTTTTTGGGGGTTTTTTTACCAGCTTCTCAATTCTCTGTTTTTATCTGTCAGCTTAAGGGAAAACAAAAAAAGATGTGAATGAGGAGTATGGTAACATGCAAATAGTGTTTGGGTAATTCAGGGTAAAAATTTACTCTCACAAAAAGGCAAGAAAGCTTCCTAGCACCTTCCTTCCCAGGAGACCCAGTTTGATCTTCATGAGGAAAAACCACTCAGGAATATTAGTGACTAAAAATTAGGTGACTGCAAAATTAGGTTTTATTATTTTATTTATTAATGTATCTATTTCATTAGGTTTTATTTGTGAGTGGCTTTCTCTTGACTCAAAATCAGAAGAAAAATCCATTTTCATTTGACTTAGATGCGTTGTTTGCTTCTGGCCTCCAGAAATAGCACACTGAGTCCATAATGTCCTCAGCACTCAAGGAAGGTGACATTCCAGAATCTGGCAGAAGCTCCTGAGTCAACATGACCTTTCTTTGGTATGAAACCCTCCCAAAACACTTTTCTATGTTTATTTTTCTTACCTCCTTTAGGAAGCAACTCCCACTGTGATGCCCATCCCTACTCTCTGTATAGGGCAGACAAATCCAAACAATCACCTGGAATCTCAGCAGTGGGAAGGGAATCTCAGCTTGTGGTTTGGGAGTGAACCCAGCAGTGTGGACAGTGGCAGGAAACGTTGGGATGAACCCAGAAATGATGCTGCTGCATTCACAGAGAGATGCTGACTCTGCTGGAAGAACAGCAGGGCTCTGTTTTGTCACACTCCCATTCGTCCCTTCCTTAGCAGATTTCCTGCATCAAGCTAGGAGCAGTCACCTGGCACTAGAGCTGTATAAATGGCAGAGAAATTCCCCATCAGCTATTTCTGAGAAAAATCAATTCTCTCTGTATTCAGGAAGCTCTGAGCTTGCTAAGCTCCCTACCTTTTAACTGCAAATGACTCTACATATTTTTCCCTTATCATCAATACAGCACAGGGAAGCAAATCCAGTTTGAGGCTGAGCTGGTAAATTTTCAAGCCAGTTGAAGCCAGGTGTTTTATTAATTTATCTTTACCTGTGTGTGCAAAACACGTGTTTTGAAAGCCATGGAAGTCCTGCTTTGATGCCCAAAATGGTCTGAACCCAAACATCTGGTGAGGATTTATGTCACCTACTGTATCCGTGGGAAGGGATGGATGCTGGCACTCCTGCCAGATGCTGGTGACCTAAAAACAAGCAGCCATGAAGTTGGTGGCCATTAGGTAAACAAAAAGAGGCAGGGCCAGGAGTTAGAGGTTTCAGGTCCAAACCTAAGCAACCTGTGAGGAATGAGGGCAAAAAGTGCTCCAAAAATTCTTTGGAATCAATGGGCACAATATTGATGCTCAGTTTGTTCAGCCTAGGCCAAATTTGCAGAATCATAGAATCTCAGAGTGGGTTGGAAATGACCTTAAAGTTGATTCAGTTACAACCTTCTACCATGAACAGGGACATCTCCCACCAGACCAGATTCCTCAAAGCCTCATCCAACCTGGCCTTAAACACTTCCAGGGATGGGCAGCCCACGGCCTCTCTGTGCAGGAGTTTCTCCCCACAGGGGTGCATCTCCAGGGGAATGGCCGTGGCAGAGGAAAACACCAGGAACTGCTGCTGCCAGGCCCATCAGCAGGACTTGTACAACCTGCTGGGCCTGGTACAAGACCCAAAATTACTTCCCTTCAACTGCTGTTGTAATTTCCATCAGAACCGTGCTTCTGACTTAACACGCTGTGCTTTACACAATTTATGACAATATTTCTCCCTCAATAGCTTTTTGTAGAATGTTGTACAACCTATGCTGCAGACTGCTGGTTTCCTTACTTAACATCTATTTTATGGGCTGCATTTTAAATTCCTTTAAGTGCAAGCAGTTGAGGAACAAGTTTCAAAGAGAGAGGGAGAGAGAGAAAGAGGGAGAGAGAGATCACTACTCAATCCCAATTCCCTCATGCACAGTCTGTATATTCTTTATAGGCCAAAACCTTCTCCCCCAGAGACTGCAGCATTTCAGCAGCAGACAGAGCAATCCCAGCCTATGTAAATCACTTAAAATTGTAAAGCCCTGTGAGATTCTTCCATCTATAAGATGGAATGTTGGTATTGATATGACAGTAATTTTTAGCTGAGATCGCAGACCTCTCATACCGGGCATTACCCAAATCCATAGAGAGAATTTGTTCCTGTTTCAGGAACCTTAAGTTGTAAACATCAGTATGACATAAAGGATGGAGGAATAAACAAAGGCTACTGCAGAAGATGCATCTACATTGCCAAATAACTCCCATACCCTGGTCCCCTGATCATCCACATTACATAAATATTAATTCTCTGGGTTCATTTTTTTTGTTTTTTGTGAACCAAATAGTCCACACCAAAGTCCATTCAAACCTGGATGAGTGTGGGATGAATCCCCTTTGTGTAAATGGAAACACACCACGTTTGGCTTCTTGCTCCATCCAGAGCACTCCAACACTTCACTAGACTTCCAGTGTGGGCCTCCAATATCCTCCTACAATCATGCAGTAAAACCCAACCTTGGTGGGTAGCAGTGAAGCTTTCAAGTGTTTCAGGCAGCTTTGACATGAAAAAAACCCAAACAAACCAACCCAACAAAAACCCTAAACATAAAACTTGATAATTATTTCCCACTGCACTTGGCACTGGTGAGGCTCCACCTTGAAACCTGGGATCAGTTTTGGGCCCATCACAACAACAAAGACATTGAGGTGCTGGAGAAGGTCCAGGGAAGGACAATGGAGCTGGGGAATGGGCTGGAGCACAAGGCTGATGAGGAGCAGCTGAAGGAGCTGGGGGGCCCAGCCTGGAGAAGAAGAGGTTCAGGGGGGATCTTCTCACTCCCTAAAACCACCTGACAGGAGCCATGTGGGATCAATCTCTTCTCCCATGTAACAAGTGAGTTGCACCAGGGGAGGTTTAGATGGGACATTAGGAAAAATTTCTTCACCAAAAGGTTGGTCAAACATTGGAGCAGGCTGCCCGGGGGGGTGGTGGAATCACCCTCCTTTGGAGTGTTCAAAAGGCCTGTAGATGTGGGGCCTGGGGACACATTTCAGTGGTGGACACTGTTGGAATCCTGGGCACAGAGAATGTCTCTCTGCCTGTTTCAGGAGGCTCTGACCCTCAGCAGAACACTGCTTTTAACCTTCATCCCTGGGAAAAATTGCCAAGACTTTGGGATGACTTAGAGCACACAGGATTTTAATATGTAGCAGTAGTAGTTTTTTACAGAGTGTATCAGAGTGTAGAAATTGGGGTTTTAGGATTTTAATATGAGAGTGAATAGGACACAAGATGGAGGATTTTGGGAGTTGTCCCTTCTTCCTTCTTGTCCCTCTTCAGCTCCATTTTCTGTAGCACTGGTGGCACAAAGTTATTGGTTAGAGTGAGCAGTAATGTGGAAGTTACGTGAATAGATTAGTAGAAGTTATTGGTAGAAAAGTAGAAACAAAGTATATGTTAGAAAGTGATTGGGTTAAACAGCTTTAAAAGGCCTTGGTTTGGGGTGTGTGGGGTCCATTTTGTGCCTTGCTTCTCACATGCTGAGTCTGGTGTGCAGACGGTGCTGAACTTAAGATAAGAATAAACAAAACCCTGAAGACCAAGAGAAAGAGAGTCCTGCACGTTCTTCATCCTTGGAAAAGAACTCAGCAGGGGAACCCCCTCCAAAGGGCCCAGGGGGTTGGGTTCCCATCCTTGCTGGGACCACCAAAAAACCCAACAGACATGGCAGTGTTGGGTTAATGGCTGACCTTGATGATCTTGGAGATCTCAATGATTCCATGATCCCATATCTTGGAGCAGTGAAGACATCTCAGTTTGACCAAAGACCTGCCCAATCCATTTCAGGTAGATAATGCTGCTCTGCCATTTGTAGCCAGAGTCCCAGAGCAGACATTTTGGAGCTCTGTAAATATAAACAGAAGATAATCCTGTGTCAGAAGAGTTTATTCAACTCCCAGTGCCTTTCTCCCAGCTCCAGCTTCCTTGCCACTGAGCCCAGCTTGGGGAAGGGGGTTTGAAGGGAAGATTTAAATCTAATCTCTTTAAAGGGAGTGGTCACAACATGATCAGAGCACATTGAGCAGTGGTGACAGGAACATGGAAACACTTGAACAAAAAAGGAGCCTGCTTTTCCATATCCATATCCAGCCCCAAAGCCTTGTAATTGTGTGTGTTTAGGGTAAGGTGGTCACTTCTGTTCAGATGGTTTTCTGCAAAGCCCAGGAATTACTGAAAACCCTCCCAGATCCTCTGTGATGCATCAGATTTCATGGCCCTCTGTACCCAGCAGCTCGCTGGGGATCCTGGCTGAAGACTTTAAAGGCTTTCATGGTGTTCTGGGATGGGATGATCTGCACTGTGTGAGGTCTTGGTTTAAACTCCTAAAATGCTGTAAAAGGCTGGACCAGCAAAGGATAAAACTTGGTTGGATGGCTTAGGAGGACAGTTTTTTTCTGATACTTACAGAAGCCTGGTAGGAAATCTGGTTGGGTTTTTTTTTTGTTGTTGTTTTGTTTTGTTTTGTTTTTTTGTGGCCGGAAGAGTTAATTATGTGCCTCATGGTGCTGTATTATTATTATTTGTAATAAAGCTTTATTTCTGTGAACCATGTAGCCATGTACATGAGATAGACGCTTCTCTTCTTTGCTGTTAATCTCATTTCATTTAATTAATTTTATTTCATTAATTTCATTTGGCTTTCCTTACAAAAAGAATTCACACTTGTAAAACAACTTCCATCTGCCTCACCTGCTTATTTAAGATGCAGAGATACGAGGTTTTTAAACCTTCACAAAACAAAAGCAGAAGTTGTAATTTAGGAAATCTACTAGGTAGTTTACAGCACAAAATGCTTATTTCTTCTTTTCTGTCTCCTGTCCCATTCTCACGGGGCTGTGCTGTCTTCGTTTTCCCAGATTTCCTTCATCATCCTTTCCCTCTCTCGTTGGCCTGGCTTTCCTTGTGCCAATCACAATTCTGCTGTGTGAATGAAATTGCTCCTCTCCTCTCCTCTCCATTCTCCCAAACTTCAGATCATTTTCTTTACCTCTCCCAGCCTCCTCCTCCCCTTCTACCTACTGTGTTTTATTTCATGGCACTTCATTTCTTTTAATTTCATTTCAATTTTGAGGTGATACAGTGAAACTTGAGCACAATATTCCAGGTGAGGGCATCTCATTAAATGCTATAATGGTGCCACTTTCACTGTTATTCTCACTTCCATGCTTTCTGCACAATAGGATCTTCTTTTCTTTTGCAACTGCCATTGTGGATGTGGCAAATATATTCATGGAAATATCCATATTTGGACTCTGAATGGAAGAATTTAGAGTCCCACAGAGGTTACTGCAGGCATCTGTACTGCCAGCTCAGAGATATAGCTCAGCAGGCAAACTCTTCACTCTTATTTTCCACAGTAACTTTTGTCTGGCTGCAAAGAAACCTTAGGCTGAATTGCTTTGGTTTGTTTTGTTTTCATTGTAGAGGAGGTGGAGGTCTGGGGAAGGAAGTTTCCTTTTCACTACAAAGATAATTTGGATCTGAGTTCAGGTCAGTTCTTGACACAGAAAAAATGAAGAAGATGTTTTGTCTCACTGAGTTTTTATTCTCCATCAATAAAACAGCATTTTCTAATCTAACTCCTTATTCACTGGGATGGAAGCTCTCTGGAACTTGGGAGAGGTATTTCTTGAATACTCATTGACTTCATTGAGCCTCTCTTTCCTCCATGAGACTCCTCCCAGAAGATCTTTGACTCTTTATCTCTTCAGTGTCTCAGGGTTTCTGTCCTGTGTTGTAGGTAGTGCAGTGTGGATGTGATGTGAGCACAGTGGAGGCACCCTGGGCTCCAGCAGTGAGGATATGAACGGGGCCTATCCAAGGGACCTGGTCTAGGCTGGCTCAGCAGCAGCCACTCTGTGAGAAAAGATAGGTTAATCTCTTCTTCTGGGTTAGGGAAGCTGGAGACAGGAGCTGGTTATGCAGTCAAGTCTAAATTAATCTTCATAAACTTCCAGTGTGGTCCATGCAAAGGATGTTTTTTGGGAAGATGAGCAGGAGCGGGCTAAGTTCTGTTCTGCAAAGAAAGTCAAAGTTCCCAAGAATTCTATGGTCCAGTGGAAGCAGAGATGAAAATTTGGACATTCTGGGACAGAAAGGTCTGGAATTGCTGTGTGCAGAAGCCTGTATTCCCACTGCCTTCCAAGTGACTTTATCAACATGTAAAGGCACATTCCTGCCAGCTGGACACCTGGCAGGGGATCAGTTCTCCTCACAGGAGCTTGGGGTTACGTTTACTCCTTGCAAGTGACACAGGGAACCACTGGCACCGTGTCAACGTGGATATTTCATACTTAAACACTTAAGCTCTTATCTTTTCCTTCATCCAGCCTCCTCTACACCTTCCCTCTTACTCTGTGTTAAACCTGCTCCCACAGCACTTTGCCAGCTCCAGCATCAGTTTTATCCCAGCTGGCACTTGCAGTTAAATCCTAAGCACAGACTATGAATTTTGTCTTCCTGCCTATTCACACAATTTGAGAACAAAGTTTATATAAAAAAATTCCCTTTGTCTCTCCTATTCCTTGCTACATATGTTAGGTGAATTTTTTTCTTTTTTGTATTGTATTGATCAAAACACAGTGATACAAAACTATGAGAGACTTGGGTTTCCTCAAGAAAATGAGAACAGTGGATTTCTTGGTTTTATTAGCAGATTTCAGAATGCTGATAATATGGAAATATCATGGAATCACAGAATCAAGGAATGGTTTGTGTTTAAACATCACCCAGTCCCAGCCCCCTGCCACGGGACAGGAATCAGTAGTGTTCTTTTGGTTCTTTGAAAGGAGGGGAAGTTTAGAATGAAATAACCTTTAAATTTCAACATTCTACTGTAAGTCAGTAGAGTAAGAGAAAATATTTATCCATATCTGTAAATTTAGAGATTCTGTTTAACCATGGGGAATAACTCTGTGCAAGTCCAGCATCTCCTACACCTTTTTCCTTCATTCACCAAAGACCCATTTGGTTTGTTAAGTGTAGAATATCTGCAGGCAAGAATATTTATTTTGATCACCTGCAATGTGGGAGTGTTCTCCTGACTGACTCTGTCCTCCACTATCCCAGTGGCAGGAATTTATATCCTTCTCTGTGGGAAAAGGCTGGGATATGGTTTCCTTTTTCCCCATGAACAGGCCAGTCAGATTAAGGAGAGAAATGTATTTGAGCAGCAGCCCGAGTTACACACAATTAGAGGCAAAACCAAGTGTTTGCTTCAGAGCTCCCCAGCAGTCCTTGGCTCTGATCTTCCCTCATCTGCTCCTGTTATTCCAGCCCTTCCCTATTTCTGATTCCTCCCTACCTGTGCACCTCCTTTTGTCCCAATTGTGTAAAAGTGGAGCTTATCTGATGATATATTTTGCCAAGTAAACCTATTTTTAGAGTAGTGTGGGCTATTGGGTATAATGTGAAAATGAAGAGAATGAAGTGCATAAGGCAGGAAAAAAAGTGATAGAGCATCATCCTGTTTATTCAGTTCCTGCTGGAATTGCCACCTTTAGGTCCCATTAGAAGTTCACCAGTTAATACAGGAAAAGGAATACTAAAAGGAAAGAGGTTGTTAAACCACAGGTTGCTTCACTCACTGGTTCCTTATCTTGATCTCCATTTAGCTCTGAAAAATCATGGTTTTTCTAACTTCTTAGAGATCCTGTTTAATGCTCAAATACCTCAGCCCAGACCCTTAATTTTTACAAGATATAAAAGTTGTTTTATACCCAGCTGCTTACGCATTTAAGCCTCTGAATCCCTCAGCTGGTTTTAATGCCACTGTGACAATGAAAAGGGCTAATTCAAGATCTGTTCTTACATTTATAGCACCATAAAGAATGTTCAGAGTAAAGACTTCATTTGCATACATCATAAAAATAAACAAAATAATTTGCATAAAAGTATGTGCATGGAGCAGTGTTTTGGCTGAGTGAGGAATTTTGGGAAATATATTTGTGGATGAGAAAGAGATGGGGAGAAGAAAATTACTTTCCAGATGTAGGAAGGTGTTCATGGAATGGGACACTGCTTCTTTAGGTTGCTAAATCCTTGGATATTTATAGTTTTGAGGCAGACATGTGCTATAAAGATCCCTGGGAACCCCTTGAGAGGTGTTAGGTGATTGTGGAAGCTTCTCTGGGTTGCAAGTGATGATCAGTGGTTTTCCCAGACAAGTCCAGGATTCTACTGTCTGGTCAAAGTTCGGGAGGAATCCCAGTGATTGGTTATGAATATTTATCACGCATCATTTTCCATCTGTGTCAGCATCCTGTGGTGTGGTTCAATATTGCTGAAGTCAGTAGCCTGCACTGGAGCTGCACTGATTTATTCTGCAAGGTGAGAACCTGGGACAGTGGCATGATGTGGTGCCTGTTAAGGATTTTCTGGAATTTCACACCCACAGCATGGAAAATAACCCTGAAAGCCTCCTCTGATGGTGTTCATCTTGGCCATGGTTGCATCACTTTTTACTGCCATATCAGCTTTTTTCTTTTTTTTCTTTTTTTTTCTTTTTTTTTCTTTTTTTTTTTTTTTAATAATTAAATAATTTTGCTTTGTGTTTTTATGACTTCTGTTTGGAGGGGTTTTCCTTCATGGTGCTCTACTTAGAGAAAATTTGAAGCCAGAGGAGTAGGAATTTAAAAGGTGCTAAGGAAAACCAGCTTCCTACAGCTTTTAAAAGTGCTTGGCCACTTGCCTTTTTGGGGGGTTTTGAATATACTATTTCAGATCTTCCCAGCTCCCCAAGTCTTTCAGATAGTTTGGGTTAGAAGGGACTTTAAAGATCATCTCATTCCAATCCCTGGCATTGACATCTTCACTATCCCAGGTTGCTCCAAGCCCCATCCAACCTTGAACACTTCCAGGGATGGGGCAGCCACAGCTGCTCTGGGAAACTTCCAATGCCTTACTACCCACAAAATAAAGAATTTATTCCTAATATCCAATCTGATTTCCTACTTTCCCAATATCCAGTCTGATGCCTGTGACTCTTCCCTGTGAAATCGTTTTCAGAGACTGTGCTGCACTCATCCTAAAAGGTGCTGTGCAAACAGTACAAAAATAAAGGTCTTGAGAGCTAAGTGAAGTTTCCTAAAGAGTTGTGTGACAGCTTGTGGCTGGCCTGAGGTCTCCTCTCATCCAACTAATGAATGGAAATCAAAATTGCTACTGGGATTGAAGAGCCTCAGGAAATATTTGAGTCCTATGCTTGAGTAGTTGTGTCTAAAACTGGGGTGATTAGCTGGTGCTGTGGGGAAAATGGCTCAATACACATCAGGATTTCACAGCCCTCCCTCATCTCATAAGGTAGAGGTTAATGGATCCAGGAGTTGCTGGAGCACATAGAACTTACCCCTGGAAGCTCCTGGCAAGGCAGCCCACAAGGAATCCAGCTCTAGTGGCTGTCTGTCCACCAGGCCACTGCCACCCCAGCCAGGGCCTCCCTGTGGGATCAGGGGAGGGAGAACTGCAGCCCGCATCATCGTTAGCTGAAAACGTCCTGCATTTCACAGGCTTAATTAACAATAAAGTCTGTGTTTGCCTCGTCACATTTCAGTGGTTGCAGAAGACTCTGTGTTATTAGAAATCCCACAGAAAGCAATTTGCAAGATTTCAAGTTTCTACTTGTCTTGGCCCAAATCTTCATGCAAAGACCCCTCCCTGCCACCCTTTGCCTTGCAATCCAAATGACAAGGAATGTGCCACACTTCACAGGCTGGAAGTGTGCAGTGTCAGCTCCACACAGACACAGGAACAGCCTCATTTCAACAGAGAAGCAAAAAATATAAGGCTTGACATCCAGTTTTAACAAACCAGCTTGATTTTGGCTTCAGCAGCTGGGACTGGTATATTTTAAAACTGGAGGAGCATTTAAAACTAATGGGGTGTTGTCACCTGCTTCTGCTCCCCACCACCAAATGGGTTTGAGTCCCAGGTCCCCCAAAACAGACCAAGTCCAAGCTCTGGGTCTCTGAGCTCCTTGCCTGACCTCTGTTTTCCTCCTGCTTTGAACACCTGAGATCTTGGTGCTGTTGAGAGGAATCTCCATGAAGAATATGGTGAAAACCAAAAGGGGTGAAAGCAGGGGAGCTGCAAAGGGCACTTTTGTTTTGTGGATTTTTAAGGCTTGGGAAAAATTTCAAGCCATGCATATCAAATTATTCATAGAATCATAGAATCTTTAAGGCTGGAAAAGACCTTAAAATCCACAAGTCCAATTGTCAACCCAGCATCACCACCATGTTCACCCCCAACCCATGTCCTCAAGTGCCACATTCACATTTTATGAATATTTCCAGGGATTGTAAATCTACCACTTCCCTGGGCAGTCTGTTCTAGGGCTTTACAAATCTTTCCAGGAAGAAATGTTTCCTAATATCCAACACAAACCTCCCCTGGTGTAACTTGGGGCCATTTGCTCTCATCCTGCCACTTGTTACCCAGTAAAGGAGACTTGGTTCCCTCTCTGGCACATAAATTGAAATGTTGCACACATTTTGGATTTTTTTTTGTTTGGCCAGGTGTTGGAACCCTGGTTACTGAGAATTTTAGACCTTCTGTGCTGACAGGCACTGACCCCCAAGAGAACACTGCATTTGACCTGAGGCCGTGGAGAAGGCTTCCAAAATGGAATGACAGAACTGGGATTGTGGGTGTGGAGTTTGAATAGAAGTGTGTGATATCACAGGGTGCAAAACTTAGAGTTTAAGATTTAGAATATAAAAATAGATATAAAGCAAGATGGAGGTTTTAGGGCAATGGTTGGTCCTTCTTCATCTTCTTCTACAAGGGTTTGGGTGGTGTTGTGTAATTGGATAAAAAAGTCCACATTGCTGGCTATGGGTGGTTGGTTATTGGGTTAAAAGTAAAAATAATTGAGATGCCATTTCTTAATTGGACAGTTTATCCTTAAAAGGCCTTGTAGAGAGAGAGAGATTGGGCTCCATTTTTAGTTTGTTGGAGTGAAGTGCTGTAGAACTCAGGGTTTGTGAGACTGTAATGTGAATAAGAACTGATAAACACCTGAGTCCGAATGAGTCCCGCGCATTTAATCCCGACCCTGGCAAAGGGAAGATAAAAAACCCAACAGCCAGGAGTGGTGTCTGCTCTCCCTAAAGCAGAATCCCCTGCAGCTGGGGGCCAGCAGGGTGGCACAGGGAGCAGGACAGGCAGCCTGGGTGCAGGGATTTATCCCGTTTTGAGCAGCTGATGAAGCGCTGCCCAAGTAAATACTCGTTTGTGCGGCTCCTGCGGAACCTCTGGAAGCGTTTCCAGCACTAATGAATCTCATTATTACAAATTGCCATGCAGAGCCAGGTGCACAGGGAGGCTTTGCCATCAGCCCTGTGCAGCCACAAATCCTGCAGCCCGAACTCAGCCTGGCCAGGGCTCACACCACGGAGGAAGGATTCCCTGGCACAAGCAGCATCCCTCCCTCCTCTGCCAGTCTCAATATTTGCAGCCTCCAGTCTTCCTCTCTTCTTTTCCAGCCTTACTTTTACCATCTATGCTCACATTGTTCTCCCTCCAGGATTAGCTCTTAACTGTATTTTTAACTCTTCTTTGTTTTTATTTAATTATTTCTCTTTATTTCTTCTTTCTTTTTCTTTCTGGGCAGCCTGGTCCAGTGGAAGGTGTCCCATGGCAGGGCTTGAACTAGATGATTTTAAGATCCTTTCCAACCCAAATCATTCTATGATTCCATGATGTCTATTTTTAAATTTTTTTCTCCTCCTCCTTCTCCATTTCTGCTTAAACATACCACAGAATCAGAAAATAAGAATATCCAGAATAATAGAGATAATTCTTTATCCAGTTCTTCTGGCTCTTTTCCTAGAGATAATGCAGGAACAATCAAGCCAAATAAGATCAGCCTGTGAGGTTTCTATCACTTTTTTTCCCCCTCTTCTTCACCTTATTAATATTGCAGCTGTCTCTCTCTATAATCTCATGCATTAGCTTCACCCAGGCACGCAGCTCTGTGTTGATTCGTTTATTTTAATCAAAGTTTCGTCTCCTGATATTTTTCCCTGTCCAGGCTGGAACAGAGAAAATGAAATTTCAATAGAAAACACACACAGAAATCATTAATATTTGACCTCTGAAAAGAACTCGTTTATTAAACATTTTTTTCATCCCTTCAGGGTATTCAGAGACACAGTTTCTTTGTCTGTTGCTTTGGCAGTAATACTGGAGCATTTCCCTTGGGCTTCTCTAAGTGATCTCAAGTGTGCACTAATAGCCCTTTGCCTCTGGCTTTTAGGAGTATAACACACACTTAGTCACAGGATCCCCTTTGGGTGATGTTGGTTGGTTTTGTTTTAGGCATGGGGATTTTTTTTTCTTTTAATTATTTGGGGTTTTTTGGGATTTTGCTCTTGGTTTGGTTTTACCTTTTTTTTTCTTTTCACAATTTACAAGGAAAGAGTTTGCTGTGTTTCCATGAGAAATCTTGGAGCCTTCTGCTGAAGCTCTGGGGTTTTAACAGATGGAGAATATTAAACCTTTATATATATATATATAT
>VWZP01005340.1:300905-345365 GCA_013396995.1 Dicaeum eximium | reverse complement strand
TAAGTGTATAAAAGGATTGATTGCCACTGAGCAAGATGCTAAATGCTGGTTGTTGGTTTTCCTCATCCTGAACCTCCTGATGGTAAATGGCTCCAGAAAGATGTTGCCCAACTGATCATCCACTCATGGCATTCTGGGTGACAGATGCCCTTAGAGACAAATTAGAAGTTGAAGGCCGGGAAGAACATGGTAAAGAAAATTAAAAATCCAATCAAAACAACACAATAAAATCAAGAACCAGAATTGCAATTGCTACTCTGAGCACTAAATCTTGATTGGGGGTGTTTCAGTGAGTTGTTTGTCAAACTTTAACAGGAGAAATCTACTCCACACTGAGGTGGAAAATGGGATACTTCTGGGGAAGGGGGATGTAGCATCATGTTGGGAAGTGGTGTCAGTGCGATCACGTGGTAGAATTGAAGAGTTTGTGCATCAGTGGGAATTTAAAAATGTTAGAATTGGTAGTTTCCACTGGTTGAAGGTGAAGCAATAACTGTGGAGCAGTCCCTGGGGTTCACAGCAGCACGGGATGTGGGACATTGTTAGTCCTCAGGTGTTAGATGATGTAAATAAACTTTTTGCGTTGGGGTGGGCAAAGATCTGGGACTGTGGGGGAGGGCTGGATGGTTTGGCCACGGACTCAGAGGATCATAGGCGATTAGAATATGCTGAGTTGGACTGGACCCACAAAAATCAACCAAGTCCAACTCCTGGCCCTGCAGAGAACAACCCCAAGAGTTCCCCCATGTGCCTGAGAGCATTGTGTGAACACTTGCTGAGCTCTGTCAGGCTTGGGGCTGTGGCCACTTCCCTGGGGAGCCTGTTCCAGTGCCCAACCACCCTCTGGATGAAGAACCCTTCCCTAGCATCCAACCTAAACCTCCCCTGGCACAATTTCAGGCCATTCCCTCAGGTCCTGTCACTGTCACCAGAGAGAAGAGATCAGTGCTTGCCCCTCCTCTTCCCCTCACAAAAAAGTTGCAGACCCCACTGAGGTCTCTTCTCATTTTCCTCTTCTCCAGGCTGAAAAAACCAAGTGGCCTCAGCTGCTCCTAATACTTCCCCTCGAAACCCTTCACCATATTCATAGCCCTCCTTTGGACAGTCTCTAATAACTTTATATTCTTCTTATTTAGTGGCACCCAAAAATGTGCACAGTGCTCAATGTGAGGCTGCCCCAGTGCAGAGCAGAGCGAGACAACCACCAGTTCCTCCTGGTATGGATTAATGTCCTCTCCGCTGTTCCTTTAAAAGGCTCTTTGCTTTTATATGTGGAGTATCTGAACAAGCTGTAGACAGACCAGACCCAGGGAATCTGCACTTACCCCTGCAAGTGGCCAACTTCCCACCTTGGGCCACTTCCAAGCTACGAGCCCAAACTCCTGCAAGACCAACACTCTGCTTGCACTGCCTGAGTCATGAGGCAATTCCTGGGGGCTGGAGTCAGTGTTTTTCCTGTCCCAGAGCCACCCACATGTCCTGTCTTTAAAGGGAACAAGCCTGTGTGCAGCACTGAGCCCCTGGAGCAGCAATTAGCAACAATTTCTGAGTTTTCTTGGTTAAACTCTCATTGCATCTCACCAGCCCACTCCTTCCCTCCACCCCGTCCCTCCACAGCCAGTTCCTTCTCCAGATCTATTAATATCCTGTGATTTACCTACACACTAAGAATGTTACTTTCTGATTCCCACCGGGCACGTGGAACAGATGTCTCTTTTCAAGGGATTTATCAGCAATTACAAATAATGCAGTGTAAATAAGTTTTCCAAGACTTTCAATTACGCTCATTAGCTTGATGCTAATGAGAGATGGGATCAAATATAAATCCAGCAGCCTATAAATTTGGGGATGAAGAGGCTTGCTTAGGTCCACAGCTTTAACAACTGAATGTGACGCCAGCACAAGAAGGCACTGAAGACATTTGAGGCAAAGCTACTCAGGATTTTACTGGGAGCTTTGCATGAACCAGGATCGTGACTGAAACTCTCATATTTTTACCCTGGACATTACATAACTTAGTCTTGCTTGTACCTTTAAAGGGGCTGCTATTTTATATCCTCAGGTGAGTAAAGCCTTCAAGGAACACCCTTTTTTCAAGGGAAATAACGGGCTAGCACAAATGTTAAGGTTCTGAGGAGAGAGGATATTTTTAGCTGTTGGGTACTCAGGTATTTTTAGCTGCACATGCATCAAGTGCTTTAGATCTGCAAATCAAATGTCTCATTAGAGCCCTCCTGGTTAGAGTTTTGGGGAAAAAACACAACAAACCAACAAAACCACAAAATCCACAACAAAAGAGAAGCCAGCAGACTTGCCTGGTTTGTTATGGTAGCACTGCTCTGATTTATCAGGACCATTTTTGCAAGCTGATCCCTTTCTTCTTCACAGGAAAATCTCAAAATCATGTCATTTATACCCACGTTCATGGACGTGTCTATCTTCTACCATGGTTTTCTTTTGCTGTAAAGATTAGAAATAGTGCAACAGAGCAGTTTCCTCCATGTCTGGGCTTTAGTAAGAACAAGGGAGAGGAAGGGGATGATGGGCAGAGAAATGTGTCAGCCTTCAAGATTTCACATCCTCAAGGAGAACATGTCCACTGGTCCAGCCCAAATGTGTCTCAGGGATCCTCAGTATGACTGACATGTATTTAATATGCTGATTTTCTGTTGTGGGCTCTGTGCTGGAGCTCAAGAGATGAGGCAGGATTAAATACATCCCAGAGAGATAAAAAAGGTATGTCTAGTGCAGGAATGCAGAGCAGCCTTTGAAGTCTGTGGGAGGTATGCCTGTTTCCTCCAGCTCAGGATTTGATCAGATTATTGAATTCTTTTTCAGAACTGTACATTAACAGGTTTTTTTAATAGCGCAGCTTTAAACCAGTCAATGAGCAGTCTGTGGCAGAACTACTGTGTTACACTTTTGCTCTCTGTGTCAAGATCAATAATAAATCATCAACTCTATTCCTAAGTGTAAAGGGGAAGTACATTTCTCCCAGAAAATGATCTGTCTAACAGAGGAAACCTTTTTTTTTTTTCTCCTCCCTTGATATATATTTAGAATAGATAGATAGGTGCATTCTATTTTAGTAGAATTAAATCTCCCCATACATCCATAATAGATATAAAAGTAAGGAAGGGCTTGTTAATTCTGGAGGATATTCTGTGACCACATCCAACAATGAAAAGCATCCTGGAAAATTCCAAAATGTGTTTTTAAATATCATAATCCAGTATGAGGTGCCCAAATTGACTTTAGAAGTACATTGTTGTTATTAGGAGTTGCTATAATAAGCAGAATCAACCAGCAGCTATTTCCTGATGGGGTTTTATAATTGCTTGTTGGATATTTCTGGGTTTTGGCTCAGAGCCTTTTATTCTTGTTGTTAACAGAAAAAAAAAAAGTGTAATAACCAGTAGCTGCAGCCTACTGTGGAGGACACCATCCAAGTTAGGAGAATATGTAATGAGCAGCTTTGATTCACATTCTCTTACTCTTTAGAAAATAATTCTAGTCTTTAAAAGGCTCCATGCACCACTTAACTCAGTAATTGGCAAGAGGGGATGGAAATACAACATTCTGCAAGCAAAGTTCCACATTTCAGATTACTCTGTGAGGAGAGCAGGCACTTTTCTGTCATTTATCCATAACTCCTCTCCAGCACTCAGTAACCATCTGATCTCAGGCTGTGGGTTGAGTCTTGCTCTGCCTTGCATGGGCAGATGTTGCCTTTGTGATCTCTGGGGTATTTCACAGGACACTTGGGATTCTTCCATGCCATATTTAAAGAGTTACACTGGGCAGGAATTTAATGATTTCATGGCAGGGTAATAGAGATAATAAAAGAATGACCTGGAGCTCCTGGGGCAGCTCCAGGAAGGGTTATGAAGGTGATTTGGGACTGGAGCATCTCTCTGATAAGGAAAGGCTGAGGGAGCTGGGGCTGTTCAGCCTTGAGAAGAGAAAACTGAGAGGGGACCCCATCCCTGTGTGTCCCTGTGTGCAGGGAGGGCTCAGGGCAGGGCCCAGGCTCTGCTCCTGGTGCCCAGCAATGGCACAAGAGGAATGGGCAGGAACTGATCCCAGGAAGTTCCACCTGGACATGAGGCAAAACTTCTTCGTGAGCACTGGAATAAATCATCCAGAGAGGCTGTGGAGTCTCCCTCCTTGGAGATATTCCAGAGCCATCTGGACACAATCCTGTGCCTGTGCTCTGGGATGGCCCTACTGGAGCAGGGAGGTGACACCAGGTGACCCCACTGTGGTCACTTCCAGCCTGACCCCCTCTGGGATTCTGTGAGTCTGTGAAGTGGCAATGAACAGAGGAAATATGGATGAGAGAGATCCATCCAAACAAATGAAAGCATTTCATGGTAGATAAATATAAAAAATGGAAAGGAAAGGTTCGGAAAGGAAAGGTTCGGAAAGGAAAGGTTCGGAAAGGAAAGGTTCGGAAAGGTTCGGAAAGGAAAGGAAAGGTTCGGAAAGGAAAGGAAAGGTTCGGAAAGGAAAGGTTCGGAAAGGAAAGGTTCGGAAAGGAAAGGAAAGGAAAGGAAAGGAAAGGAAAGGAAAGGAAAGGAAAGNAGGGAAGGGAAGGGAAGGGAAGGGAAGGGAAGGGAAAGAAAAGGAAAGAAAAGGAGAGGGAAAAAGACATCATGCGGTGTGGATTTAGTTGTCACTTTTTTTTCTCCCAGAAATAGGATTTCACCCCAAAATGCAAAGCACAGCAGATCCTCATTCATGTTGCTTTTTACTTTTTTCAGCAAGGCTAAAATTCAAAGGGAATCATCTGACCTTAAAAGTGCTGTTGTGCTCTGCCAATCTCAGCGCTGGTTTTCAGTAAAACTCCCAGGTATTGAAAGCAAAGCCCCCATAGACTGACAGCCTCTCTCAATTTACTTAACCTTCCACAGTCCTCTAGGAGCTTGGGCTCCAACAAGAGCACTCTTAAGGTACAAAATTTTGCTTTCTAGTTCAGTGAACACACAGAGAACCATCTGTTGACATTATCTGCCCTGTATCTTCAGGGGAGACAGCGAGTTATAAGTGGAGAGCTTTGTGAAATTCACTTCCAAAAGTCAGGGAAGCAAACAAGGAGAGAGATGAAACATTCCTGACGGGACTAAGTTCAATATTACAAAACAGAGAGGGGGAAAAAAAAATCAGACAAAATGAATGCATAATGGGATTTAAAGAATTTAAATTTAATCAATTAGTTTCTCCAATACTTGCATATTCTTTATGGAGAGTTTAATTATGGTGAGATTATTAATTTGTTAAATGATTAATATAGGATTATATTAGAACAGACAGATTTCTCATTACAGATTTCTTGGTTTATTTCATCTCTGCAAAATTCAGTGCCAAATCTTGGAATGTTTAAATTCTGTTCTACCTGAAGGAAAGGGAAGTTTTTTATTCTTCTAGAAAAACATGCAATATTTGTTTGAAAGCACACTTGGATACTTGGACACTGGAATTCCATTTTCCGTTGTTGAAAGATGACACTTATGTCCAATGAAACTTGGGGAAAAATTCTTTACTTTTGTCTTGTTCAAATATTTTCTGTGCAAAGTGAAGATGCAATTCATCTGATTCACTGTGTTTGCTCTTTAATTATACTGTAATTTCTTTGGGGTAGGTGTGACAAGATGACACTTTGTTAAGAAAAAAAAAAATTATGTAAATTCATGTTAGACTTAGCATACAAAGCTAAAATCAAACAAAATCTGAGTGTTTTTCCTCTTCTTTTTTGACAGCAGAATAACATAAGTGATGGAATTGTAATTGCTATTTGGTTTAGTCTAATTAGGCCTCAAAAATTGTTTGGTAAATTATGATCTGAACTAAGTTAGACAAAATGCTGGGAGAATTTTTGCCAACCAAAATTCAGCCCAACTTCTTTAACAAATGATAGTCCACAGATGGACTGCCTCCTGACTGAAATCCATGGCTGGGCTCTCCAGGAAAACTCCATGAGTTTCCACTCCCCACATTGTCACACAGTCATTTAAATGTCAGATTTCCCCTGTCAGGAAGTGCCCATCTCTTGATATCTTGAGACCTGAGGAAGCAAAAGGTAAAAGCATTATCAGCATTATCATATCGGAACCCAAATGCAAGAAAGAGCTGAAACACCATCTGGGTGATGCCAAAGCTTTGTCTTTAGGGGCACACATTTTCCTGAGCTTGGTTTGGGATTTGGGAGCCGGAGTTTTTAATGCAGGGAGTCTTAGGCAACTTTAGCAACCCTTCTAAGGAAACATCTGCATCTTAAATTGTGCTGCTTTGCAGAGGTACTTGAGAAAATTTGGGTAAGAGAAGTAGCCCTTTCTCTGGTGCAGGAGAACTCACTCACCAGGTCAAAGGGGAAAATTCAGGGACAAAGAGGAGGATCCATAAGGCAAGCTTAAACTAAATATTGAAAGAAGTGGGGAAAGCATTCCTGTCGTTCTGTCCATTTTTCACTGTCCATACTGGTGTGGATTCCCATCTTCACAATCTGATCTATTTCCTATATAGAATTATAGAATTCCTTAGCATGGAAAAGACTCTGAAGATCCCTGAGTCCAACTGTTAACCCAGCACTGCCAGGTCCACCACTGAACCATGTCCCACATCTACACATCTTTTAAATTCCTCCAGGGATAGGGACTCCACCACTTCCCTGGGCAGCTGTTCAGTGCTTGACAACCCCTTTTGTGAAGGAATTATTCCTTATAATTATAATAATCCCAATCTAAATTTCTCCTGGTACAACATGAAACAATTTCTGTTTGTTGTCTGTTATTTCAGAGAAAAGCCTGACTTCTCCTGGCTGCACCCTCCTGTCAGGGAATTGTAGAGAGTGAAAAGGTCCCCCCTGAGCCTCCTTTTCTCCTGGCTGAGCTCCCCTAGATCTCTCAGCCACTCCTGGTGCTTCAGACCCTTCCCCAGATCCATTGCCCTTCCCTGGACACGCTCCAGCCCCTCAAAGTCTTTCTTATCATGAGAGGCCCAGATTTATCTCCAGGTTTCAAGATGTGCCCTCACCAGTGCCCAGCACAGAGACAATCCCTGCCCTGGTCCTGCTGGCCACACTATTGCTGATCCAAGCCATCATATCCATTTGAAGAATTACTTCATTTTCCATGCACTTTAATGTCTTAAAAACTGGCCAAAATCCTCAGTGATCTATGTATTTAACCTGCCTGCATTAAGAGGGGGGGGAAAAAAAAAAGGAAGGAATAAATGTAATAACCATTGAGTGGATTATTTTCAGCCTCTAATATGGCATTGATTTAAGCCTCACAATGAAAATATAAGTGAAGAAACACAAATGAATTTGCTTACATAAAATCTGCTTATTAAAAGTGATAAGCAAAGCCTGAGAGAAACATTTCTGCAATTCCTCTTCTTTGATCACTTCTTGCCTGGCTTGGCAGGACATTTTGGAAGTCACTTTATCACTCTCTACAGCTCCCTGAAAGGTGCCTGTGCTCAGGTGGGGTTGGGCTCTCTCCAGGCAGCTCTGACAGAACCAGAGGAGGCAGTCCAAGGGAAATACAAGGTTGGGTATTAGGAAGAAGTTTTTCATAGAAAGAGAGATTAAGTTCTGGAATAGTCTGCCCAGGGAGGTGGTGGAGTCACCATCCCTGGACGTGTTTAAAAAGAGACTGGATGTGGCACTGGGTGCCAGGGTTTAGTTGAGGTGTTGGGGCTGGGTTGGACTCAATGATCTTGAAGGTCTCTTCCAACCCAGTGATTCTGTGAATTCTGTGATAGCCAGAGCCTCAGCAGCCTGGCAGTGGGGATGGCAGGAAAAGGGTGGGCATGTTATGGGAGGCAGGTCCACATGTCCCAGCCCAGGCCTGACCCTGCCTGGCACACAGCAGAGCGTGGGAAAGCCACCCCCAGGGCCTGGTTCATTTTCTGTCACGGCACTGGGACTTCCACCAGTGCTGGGGTGTCAGAGTTAATCATCTAAAATTCCCCCTCATGGGTTCTGTTACAATGCATCTTTCATAGTTTTATTTCTCCAAAGTATCTAGTCTTACGTTCAAGGCCATGCTTTGAAACTTTTTTCTAGCTCCATTTCTCTCCCAACAACATCCATCCCGTTCCATGGCATTTCTAAGTCATCATTCCTTATCTCAAGGTTTGCATACAGATCCATTCTGTGTGGGCCTTCTGTCAGGCCCTGAGAATTCCCTACAAATCCATTTCCCACACTGGGGAGTGAAGTTTTGTCGTCCTCTTTGCTGTCCCACACACCGAGCTGACCTCTGGCACTCTGCTGATTTCACCTGTTCCATGGCAACCACTGCAGCTCCAATCCTTTATTAAAGGACTGGTGGTGTTTGTACCGTGCCTGGTACTCCAGGCCCCTTTTTAATTACTGCCATAAGCATGATTAACACTATTTATTAGAAGTGCACATTATATTATGTGCTTTACGAGGCTTCTACACATCCACAGTCCTTAAAACATGGATTTCAGCTACAATTCTACCTGTGCCAAACAACACGAGAATTATTACACTGCAACACACCAAAAAACTTTCAAAAATTCAATAACACTTTATTATCTGCAGATGGAGTCACAAGAGATTTTCCTTATTTGGCTACCACTATAATTTTCCCTATAATTTCTCCATCATCTGTCTTTCAGGGACCATATTCAGATTGTATGTGCAAGGATTACAGCCCTTGCTAGGAGTATGCAGGCAGTGCATGGAGAGGAAACCAGAAGCTTTTAATTCCTGAGCTGTTCCATATTGGAATTACTAGACTAGACACTATGGGTCAAAATCATGTAGGGATGTGTTATCTGTATTTTTCTGTGTAATCTGTTTTTAGAGACCAACATCCATTTGCTAAATCAGCCACAGGAATATTTATTTTTATGATAATATTCAAGAGTTTTTAGATAAGGAAATTAAGCTGATGGCATGCATGTAAAAAAATCAGTGAGCTCTTTGATACATTATCACTTGGGAAGTGAATACTTAATTTGTAAAGGCTGGAGATTACAGAAAACACTTAAAAGTGGATAAAGCACTGGTTTAAGGGGAGATGCTGAGATATGATCAGTAGCTGCTGGATTTGAATTGGTAGTGCAAACTGGGACTGATCTTGTTCAGGATTTTCACATGTTATTCTAGCCTGGTGCTCAGCCAGGAGGTGTTGGGAGTTCAGGGCAAGAAAAGGATATCACAGAGAATACTTTTACCCCTGCTAGTGAGGCTGCAAATCCATTTCCTATCAGAAAATACCAGGTTATTCACTTAGGGACTAATAATTTTCAGTGTAAAATGGTATAATATCAGCTGAAATTGAGAAAGAAAAGAGCTTGTGCGTTCCAGGGAGGGAATAAATTATGAATGCACAGGTTCCTGAAAAGACATATGTGGCCATAAGATGTGTTAGACAAGATATTTCTGGTGCTAAGAGGGACTATTGCCACTGTACCAGACACTGTGGGGAATTCAATGAGAGGATTGTGGGTCATTCTGAGCAAAAAACCTGAGTTCAGGCAAGAGCAGAAGGGACATGATGGGGAGAGGAGGGTGTTACCTGAATAAAGGCATTTTTACCTGCTGCAGTCTGAGCTCAGCACTGAAATGGGATAGCTCAGATACTGCAAACACTGGCAGTGCATGCACAAAGTTACAGCGTGGAAATTGAGCTGTTTACCTCTGTCCTGGGGTGACTTTATAGTGCTTGTATCCCCACATCACCTGCCCTCTCTGTGCTGGGTGTTTTACTCTGTGCCTTGAAGACTGCCAGAGAGCGAGGGCGGGCAGGAGCAGCAGCACAGGTTTGTTATCAGAGACTGCCCTCACTCCCCCACGCGCGGCCTTGTGTGTGCGCTGCGCTGCCTGGGCACGGACGGGAAGCTGGACGGGGTTGCTCCTGCTTGTTAGTTAGTGTAGATAGGAGAGACAAAGGAGTTTTTTCCCTGGACTGCTTTTTTCACCCGTTTCCTCTGAGCTGTTCGAACCTGCTCTGCCCAGAGACCTGAGGAAGCACCGAGACCTGCACACCCTGCGGCCCGCTGGGCCCACTCTGGGCAGCCATTCCACGCACCGGGGGGATTGATAACATCCACCACCCACGGGAGAGACTGTTCTGAATTTGTCATCTCTTGTCAGAGCGCAGTTTTTGTCACCGGGTATTGTTCACTTTGTTTTGTGCTGGGAAGTGCTTGCCTGTGAAGTAAACAGGGTCTTTTCCACTACTCTCGGAGGAAATCTTTTTTTTTCCCGAACCAGTTTGGGGGAGGGGCCGCGTGGATTGGCTTTCTGGAGGGCCCCCTTTGGGAGGTCTGCTCCCAAATTTGCCTTAAACTACCACAAACTCCCAAATATCAAACCCAGAGCTCCTGCACCTGCCACTTCAGTGAAGTCACTCAGAGCTGAGTTTGTCTCTATGTGACACAACAGGAGAGCTAATGAAGGGCCGAGGGGAAATGTTTATCCCTCACATCATTAAATACTGGAAGAACAAAGACTGATACCACACCCATGAATAAATTCATGCTAAATTTGGATTTACAGTGTCCAGGGAAGACAATCTGACTCAGGTTTAGGTGTATTCTGATCACTTGCAGGGGTCAGGGCACCACTGCAGGTGCCTGATTCAGTGTGTGCTCCTAAAAAATCATGGTAATGAGCACATTTCAATAAAAGTTTTGCAGCCTCTCCTCTGCAGTTCTTAATTCAGGACTCCACACTGCTCCTGTGCTCCCCATATCACAGAATCATAGAATCATTAAGGTTGGAAAACACCTCCAAGATCATAAAGCCCAACCTTTAACTTAGTTTTAGTGGTACCTGAGACCTGTTGTGGAATTATTTCTTACCGCTTTCATTCTTTTATATGCCTTTAAAGTAACAATGTTGTATTATTTTAAGTGCAGTGAAATAGCCAAGTATGATTACATGACAGGGTTCTCTTCAAGAGGAGGAGATTGTACCTAAACATTTAGGAAAGCACCTTCTTCTTCTTAATATTTTAGTTTTAACTGTTCACAGCTCCTGAGAATTGTGAATCAGTTCTGCCACCAGCTGTTCTGTAACCACCCTGGAGAAAACACAGCTCCTACCCACAAGCTTTGGATGATGTTTGGTTTGTTTCTTCGCCTGATCCAAACCCAGAACTTTAGTAAAAGAATCAGACACCTTTTTCTTCTTTGCATAATTTGTTCCATTGAAAATTCATCTTACTCTCCAGGCTCTCATATATGTGTAGTTTTTGTTTAGGGCACTTATCTCTGTGCTGTCCCAACTCCCTTGTACTTAGATTTTTTTTCAGATTTCAGAGCATCTCACCTGTGCATTGGATTCCACAGGTACTACTTCGAAGAAGCCCATTTGTTTTATTTAATGATGCAATTACAAAGGGATCTTGTTTATTACATTAGTGCACACATCCACGTCAGACTTGTTCCAGGAGAATTGGGATCATTTGTCTCATTTGGGACCAGTAACTTCACACCCCAATTATTCTGTGCTGTTGCATAAGTAACATTGCCAGGATCTCTATTAGATGGGGACACCAGGTGACTTAAGGAAATTTAATACCCTGGCATTTTCAGCTGCACAGCACTTGGTCCTGTTATTAATCAAAGCTCCAGAGCCTTATTCATCTCCTGATTAAAGATTTCAGCAGAAGGGAATCACGCAAGCTTTAAGTACAGTATTTTTAATTAGGGACAAGTTCAGGGTATCACTATGCATTACTTCTTTAGCAGGTGTAATTAAAGAGCTGATCTGTAACGAGCCCACTTGGAAAAATACCCATCTTTAAATCCTAGCAGCCTGCTCTGAAAAAGACAAAAAAAAAAGAGGACCAAAAGAAATGGGATAATAAATCTATCCCTCAGAAATACAGATGGGAAATTTCCTGTGGTTATTGTGACCACCTTAAGGCTAAATATCTTCAAGGAAGGCAGGTCCAGACACAGGACACAGTATGCAAAGCACATTCAGCCTTCACACATGCTGGAGGAGAGTGGAGAGTCACTTCAGTTTAAAAAACAGTTTATGAATTATCTGTAAAAAGCATCAGGATTTGCTGTAACTAATTTACACCATCCAAATATGATTTGCCTGCTTTAAACTAATCCGTCTGGGCTCCTAGTGGGAAAAGAAAGACTCTTTCAATAAGGAATTCATCCTACCCTGTGATAAGTGTTTGAGATTGGTTATCACTGCAGACTGGGATGCAGCACACAGGCTTTAGAAACTCAGTAAAGAAATTTGTTCCACCTGCCATCGGAAGCCCCTCTGGCTTGCATATATTAATAACTTCTGCAGTGGCTGCTGCAGATTTCTTCAGGCTGATGCTTCCCTCAGATTTCCACTCTCTCTTTATGAACTTCTTCCACTGTTAAAAAAACCAAATAACCTCTTCAAGATGAACCATGTTGGGTTTGTAAAGCTTCCGTGGTTGTGGAACACAACTGCAAACAAATGGTGAGTGATACAAGACTGAGATGGAAAATTTCCCCAAAGGGATATGGATTTCAGTTGAGATAATGTATTTCAAAATTACTATCCCATTATTATGAGAAGCACATGCACCAAACACAAAATAATGCTATTTTGCTAATTTATTTACTGTTCCTTACCAGAGATTCATTTCCCATAATCTCTTTGGAGCCAACCTTGAGTTTTAGGAACCATCAGGGAGTTTTGAGTCCTTCCCAATTCCTAGTTCAAAGGTTCTCCAGTGCTAGAGGGAATACAAATTTAATCTAATCTTGCAGTCAGGCTAGAGCAGCTGAAAAAGCCTCCACACCTCAAGTTCCAATTAACACCTTTCAGAGGAGCTGCTGTGAATGAACACTCGGCATTCCCAGGTCGTTCCAGCAGGAAGAGGAGCAGGGACAGCATCCTGGCTGAGGAGGCTCCAAGCAGGACCCAGGCAACAATAAAATCCCATTTTTTTAATGAAAGGAAGGTATCTAACCTCAAAAGCAACTGATTTTAGTGGATTACAGCTCTTATTTGCAGTCAGTCATTGGAAGTAAAACTAATACGTCCATGAACTTCAAAAAAAATTAATTTTTTTTTGTTTTTTTTAATTAAAAAGCTCATGAAGCTCTGAAATTTGTGATTTGAATGACTAATAATGAATTTAAAATTCTGCATCAGTGCAATGTAATGTACTGACTGTCTAAAGGCATTGATCAGGTTAAAATCTGCTCAAGTTGGCTGGAGCAGCCTGCCATGACAGACTGTAGGTCAGCCAGGGGTTGTATTAAGTTTGTATTAATTTTCTGTAAAAGCAAACACCACATGAAGATAGCCTGAACTCTGTTTTACTGAATAATTCAACAAAAACATGATGTCCCATTCAAATTTGATAACTGGCTGGTGATTTCATAGAATCATGGAACAGTTAAGGCTGGAAAAGTCTTCGAAGATCTTTAATCCAACCACCAACCCAGCACCACCACCATGTTCACCATTAAAGCAAGTCCTCAAGTGCCACATCCACACATTTTTAAACCCTTCCAGAGATGGTGATTCCACTATGTTTTAATTCAGATTTAATCTTTAGGGCTGCAGGATCATAGTCTGATTTTCTGTCCTCATCAGTGGCAAAAGGGGCTGTGCTGGAAGACTAAAGGGAATGTTGAGTGTTACTGCAGACGTGGAAGACACAGGCACAAATCAGCTTAATTTCCTTGAGAAAATTGTCCCTACTGGTGTGGAAAATAATAATTTAATTTATTGCCCCTTTTTTTTTTCAATTATAAAAAGGTATATAATTAAAATGAACTAAATTTTTAAACAAAATCCAGTGGCGCATTAAGGTAAATGGAAAAACATTATTTACCTTGCTAGGAAGAGTGCCTTCAATGGCAATCATTCCTTTTCAATTAACCAAAATTACCTCAGGGAATTAGTATGACAGCTGCAGGAAATAAAATTACAATGAGAATGCACTGAGAGAGTACAGTAGGAGATCAGAACCAGATTTGGTTGATTTGGGTAGGGTTTCTGCAGAGACCATGCATGACCATGTTTTGAATAAGTTTACTTTCTTCATCATTTCAGTGGGGAGAACAGGGACAGACATGTGATGATTCATCCCTGACACCATTTTCCCCAGCTCAGGCATTTTCTTAACCATGCTGGCCACGTGCTTAATACTCTTTGATGGAAATCTACTTTTTTTTCCATTATTTTTCCACTCCATCTTGCAACCTGCTCTAGTGGAAAGTTTCACTACCCTTGGAAAGAGGGTTAGAACTAGATGGTCTTTTAAGGTCTTGTCTATCCCAAACTGCTCTATGATCTGTGCTTTTACTCATATTTTGCAACCATGAAGACTTTTAGAATCTACTCTCTTGTGTAGGAAAAATCTCGACAATCTGGATTATTATGACAGGGGAAAAAAAAATCCTTCAGTGTGTTTCAGAGTCGCCATATGATACTTTCATGTGAAGGTCTGGTTGTCTTGTATAAATTATCTGAGTGGGGGAAAAATAAACCACCAAAAAAAAAAAATCCTTCCCCAAAATCCCATCAACACCAGCAGGTTGAAGGAGGGGATTCTGCCCCTCTGCTCTGCTCAGGTGAGACCCCACCTGCAGAGCTGCCCCAGCCCTGGGGCCCAGCACAGGAAGGACCTGGAGCTGCTGGAGGAGTCCAGAGGAGGCACCAAGGGGATCAGAGGGATGGAGCAGCTCTGCTGTGAGGGAAGGCTGAGAGAATTGGGATTGTTCAGCCTGGAAAAGAGAAGGATTTAGGGTGATTGAATTGCAGCCTTTCAGTACCTGAAGGAGATGACAAGAAAGATGGAGAGGGACTATTTACAAAGGCTTGGAGGGACAGGACCAGGGGGAATTGCTTCAGACTGACAGAGAGTAAGTTTAGATTAGATTTTAAAACAAAAAGTCTTTACTTTAAGGGTGGTGAGGCCCTGGCACAGGTTGCCCAGAGAAGATGTGGCTGCCCCATCCCTGGAAGTGTCCAAGGCCAGGTTGGCTGGAGTTCTGACCAACCTGGGACAGTGGAAGGTATCGCTGCCCATGGCAGGGAGTTGGAATGAGATTATCTTTAAGGTCCTTTACAACCCAAGCCATTCTGTGATTCTGTGATCACCACCACCCTCAATTTATCTAAAAAAATTATGGAAAGGGGCTGATCCTCACACTTATTTGGAGGTATTGGTGTAAATCAGCCTGCACCCCTCCTTATGAAATGGAGGCATCAGAAGGGGAATAACAAAGGGCTGTATATGATGGAGTTTCTGTCTGGGAACCATCAATAAGGTTATTCCCTGAACACCTGGAGTTTCCTACGCCTGCTCAAAGGTGCATGCCCGAATTTTGCTCTTTTTATCCATGGATAACATGGCCATTCCTTACCCCAGTGCAGAAGTGGGAGCTGGGCCGTGGGTGCTACCAAGGTTTCCTCATGATAAAAAGGCAGGAGGAAATAGCGCAGAAGGAGAGGGAGAAAGAAATAAGTGATCCTGAGGACAACAAAGAGGTGAAATGTAATATTCCATGTCATGCATTTGGGGATGAATATTAAAGAAAATGATCCTACTATCACATAATTTAGCCCATATTATCACAGACAGCAAGAGGAATATGAGCCAAGGATTAGGATGCAGAAGAGCTGAATTCCAATCTTGACTCTGCAAATGGCTTGATGTATGCCCTTAGGCAAATTCTCTACCTTCTCTCTTAGAGCTTCTCTTTCTGCATTAACAGGATAATAATATTTAGATGAGCTTTGCAAGGACTAATTAGTTAATGATTATAAAGTGCCTGAATATGTAAAGTGCAATGCAAGTGCAAGGGATTATTATCATCTTCGAAATAATGAAGAATGTTTATTAGTTAGTTATTGTGATTATTTCTTTTAAACCTCTTTATTGCTAAGTGTATAAGAGGCTGTCAGCCATAAAGTGGGTTTTACAAAGGGATTTAAAAGGGAGGGGTGAAGGAATGGTTTGGAGGCACAGATGTAGTTTCAACAGGGAGTTTTAACCCTGTTATCATTCCAGTTCCTACCTTAATATGACAGCTGGTAGCCCAGATTGGAGAGCAGTGAACAGCAGCATTTGCAGCCTCTGGATGGGGTTTTGTCTTGCCACGTGTGTTCTGTGACCTTGCACTGGCTGCTTTTTGGGTACTGCTGCTTTTTAGCTGTGCTGTGCTCTTCTCCCTGCTCTCTGCAATCAATTAAGGGCTCTCTGGACACGGTAATGAGAGGAAAGAGGGGTGACAAAGCAAAACAGACTGTTGGGTCAAGACTGTGAAGTCCATGTCTGTCTGGGAGCTGGGTAGGAATGCACTGACAGAATCACAGAGTAATTCCATTTGTGGGTGGCATCTCTGGAGAAAGCATGGTCCAGCCTTCTTCTCAAAGCAGGGTCAGCTAGAGCAGGTTTCTCAGGGCTGTGTCCAGCTGAGGTTTGAATATCTCCAAGCATGGAGACTCCTCTACCTCTCTGGACAAGCTGATCCCATGTTTGAAAATAAGAAGAATGTTAAATCCTGTGTTTAAATGAAATTTCTGCTATTTTAATTTGCCCATTGCCTCTTGTTCTCTCACCTGGCACCCTTTGGGGCTTCCCTTCAGGTCCTAATACACGTGGATAAAATACACCTGAGACTTTTCTAGGCTGAAAAATCCCAGTTCTCAGCCCCTGCTGGTGTGTGGGACTGTTCCTCCCCAGATGTAGGACTATGGACCTGGGACACACAAATCTGGAACTGTGAATGAAAGGGCATCTTCATTTTCCACATTGTTTAGCTCTTGGTTTGGGTTTGGTTTGTGACGATTTTTTTCCAGGGGAATGCATAAGATTGGTTGATAATTCAGGATGAAAGGGACCTCAAGAGCTCAGCGTTCAAAACCTGCTGCCTCTGCTCCCTGAGTCCTACCCTTGTGCATTGCAGCCTGTCAGGAATTTTCTTCAGAGCCAGACTCATGTTCTGGTATGTCTGATTGTTTATCTGAGTGTTGGGATGCCCCATTCCCACCATTCTTGTGCTTGGAGGATGCTGTCTTTAAAACTGATACATTTTCTGAACTCAATTCCCCTTCAGAGTAGCCTCACATGGAATTGACTGGCTGGTTCCCTCAGCAAATCAAAACAAAACTCAAAAAAAAAATCAAAACTCCTAAAGTCTGGGGTTTGCACTGGACTCCTCTTTATCCTTTCAGGATTTCCTTTCACTGCAGCCAAGACTTACTGTGATTATCACCTGTTTGCTTCATCCAGATAAGGCCACCTGCACCACACCTGGAGCTAAAATTGGGCTAAAAGTTGCCCATTGAGCTGGCCGGACACTGGACATTTTGAAGCTGCAAATCTGCTTCCAGAGTGTTTAGGAAAAAGCTAATTTACAGTGGTTTTCTTTACTGGGTCCTTTAGCAGGACTGACAGTCTGTTGCACACAGCATCACATTGAGGAGGTTTATCCTCACCAGCCCAGGATCTGTGCAGCTCTTTCCACTGCATGGTGCAGACGTGTTCTACATTTCCCCGAGCATCCTAATCCCTCTTGAGCACTTTGCTGTCAAAGCCCCCAGAAGTATGTTAATGCTTAACCTGTAAAAGCTCTGCTAATCTTTCTCCTGCCCTCCCACTATCCCAAACAGAAAACTGCTGACAAGGCTCAGGATGAGATAAACTGGCTCATCAGGGTGAGGAGATGGAATGAGACTTAAGCTGACAGGCTTGATCTCCTCCTGCCACCCTTCTCCTCCTGACAGCCCCTCAGAGCTCCAGCACAAACTGCACGTGGAACAACTTGGACATGACAACACTGCTGTATCCCTCCCATGAGCTTCTTAGGGAAGAAACTGGATTTATTCTCACTCCTCTGAACTTCTCTTCTGGCAGTGCAGCCCATCCCCATGCTCTCCCTGTCAGATGGTGACAGTGTGATCTACAGGCAGCTTCTGAGGGGGAGACTAAGCTTATAAGTGCCTTAAAATTTCACATGGAGATGGGTTTTTCCATTGTAATAAGAGCTGACGGTACCTTCTTGTAATCAAAATGCAAACTCCCTTCCACTGCTCAGTGCTCAGGAGCACAATTGAGAGTGACAGAATTCATTACACAACGGAGACAGATGGAGTACTTTAAAAAGAATCATACATCAAGAGCGGAGGTCTGTGAGTGTGTAGATAGTGGGCAAAAAAGCTTAAAAACTTCAATCCCCTCCATACTGCTGAAAATTACCAATCTTCTTATCTTGGCAAAACCTTATTATGCAAATAGTTGTCAAGTGGAACTCTCAAATTGGCAAAATTGCTTCATTGTAGTACTTTTTACACTCCTTCCAAGAAAAGTCTGTTTTGCTGGTGTGATAAGTAAATGATTGATTACCCGTGCTGGTCTGGAATAGCAGAGTGGAAAATGATGTGGTAACACCGTCAGGGGCACAAACTCCATTGAAAAAGGGAACACTGCCATTTTTGAAAGGAGTGCACCACTTAAAAATTGCCAAGAGAGTGCCTCTTCCTTCTCCAGCTTAACCTGAAAAAAAGTGAGTAAACAGATTTTTTTCAGGCACCAAATGATTTCATCCTTTTTCTTGAACCATTGTGAACTTTGGTTGTTTTTAAACCAAATATGGAACTTGCCAGCAGTTTTTCCCTTCCAGAAGTAGTGGAGATTTTAGGGTTTTTCCTTCCTTTTAACAGTTTTTCTCTGTGTACAGTGTGGGATACTTCAGTCTCAGTTGAGGACTCAGCTGTGATGAAATATGTTCATGACTTTGACATAAAGAGAATGATTGTATTGGATTTTTCTTGAGAAGGCAAGAACTGGGAATGGCTAATGGAGCAGAACTGCAAACTCCCTCTCTTCAGAAGTGTTCAGCTCCTCTCTCCAGAGCTGGTTGAGACCAGCAGTTGAACTGTGAGCACAATATTGCCAGGTACACTGTGGTCAGGTTCAGTCAGCACTTGGCTCAGTACTGAATGATAAATGGCACTGGAGAAGAATCAGATGAAACATAAAACTATTTGATATGGTTATGGCTATGATCAAAGTGATTGTGTATCATAAAATCTGAGAATGGTTTGGGTTGGAAGGGACTTTTAAGGTAATCTAGTTCAGTCTCCTTGCCATGGACAGGGACACCTTCCACTGGACCAGGCTGCTGAAATCCCCATCCAGTGAGGCCTTGAACACTTCCAGGGGATGGGACATCCACAATTTCTTTGGACAACCTGTTCCTGTGTCTTGCCACTCTCACTGCAAAAAAAGTTTCTTCTTTATAGCAGATCTAAATGCACACTCATTTAATTTAAAACCATTGTCCTTTGTATCACTACAGTGACACCAAAAGTCTGTCCCCATCTTTCTCTAAGTCCCCTCTAACCACTGGATGGCTCCAACAAGATCTCCCTGGAGCCTTATCTTCTCCAGGCTGAGCAACTCTCAGTCTTTCTTCATAGGAGAGATGTTTCCATCCTTCTGGCCATTCTTGTGGCCCTCCTCTGGACCCACTCCAACAGCTCCACATCTTCTGTGCGCTGGGGGCCAGAGCTGGGGGCAGAATCACCCCCTCTCCTGCTGCCCACCCTGCTTTTGTTGCAGCCCCTGTCATGGGTGGAGTAGGAGTTTCAAAGTTTATTAAAGAAGCCCCGAGGCTGAGTCAGGAGGTGCTAAAAAGACCCCCTGGCTTTCAAAACCCTTCTCAGAGAGAGGAGTTTAGGGACAGCTGGATCCAGCCTTAGCCTCAACAGTTTAAGTTTTGAAACTTTGTCCTGCCAGTTTTAATGATGATAAATCAGCTATATTTATGAAGGGTGATTTATTTATTAAGACAAATGTACAGACAGAAGATCTGAATCAGAATTACTGCGCAGTATAAAAGCTAAAACCAATAATTGACTATAACAGTAAAGGGCAAAGTGCACTATGTTAAAGGAATAATGTTAAAGCAATCACGTATTAAAACTAGCAAAAAGAAACATTAAGGAGAGGGTGATCTATGTCGCCACTCCCCCTTCATTTTTGGGGTGCTTCTCCCTCTTCCTCTCAATCCCTGGGAAGCAGCCATGAAGAGCTGTCCCAGGAAAAAGCTCTATGTTCTTTGAGGCTTATATGGAAGAATCTGACTGTATGGAATATTCTGGATTTATAGGGTAACAAAGCTGCCAGTCACACACCTTCAGGGCAGTTTAACACTTATCTGTCAAAGCTCACCTCAGAGGGACAGATGACAATAATCAGCCAGAGTGGCTTTTTACCAGATTCAGGACCAAAAAAACCCCACTGATGCCTCAGGTAACTCAGCACAGGCAGCTTGTGCTGTTTGTATCTTCTGGCTGGGCTCCAAGCCAAGCAGGTAAGATTTATCAGGGTGAGGCATCCTGCCACTCCCACAATACCATTGACAGCAGCTTCCCCCTGCTGGGTCCTGGCCAGTTTTCCATTCACCAGAATCCCCAAGTCCTCCTCAGCTCTCAGACCTTCATCCCCAGTCTCGTGATACTGGGGATTGTTCAGCCCAGGTGCAGAACTTTGCCCGTGGACTTCTCGTGGTTTGCCTGGGCCCCTGATGCCTCAGGTTTTGGCTTTTATGTTTTTCAGATTCTGTGCTGCTTTAGTGTGTAATTCTGAGCTTCATATTATGGGATGGTGAGCTCTCTTCACAGAGCAGGGAGACAAAACAATTCCTTCTCCAGCTGGGCACGAAGGACAAATGATCAAAATCTCAGTCCCAAGAGCACAAACAATGGGGGACTGAAGAGAGAAAAACAAGAAGGATGGGACTTCATGGGCTAAAGCTGTAATTGGACAATTAACTCCAATATGCAAATGGACCAAAACTTATAAAAGTGTGAGACCCTGTGACTGGTCATCGATTTTTGTGACCATTTTGGTTCATCTTGGGTGCAGCCCTGGCTGAGCTCTTGTGCTGCCCAACGTGAATCCATTGAGACCTTTCAATAAATCCCTACTTTATTCTTTAGCTCTGTCCAGCCTCTGCTCTAGGTCAGCCTTCTCAATTAATCACCAACTCCCCCTCCATTTATTAATTTATTCATTTTAGGAGACAATTCTTGGAAAAACAGCCGTGCTTTCACACAGGTGTTCTTGCTGTCAAACGAAGCTGTCTGCCAGAGCAGATGGGAAATGCTAATGATGCATTTACAGGCAGGTTCCACCTGCCTTCCAGGCTGGGAGGGTTCCTGGTGATGGTGTTGGGGACAAGCTGGAGTGCAGATCATGGGAGTTTGCAGCCAGTTCTGGAGCAAAGAGAAGCTTCCTGGGCTCCAGCTGTTCAGTGAACAACAGTGGGGGGAAAAAGGGGCCTGTGTCTCTCCTTACCTCCCACCTCAGCTGCTCCAGGTGACACTAAAATGGGTGAAAAGGAAACCACAGCATTCTTTCTCAGAGCAGGGAATGGAACAGCAATTGAAAAATGTGCCTGTGGGTTGACAATAAAGAAGCTTTTTGGAGGGCAAGTAGTGATCATTTCCAGGAGCACAGAGAGTACTCCAGAACTTAATAGACATAATTTAGATCTTTTCACAGAGTTCTTCATAACCACATAGACCATAAAGAACACTTATGAAGACGCCTTGTTGCACCCTAGGTGACACAAAGCTTTTCCTCTTGGATATCATAGAATGGTTTGGATTGGAAGGGACATTAAAGATCATTTAGTTCCAACCCCCTTATTGTTGCTGCCTGATGGTGAATCAGGACTCTGACTCCAATATCATTATTAAAATTACTCCATTGTTCAGAAGGATTTTGGGCTATATCTGCCCAGGTACTGAGCTCAGATGCTTTCTCCTTCATGCTCAGTACAAGAATGCCAGAATGCTTAGAATTCAATGAAAACAATTGTCCACATCATTGGCTAAGAAAGAGAGAAGGCTCCACATCCCCCATGTGGGACACAGGGCAGCCAAACACCACCTGTCCTTGAAAAACACAGCTCAGAGATATGTTCATCAAATTCTGTCCTGAGAAAATGAACTTCCCCATGGAAAGAAAAATTCAGCAAGTTTGCACCCAAGAAACTCATAAAATATCATAATTACACCCCCTGGCATGGGAAGGAATGCCAGCCACTAGATATGGGTGACAAAGGACTGTGATTCTGGGAGAGCTGTGGAGTCAGGGAGGGTTGGTGTGATCAAACACTTTGCCAGTTATTCATGAGATCAATACTTTGCCTTCAAAGAAAACAGTGTGGTGTTAGCTACCTTTACCAGAGAACTAATAAAGCTTTTTGTAATTATAATTTCTCAGCAGATGAGTCCTGTTGTTTACACATCCACATGTTTATGTATCCTTTTTTTTTTGTCTCTCCCCAATGCAATGCACTCTTTTATTAAGAAGTGTAGCACTGTAGACAGCACCACTTAAGAAATAAACACACTCCACCTGGATCTAGCTAAACAGTGTGTTTCTAGAGTACTTTATCTGACATGCAGTCTAAATATAAACAAATTATCTGCAATGACATATTTTATGGATATATTTACATAGAATGCATTTATACAGTTTTGATAATTCTGTTTGGAGATGGTGCAAATGTTCAGAGCAAGTGCAATATCTAGGCAATACAGATACTTTCCACTCCGCAGAAACACACAGCCTTGCTATATCAAATATTTCCTTTTTTGAGTTAAAGTGGTGAAATTTATACTCCTGAAACTTCACAAAAATTTTGTGTGGGTCATTGTTGATGCATTGATTTTCAGAAGTAATTAGAAAATCTGTCTGATTGCTTATATCCCAGCTCAATTACTTGTCCATTGAATCTCATAACTGTGTTTTGTAAAAGTATTTATTACTCCAAGGTGTTCAGGCTTGACCGGATTCAGAAATTAGACCATTTGTCCCAGTGGTTAATCAACGTCCCAAGCACCACACCTTAGTTCTAATTAGAATATTACCAATGTTTTCCAACTCTCTTTTGTTGCCTTTCCCATTAGCTTAAATAAACTTTTAATAGATGGCTTTTGTTTTTGTGTCTCAGGAATTATTTAAAGGCTTTAATGCTGTGTCTTTTGCTGAAAAAGAGTTTTATAAGTCTTAAGTAATTTTTGTCTTCTGCCCCATGCCATGTTACTTAGCATCCATTTTAAACCAGTACTGAAATGTTTTGAACATTTTAGCACCAGTCCCTTCAGTGTCACACAGCCATGAAATCAGCCAAGGTTTGCATCAGGCCCGTGGTCACATGATTGCACCCATAGCTCATCTCGAGCTGTTTATCTGCTTTGACTCCTAAATCCTCTGCTCTCTCTGCATATTAGAATACATTTTCCATTTCCAATGTGTATATTTGCAATTCTCGGATGTTTGGATTTACATTTATCTGCATTGAAATGCTTTAATTTGACTGGGTCTCTTTCATCATCTCTGCTGCCTTGTGTTCACCGCAGCACTTTGAGCACTGGTGCAAAGATCAGAAATGTCAGACCCAGTGGTTGTTTCAGAAAACCACCTTAGAACTTGCTCTGTTCAATGAGTGCCTCAACAACAGCATGAAGAATTGGAAAGCTTTGTGGATATGACCATGTCCCAGGAAATGGATCATGAGGGATTGTTGATGGTCTCAGTCTTTCCTTTCCTTTCCTGAGCTTGATTCCTTAGTGATGTCAATACTGGTAGTATGCCTACACCTTTATTTGAAATGGAAATGTTTTAATGGTGTCCCTGCCCACGACAGGGGGGTTGGAACAAGGTGATCTTTAAGGTCCTTTTCAACCCAAGCCGTTCTGTGGTTCCATGGAAATTTCTCAGTGCTGCAATTTCCATCAGAGTGTTCTGGGCTGTGGAAGGCAAGGACCTCATACTTGACTTGTTAATCACCTTCAGCAATCAGTTTGTTTTTTTTTTGTTTGTTTGTTTTTTATTTTTTTTGTTGTTGTTGTTTGTTTGTTTGTTTTTATTTCAGAATGCACTGCAATTAATCAAAATAATGTTTTTAAGAAATAAATCTATATCTATATGTATATATTGTCTAGTACTGGTCTAGCCTCATATTTTAATTCATTCTCAGTTGAGTCCTGTGTTGCTGAACTCTTTTGGGGTCAAACAGTACATTCTAGTTACTTCTCTTGCTGCTCTTGTGTTTCTTTTCTTTCATTCTGCCCCAAATCCCCAAAACTTTTTTCTTTAGCCAGGCCTGGAATTGTTTCCACTGGTGCTTTTAGCTTCTCTTTGTAATGTGTAGCTGACCTTACAACCTATTTATATTACATTTATATTTTTAAATATAACATCTCTTAAGTAAATGAGGTGTATTTATCAATCTCTGTCACAATCTGCCATCACTGAGACTTGGATGTCAGATTAGGGTAGGGTTTGGGTGTCCCTCATAGGGATTCCAGACTATGGATATACCATTAATTGTAAGAGAATTAAAGAACCATGGGATGGTTTGGGTTGGAGGGGACCTTAAAGATTATCCAGTTCCAAGAGCTGTTGTCACCAGTGCAGGGACATTCCCAGTCTGGATATAGAACTGGAGGATTGCAGAGAGCATTCCTCCCCCGTTCACAGGACAAATCCTTCAACTTCTAGTTGCTGCCCAAAATTTATCTCTGAATCAGGATGAGGTTTTAGCTAAAACTCTCAATTTTTTAAATTGTGAGATCAAGGCATCCTCACCAGTTAATGGCCTGTTCTTTTCAGCACACTCAATTTTCTTTCTTATTTTCCTGTTTAAATGGTTCCTGCTGTGATTTTTTGTTTCTCAGAACTTTCTCAGTTTTGGGAGATGTGCCCTTTAGAGGCACCAATTATATACATAAGATGTTACTGATTGAGAATTTATTCTGGTTTTCCTCTTGAATGTAATCAAATCATGATCACTCATCCCTGGGTGCCTACAGATTTCCAACCCAGTAAGTAATTCATCTTTATCCCTCATAATCAGGTGCAACCAAGTCATTTTGCCATGGCTACAGTAGCCTGATATAAGAAGCAGCAGCTGCCGTTTTTGTGCATTAATAGTGACTCTTTGCAACCTTAATCATATTCCTCACAAACTGAAATTTTGCTTCCCAACATAGATTCTGGTTTTAATTTTTTAACCTTCTCTCATCAACAGGCAGGTGCTTAAGGAGTAACTTCATTTTCTCTCTTTTATTTGATAGTTATAACAAATCCCCACCTCTGTGTCTGCTCCTGGGCTTTACTTAGTAGGACTGAATTGCAGAAATGTGAATTATTTTGCAATAGTGGTTCAGAAATAGTCTTGAAATTCTTAATTGTTAATAGCTATTTAATAAAAAATAGTGTCTTTGATGAAGAGTTCTTATTGCTGTCCTCCCCACCCCTCTCACCTTTTTAAGCCTTGTTAAATGAGAAAGTTCTAAACATCAGAAGGGGTTTGTTTGACTTTCTGGGAAAGCTGAGGGGATGAATTTCTCAAAATGTGCTCCCAGCTCGCTAACTGCCAGGTAGAGATTAAATCCACTTTAAATGCCCTCTTCTCCTCATGGGCTACTTCCTCACCTTCCAAAGAAAGGGCTCAAGGTGCAGAACTGCAGATCCCCACAGCAGAGATGCCTGTACACACATCACACACAGCAGTGTTGGTGCTGCTGTGACACCTCAGATGTGTCCTTTTATTTACATTAATCACCCACTGAAGCATTTTAGTGTTCAGCAAAGTCTTACAGCAGTTGTATCTCAAATTATCTCAGCTGAGCTGCTGGGGAGCAGCTGGAAACAAACAGGGAGAAAAAGGAGGAAAGGCCTCGAGGTGCACTGAGGGAGTTCAGGTTGGAGATCAGGAAAAACTTCTTCACTGAAAGAGTGGTCCAGAATTGGAGCAGGCAGCTGAGAGGAGTGGTAGTTACCTCCCTGGAAGTATTAAAAAAATGAGTCCATGTCTCACTTCTTGACATGACTTGGTGGGTCTGGTGGTTTTGGATCAAAGATTGGACTTCATTATCTGAGAGGGGTTTTGGTTTTTTTGGTTTTTTTTTTTCCCCAGTCCTAATTTTCTATGACTCTACAAAAGATCAAGCCAGTTTCTTAACCAGAAACATCTGGTCAAGAAGAGCATCTTCATTGGCTGTCCTGGTGAAGATGAAGTGTTGAACAGGCCAGGAGCTCAGGAAACCTCTCCTCTGATGTGTTATTCTCCTGCAATGCCACCCCAAAGTGTCCCAAGAGATGAGGGATAAGTGAAAATGCTCTTGCCTATATTTTGGGGCTTTTCTTCTGAAATACTTGGATTTTTGGAGCCCACTTACTTAGAACTTCTATGCTCCTAAAAAAAAGAATAATAAGATTTGAATCATCCACTGAATGGAGATGCAAATAATAAAATGAGGAGGTCTAAGAAAAAGAAACCTCCTTTAAAAACCACACACTTTCTCACTTCTCTCTCACCACCACACCCACACAGTCATTTATTGATTCATGGCAGTTACAAGTTGACAATCAACAGATCAACACCTGAGCTCAGCTAATGAGATGAACAGAACTAATTACAGAGAGATGGTAATTTTTGCAGTTCCACTGCTTTGAACATTGTAGGCTGATGCTTCCAAAAAGGCTCAAGTTTCAGGGATTTTACAAACTGTGTGAATTTGAGAAATTCAAAAAAATGCTACATACAAGATCCCACCCAGGTCTCCTTGTAAGCTGCTGTTCCAACAGGAGGTTAAAAGGATGGACCTGGTTTTTATCTCTTTATTAACACCCAGGTGATAGGTAGCTGTAAACTTGAGAGGTAAAATCACCTTTTTTCTAAAGTATAAGCTACATCAGATGGTATTTCTACATAAGCACCCAAGGAGGAGCACCTTGGCTTTTTCTGCAGTTTTTAGACCTAAAAGCTGTGAGGTCTTGGTGATATTTTATTAATGGCAATGTGATCTGAGTGATTAAGCTACTTGTTCAGACAATTATTAGAACCCCACAATATTCCAATATGATGTTTAGCTGTGTGAAACAAAAAAATAATGAATAATTCCCCCCCATCACAAATATTTTGATGCAATTTCTGTTCCATTGAACAGGTGGAGCAAAAAATACATAGGTAGTTTTTTGCTTCTTGGAAACGTCATCTTTGTGTCTTACTGAGATGAAAAAATAACACTACATTCACCTGCCTGGCATCTGGATTGTTTGCTGAGATTTATTTTTAAAAAAAAATGAAAACAGTTCTGAGATCTTTGCATGAAAACACTGCAAAGAAAAAAACCACGACAACAAAAAACCAAACCAAAACAAAACGGAAAAAAAACACACACACAAAAAACAAAAACAAACAAACAAACAAAAAAAACACACACACACACCAAACCAAGAAAAAAACAAACTATTTGGCAAGGGACAAGGTTTAGAGCTTAATGGCCAGAACAGTATTGAAGCCACAGCTCCAACATCCCTGGCTATTCCTTTCTCCCAACTCTTGGCAGAAGAACAGTGAAGGCAACCTTTGCTTCCACCATGGTTCATTTTTTTATTAAATCTGGAGATGTGAGCACAGTCTAAAGTTCATGCTCAGCTCAGTCTTTGGCCTTACTGCTAAAAAGCTGGGAGCGGTGTTTGTTCTTGATCTCATAGCATTTTGTCTGCTTGCTTAGAAGCATGGCTGCTGTTTCCTGCTTTGTCACGTTTTTCTTGTCTGGAGAAATTATCTGAGACCAGATCCAAAAGGGACCTTTGCCTTATAAAGACGAAAGAACAGAAAAAAAAAACACCAGAATTATTATTGCATCATATCATTGCCTGTGACAGGTTCTTCCTCAATCACAGACTCAAAGAAAATCCTCAGTTGGGAAGGGCTCACTGGGATGACCCAGTCCAAATATTGCCATGACGACCCACAGGGTCAACAGAGGGACCCACAGCCTGCAGCTGGATGGGTGACAGCACATTGCACCTCAAGTGTCCCAGAAGTGTCCCAAAAGCACTTCCTGAACCTCTGGGACTGAAACTCAAGTTTTTTTCCAAAGAACACAATTAATAATGCCTAATTTGCTGTCAGCTGTGGCCACTGTCACCGTAATTTTCTTTTTTTCTTGAGTTTCTCCCCTTTATATTCCACTATACATAAATTGTATGAACATGGTATTTCCAGAAACTGCATTATTTGCTGTTTAAGCAATTAACTTCTGCCTAACCAGAGGAGGTGTCTTCTCTACAAGGCACCAAGTATCCCGAAAACAGAAGCACTTCAGATGTTTCCTTTCTCTCTCAGATGTGATTGAATTTGGCAAATAAGTTTTGGAGCGCTTGGGAGCGGGAAAAGGACTGACAAACAGAATTCCTGCTCTCCTGCAAATTACAGGCTACTGACAGAGCACATCAATCCTGCTTTAAAAGGATATGTGGAGAAGGACAAAAAGAGATTTAAAAAACATGTAGCTTCAGATTCAATTTTATCTGTCGGCAATGATCCCACAGATAATCTGATAAGCATCAGCTGTCTGCAACATTCACTTGCAGAGCAGCATTTTGGGCTGTTTATTCAGGAACACCTTGATTAGAGAAGTAATTCATACCCACAATTTAATAAAGCATTTTGATAAGATTTAGCAGGATTATGGATTAAAAACAAACAAACAAACAAACAAACACCACCTCAACAGTGAACTGAGCAGAGCAGTTCATTGACACTCCCAATCATTCCTCCTTTAAATGGCAGGAAGCTCCTGCATGGTTTGAATCAGAGACAGAGAATCACAGAATGGTTTTGTTGAGATCAAAGAGATTTTAAAGATCATCCAGTTCCACCCCCTGCCATGGGCAGGGACACCTCCCACTGTCCCAGGTTGCTCCAAGTCTCATCCAACCTGGCCTTGGACACTTCCAGGGATGGGGCAGCCACAGCTTTTCTGGGCAACCTGTGCCAGGGCCTCCCCACCCTCACTGCAAAGAATTTCTTCCTAACATCTAATAGAAGAATAGGAGTATCTCCTCTTTCAGTTAAAAAACATCCCCGTGTCTAATCTACCTGTCCATTTCAAAAGTCCCTCTCCCTCCTTTTTAAAAGCCCTCTTAGTGCACATGGAATGAGGTTTCCCTGAAGCCTTCTCTTCTCCCAGCTGAATAATCCCAATTCTCTCAACCTGTCTTCACAGAGAGGTGCTCCAGTCTGCAGAGGATCTCTGTGCCCTCCTCTGGGCTTACTCCAACAAGTCCAAACCTTTCTGGTGTTGAGGAGCCCAGAGCTGGACACAGCGTTCCAGGTGGGATCTCACAGGGGGCAGAGTCACCTCCCTTGATGTGCTGGTCATATGAAACACAAAAAAGAAAGAATTTAGATGTTTTTTCCTATTGTTCAGGTTAGCTTGGATTGCAGCAAGGATTTTTCCTAGCTTCCAACAGACTGCTTATTTGCATCCTAATAAAGAGCATGTTGTAAACCCAGGAACTTCCCAAGAAAATAAGGTAAAGGAAGCAAACAGGTCTTGGCTATAATAGAAGGTAAAATGCTGGAGAATTTCACTGAATTAAAACCCCCAGAAGGCAAAAACCTCCTGTGTGCTGCTCTCTTGTACCTACAGCACTGCCAGATCCATTTTGGAGAGAAGTCACAATTAATGGCTTCTTCTGCCCAGCTTTGGTTAGTGGGAGCTTCTGCCTCACCAGACTTCTCTGACAGCAAGAAAATATCTCCAAAATGGGAATTTGTGCTGTGATGAGCAGTGCATATGATCCTTTTTTTGTCCAATACTTTGCTAAAAAGGAGGGAGCTGAGTTCATCAGCCATGGTGTCAAAATTTTCCTTTAGAAATTTGATTCTGTGTACTCCATCCATCTTGAACTGGTTTCTGGCAGTTACACAATAAATTAATCATATTTCTGATGGAAAATTTTCTCTGTCCAGCTGTCAAAGTAGCGTTGCCACTTCTGGTATGATTTTTTAGCACTCTGTCATGAACAACCTAAAATCGTACTTTACTTTTAAATATATATGTGTATTTTCCCTTTGGGGAATAATTATGTAGTCTAATAGAACTTTGTGCTAAAGCTTTTTCTTTCCTCAAGTTTAAATTGCGGGGTTTTTTTGTTTTGTTTTTTTTTTTTTTTTCTTCAGAAGCATAATGTATTCCTATTACCCCTCATGGAACACTCTAAACTATTTTTAGCTTACACTTTAATTTCTAGCTTCCCCCCCTCATTTCCCCCCAAACAATTTCCTCCCCTTTTTTTTTTTTTTTTTTTATGCTTCAAGTTATGAGCAAATAAAGACTTGGCTCCATCAGTTCCTTGATGTTTCTGCAGACATTCTGACAATGGATGGAATAAATGATATTATCCAATAGTGGTGGCCTATTATGAATGGAGAAAAGCAACACCAGATGAAGGCTGGCATTTCTGCAGCACGTGACTGGTGTTTTATTGAATCCTGTGCTGCTGCAGCAGGAGCCAAACAACACCTGAGTGCCTGAAGTGGTGGGACTTGCACATCCCTCTGACCCTTTGCTGTGCTGTTTCCATGGAATTGCTCTTTTTTTTCCCAGCCCCCTCTTTTTATCACCAGCTCAACACTTCATGCAGCACATTTTGGGTCTCAACATGCAGTGGAAACACAATAATCTCTCCAAAGGAATCCAAATTTCCTCTTCCCCAGGCCTCCAGCAATCACCAACTTTTTCAAGCATCACCACACCATCAGCTGTCACCAGTGCCATCCAATAAAGTCATCCATGATTAATTATTCTTAAATGACAGCAGCATATTGAAACAAGCTGATAGCTGCTGACAGTGGAAATCCAATTAACCTGAATTACTATCTTGATTGTGGCCCAATTAACGTCAGCTGTGCCATGTCAGAAGTGAAGGCTTGGCTAATATAATTGTTTAATTAATTGGTTGCAGAGTTTAGTTGATGTGGGACTGCCCTTACTCTGACTGCTTTTCTTATTTTTTTCCCTTCCCCCTGTGAACATTAAATTTGAGGGAGAAGCATAAACAGCTTGTTGTCTACAGCTTTTTGCTTGAAGTGGATAAATGAAGTTCTATCTTAAACCCAGTTTGAAAGCTCACAGAGGCTGTGGGGGAGCTTTTAAACTTCTGCAAGTCTATTGTGGCCCTTTGTTTCAGTGAGTTTCACTGTGCCCCATCGCTGAGATCCAAAGGGATTATGAGGAATTTCTTTGGTGCATTCAAACTGGGATGTGATGTAGTTATGAATTCATGATTTCTCTGGCTGCCAGAGCACATCCAGTGAACAGCAGGAAGGGTGGTGATGGTGAGGGGTGGATTTATTTGTCTTTAGGAATAGAAACTTGAGTCAGAGGTGGCTGGGGGTTTGTTGCTCATGGTGTAATATCTGCCTGGTGCCTTGGGACAAGTTTATCTCCTCAGACCTCTTGTGCAAAGGCATGACAAATAATTAAGAGCATTAAGAAATGCATAATGACTAATTTTAGGAATGACTCATGGAGGAAAAGAGTGTGTTGGTGGCTCCTCCAGCTGAAGCACGTTATGGTAGCCATTACCACCATCTTTGCCATATCCATTTCCATTCCTCCATCTCTCCTCTGGTCAGCTTTCAACAGCCACAATGCATTTCAAAGTCACACTTGCATTCATAATGGTTCTAACTCAATGATCTTTGAGGGTTTTTTCAGCCTAAGTAGTTCTTTGATAACATGGTTGCAGAAAGGATGAGTTAGAAGTGCAAAAAACTGACTGTGCTGTAAGTGTTGCACTGAACCACTTACTAATAATAAGTTGGAGTTTGTGAAGTAGAGCAAGAGAAAACTTCCCTTGATCTTCACCAGAAACTTTAAACTATTCTTTAAAAATACAGACAGGCTCAGACTGATTACCAAATAAGAGGATTATAATAAAAAAAAGGATCTCTAATGACTTAAAGGAGCTAGCATTAAAAAGTTAAACTTGGTAAATTAATATGTTAAGTACAGAGGATCTGACAAGCAGTGAGGGGAAAATATACACACATCCATACAGATATCTATATGGCTTTTTCCCCACGTGGAGCTCAACTATTTAAGCTCTTGTCATAGATGCCAGGAGAAAAGGGATGGAGAGTTAAAAGCTTTGATCAGCTGCTGTAAAAAAAGCTGGGACACTTCACAAGTTCAGAGGTTCCCTTCACTTCTCCAGACTCTTCAAAAATATCTGGTTTCTTCAATGTCAACCTCAAAAAAATTCCATAAGCGGGACCTCCCTGGAGATGTCTGTCTTTGAGTTGTTCTCCAAATAGCACCAGGCCATAATCTCCCATGGAGGTTTCAGTTTAGGTGGAAGTGCTCAGAACTACTTTAGAAACTTTCTCAGAGCTTCAAACCAGTCATTCAGTCCAGTTTTCAGGACTTTGGAAGAATTTGTCGATAACTTTGGGAGGATTTTCAGATCAGCCTTATCCTAAAATGTGATTAATGTCCTCATCTTCCCAGCAGTGTAAAAACTTACCAGATTTTAAGAAAACTATGTCATAACAAACTGAAGTACATAAAGCCCTTTTAAACTTAACTTAGTTGGCAGTTAATTAATTTGTTGTCTGTGCACCTCTAAGAATACTTTCTTTGAGTGGTGTGTAACTTAAATTTCTTTTTCTTGGCTAAATGTTAGTTATGGCTGAGTGACACGTGGCCTTTTGGCTGCATGTCCCAGGTTCTACCATTCTGGAGAATCCTACCTCTCTGCTGTTTTGTTAATTGGAGGAAATGTTTACAGGTTGTTTATTCCTTACACAGCATAACTGGATGGAGCTTTCTAATGTGAATCTGACTCCAAACTGTCCCCATGGCAGAAACCATAAACACAAAGATATGTTGGATTCAATACATTTCATTGCTTTCTGCCCCTTTCCATGCTTGCAATGAGATAAAACTCAAACATGAGGACTGTTTTCACTTCCACCCTCAGAGACCCGTGATTTAATTTAATTCTTTCTTTCCCAGCCTGTCCTCTCGTTGCTGTGAGGGATTGATATGCTCTGCAGGACAGATGCTGGCACTGTGCTTTGTGGCATTCCCAGAGCTCTGTTGTGTTGTCTGTCACAGCTGGGTTATTCCTACACCCTTCATGTAAGGAGCCCTTTGTGCTGGCAGAGCTGACAAGGCTCTGCTGGACACGGGAGCTGGGATTCTGACCAGCAAGGTCGGGCTCCAAGGCTGTTTGTGAAGCAATGCTGATGTTCCACTGCTTGTTACAATCATCTCTTTCATCCAGGATCCATTACAATTTGGAATTGCGCAGTGATTTTGACACAGAGGCAGGAAACTCTCAGCTTTGATGGCAGTGAATAATTTAGGGTGCTCTGAATGCTGTCTCATTGCCAGGGACCGAGGAACAGGGAAACCTTTTGACCTATGCTCATTCTCAGCTTTCAGATTCATTGTCCCCCTTAGCTTAGACCAGACCAAATTCCACTTTAGGATGTATTTAAGGATGCTGCCAAGGGCTTAGAATGGTTGGTTAAGAGATGAAGGAAGGGAAAACACTTATAAGGAAAGCAAAAACTTATTCCTCTGTAATATGAGCTCCAGTGTCATATCCATAACTATATTGTGTGACTACATAATTAAAGAGAAATGCTTTCATACCAGAACATTTTAAAGGTTTTGAGTTATAAATGACTCAAACAGTTTACCTTAAAAAAAAAACCCAAAGAAAAATCCATCCCTATTAAAACTGGGTATTTTTTAAAAATGGTGTTTGTGTGTTGATCTTGGCAAGTAATGGCTCCATCATCACAGGTGTCACTATTTTTGCTCTATTAACTTAATGAAGTCACATCCCTAATGTTATAACATGGAAAATGAGGAATGAAGAAGTTAAATGACTTATAAATGGCCACATAACAATTTAATGAGGAGAGGAGGGATGGTGCTACATCTGCCTGTACAGTTCCCTTTGTTGCCTGCTATTTTCAGATTTATTTTTGGTATTTATATTTAAATGCTCTTCTTACAAGTCCTGAACTCTGCTCTTTGACTTTCCCTGGACCTCCATTTGTTAACTTGAGCAGCAAACCTCAGGAGAATATTGTCTCACACAAGATTTTCCAATATTTGGTGCTTTCCCCTGGGGTCAGAAGTTCAGCATCAGCTCAGTCTACCTCCTGCCATTTGTGCATTTAATCCACCAGAAAAATGAAAATTAAAAAACAATAGAGAATCAAAATGCTCTTCAAACCTTGAAGGAGTTGTTTGGGTTTAAATAAAGGCTTAGATCAGATATTTTGACAGCCTAACCAGTTCCCTGTGGCTTCTAGAGAAAATCAAGCTGCCTCAGTTTTAATTCTGTGCCACCCAATAAAATGATATGGAAGGTCTATTTCTGCTTAGTTTTACTGGTGCTACACTAGATGTGACTTCATCCACTTCTTTTTTGTGACAGACATATAAGTAAGTAGTAAAATGGAAATATCCTTTTGTCATTTTGCAATTATTTAAGATTCTCGGCTTTTATGTCTCGGCTCTACTTTGAACAGGTGAAGACTCACATTTGTAAAAGTGTACATGAGTTTAAGAAGCAGTAAAGTGGATTTCAGTCTGTATTAGGCAAGGTGTGAGCTTTGCATTCCGTGAGTTCCTGGCAGACAACCTGTCACTTTTCAAAGGAAGGTTTTCATGCTGCTCTCCATGTAATTTTCTCACTCTTCCTTAGTCCTCTGTTCCCAAGTATCCTGCAGGGTGCAGAGGAGCAACAGGGACCTGGTGGGTGCTTGTAAATATTTTCCACTCTCTTTGGATTTCACTACCAGGAAAAAAAAACCCCAAACAATTTACTGTATTTAGAGGTCTATTTAAAATTCAGTGCAGCACAAGTTCAGCTCTGTTCCACGATGTTACAAAATAATACAGGGTAGTTTGTGCCTGTCAACCACTGTTTGACATGCTAATGAAGGGAGTATTTTAGTAGTAGTAAAGATAGTAGTGATGCTAGTGATAGTGGTGAGCAACCTTCGTGGGAAGTAAGGTTCTATATTAAATCAATGGACATAGTAAAGAAAAAAAATTCCTAATCATATAAATAAATTTAATGAAAACAATCACTAAACACTGCTTTTTATGTTTCTGTGACATCTTTGCTCTGGACAACCACCAGCTCCTCACACTGACATTCTGAGGCATTAATGGCACGGCACTTCATGGAACCCCTTCCAAAATTTGGTTTTACTTGTGATTCCTAGGGCTGGGAGGAGTTTTTTGTGTATCAGTGACTGTAATGTCCTGACTTACACTGAGGTACACAGATACCTTCTGGTGGTAGGGTCAGACCAGCTTAGACCTCCAGGTTGTTGTTTGGTGCCTGAAACTTGCACTGAGGATAATTCATCTTTATTACTGGTGAGATTTGAAGTCAAGTTTAGGTTCAAGAACACGGTGCCTTGAAGACAGAAAACCTTTCTTTTAGTCCCAGCATGAACAATACTGTTGTAGGACAAGAGTAAATGGCCTCAAATTGCACCAGAGGAGGTTTAGGTTGGATATTAGGAAAAAAATTCTGCACTAAAGGGATGTCAAGCCCTGGAAAAGGCTGCCCAGTGAAGTGTTGGAGTCACCATCCCTGGCAGGATTTAAAACATGTAAATGGGACATGGTTTAGTGGTGGCCTTGGCAGTGCTGGGTTAATGGTTTGACTTGATGATCTCAAAGGTCTTTCTCACCCCAAATGATTCTCTGATTGTTTTTTTATTACCCCCTGCAAGTTCTTATGTTTTCTTTATTTGACGTTTGTGTTTGTTTGAGGATGTTCAAAAGGTCCTTCATGGCTGATGTTGCACTCTCTTCTAAAGCATTTTATCCTTATTAAAATTTTCATCTATATTCTTTATTGCACCTATATACAGGGGAGTGAGGAGAAATTCCTAAATTATTTGTACCAGAGTCTCATAAGAGTACACTGGAGTTAAGCCAGACTTAATGCTTTTTTTGGCTCTGGTCCTTTTAAGATTCTGTAAAGTTTGACCTGGTTGTTGTTGGTAAAAGGAGCCAGTCTGGGAAGGGCTCAAGTGTTTTGGGGAGCAGAGATTGAACTGGTTCAAGAATTAAGACTTTCTGCCCTGAAATAGAAACTGATGATGTACAGACCAGATAAGTGAGGTTGGTCAAAGGCTGGATTAAATGATGGGCTCAAAATGCTGAGACTGGCAGCACAGTGAGCCAAAATCTGTAATTTCCAATCCTTCCAAGTGGTCCCATTCATAAAATAATATAGTCTAACTAATCAACACAGCTCAGCAGGAAGGTTTTTTCCGAGCACTGCACAGCTTTAATGTGGTCAAATCATTCTCTCTCTGCTCTGCTCCCTTGCAGTGTTTCTGGGTTTGAATTGTTGGGGGAGTTAAATTCTCTCTGAATCTGCCTGTGTGGGGCTTTTAAGCATCTCAGGGTGGTTTCTGCAGAAGTGTAAGCATTTGTTTTGCTACATTGGGTGAATTCTGATTTGGGAAACGCGGTCTCTGGTGTTTCAGGTGCACACACCAGTCATTACCTGCTTTAAATTGCTGGCTGGGTCTGCTGTGTAGAACTCAAACAGCTGCCAGAGGTAGGTGGCTTCATTCCAGAGCTGGTAAAAAGATAATCCTCTTTACGGTGAATTTGTAAATCACGTTGGAGGTTTGCTGCCTTGAAAGGCGTGCTAGAAATGTAAGCCATTATCATGTGTTATTACAAATGATGTTTCAGCCATTAGAAAAACAAGTGTATTAGGGGAATATTAAGATTGCTAATTCAAGCATTCAGAAGGTAGAAAATGCAGCAATTCCATCTGTGTGTACAGCCTCAACATCAGCCTCTGTCAGCTTTTAGGCAAACCAACACAGAGAGCATTGAGCTGCCATCCTCATCCTGATAGATGTGTCAGGTGGTGGAAATTATCTCAAATTTTGAGCTAGTCAAGAGTGTACATGAACAAGGGTTTGAGAGAAGTCATATCTTTCCTAAACTGACCCAGATTTCTCAGAAACACTAAAATGAGCACCCTCATAAAAGGGACAATCCCCTTTCTCCCTATTCTTCCTTACACAGGACAAGGGAAAATGGCTTCAAGATGCAGCAGGGGAGGTTCAGGTTGGATATCAGGGAAAATTTCTTCACTGAAAGAGTGGTCAAGCATTGGAAGAGGCTGCCCAGGGACAGGGTGGACTCAACATACCTGGGAGTGCTCAAAGAACAAGTAGATGAGGCACTTCTCCTTATGGTTCAGTGGGCAAAGGTTGGACTTGATGGTCTTGGAGGTGTTTTTCAACCTTAATGATTCTGTGATTTTTCCCCAAAGCAGGGAGGGACTAGAGAAAATATTTCCATTATCTTTTTCAGGATAGGATACTTGGAAATTTTTTAATATTTTTTTGCTTTGATTTGACTGGCATATTTTCATTTAAAAATGAAATGGTTTGGGGTAGATTCCATGCATGGAAAATCCAATCCTGGATGGTTGTCCCTGGCTAAATAAGTGGCAGAAAATGCACTCTTGCAGTAGGATATGCTGAGGAATCATACCTGTAAATGGCACTTGGCTTCACCTGGGATATATCATAGAAACGTGTGGAATCATGGAATGGTTTGGGTTGGAAAGGACCTTAAAAATCATCCAGTTCATCCCCTCAGCCATGGGCAGGGACACTTTGCACCAGACCAAGCTGCTGAGGGCCCCATCCAGCCTGTCCTTGAACACTTCCAGAGATGAATGCAAAGAAAATTGATTATCAAGGAGGGGATCATGAAGAGACTTACAGGGAATGGGAAAACTGCACAGGATCAGCGGAAAGCAGCAAATACATGGACACAGCATCATAAAGGAAAGCGAGGAATCAGTCCAAATGACATGGAAGTGAAAGCCCAAAAACAATACATCAAAGCCAAGTGAGCTATTTCCTTCCTGCTCTGGGCTGGCCTTTCCCTGTTGCTCTCAATTCTTCAGGGTTTTATTCATATGTAACTTGTCTACTTTGTTCTCATCTAAAAACTCTGTAAGTGCTTAATAATATTCCTGGCCTTTTCTAGCCTGCCTACAGAAGCAGTGATATTTGATAGCAAATTCATTGTAGCTCTATAAGGAAGCCATACCATAAAGGTCACCAAATTTGGTCAGCGCGTTTTAATTTGTACACACGTTAAAGGTCACGTTCCTCCCTTCCACTGCAATAACACAGAGTGTTTGCTCTCTTATCAGAGCTGATTGGGTGTGGCTTGGCTAAGGGATCTTATCAATGCAAATGGAATATGAAAATAATAATAATAATAATAATAATAATAATAATAATAATAATAATAATAATAATAATAATAATAATAATACTGTTACAAGTCTAAGGTGATTTTTTCCCTCTATACATTTACATAATTCTCGGAGGTAACCACACATCTACAAGGTCTGACTTTCTGCCGTGTTGCTCCAATATTTTCTTCTCCTCTCCCATTAATACTCCCCAGGCTTCAGTAGAGCTTCTGCTATTGTCCACTGGAATGACAGCAGTTTCAGATTCATAATATCATCTCCATATAAACACGTCCAAACGTAATTAAGAACCTGGACTCTCAATCCAGCAGACCTCAAATTAGCTTTCAAAATGCATATTAAGAGCAAAGACAAATACTTTCATGAAATTCCAAATGACCTCTGAGGTCAGGGTGAACAAAATTGCATGAACCTCTTTAATGTCACAAAACTCTCTACAGAGATTTGCATATAAAATGAACAATTTTATGTCAAACAGATTTGTTAATCTTACAATAAAGGAAGCAGCACTTGAAAATTAATCAGGGTGGGTTTTCATTGCCCAACAGAGGCCCTTAAATGGACCTGACCTGATAACTGGAGGCTGTTATTGTGTGGTTGCTAAATTCGATAATTTTTGGTTTTTATCTGCTGAATGGGTTTGCAGGAAGTAAATTTCCAGAGCAAATTAGTCTGCAATGGTTTCTTTGCTCGAGTAGTGGAATTGTCCTTTCAGGAGTTCTTGCACTCCTGGCTCTGTTTGAAAAAGCTTTGTGATTTTTTCTTTATTTTAAAATTGTGTTTGAAATATGGGTAAGCATTTCTGTAAGTAAAATGGATTGTCTTATTGAGTCTGTTGGCATTGAGTACATAGGTAGATTTTTTTCTTGCTTACCATAATACCCTAAGGAATGATAATGGAAAACCAGTCCTTTTTCACTAGGAGACAGATTCTTGCCCATACAACCAAACTGAAAAACTCAGGGTATTCCAGACCTGTTCCTAGTCCTCAATCCTAAACTTTGGAAGCATTGGAAGAGGCTGTCCTGGGAAGTGGTGGAGAGGCTGCTCCTGGAAGTGTTTATAAACCTGTGGATATGAAACTCAAGGACGTGGTCTAATGGTGAACATGGTGCTGCTTGCTGGGTTCAGGATTGGACTTGGTGATCTTAGAGGTCTTTTCCAACCTCAACAATCCCATTTTTCTATGAATATTTATATTATATTTAACATTGCAGGAGGGAGAGACAGAGTCGTGTGGTCTTGGATTAACCCTCTTGGGCAAAGCTCTTTGGTTACTGTCATCCTCCTTATCCCAGTGCCAGAGGCCTGGGAGTGATGGAATAAAGGTGGGATATCGGAGAGATTAATTTAATTGATTTCTAATGAAAGGAACCTGCCCAATTTTGTCTTGCAGAAGACCAGAAAACCCCCCAGCCATGCAGCCACAGGTTGGAACTCTGCTCTGAGGTGGGGTCATGTGCTCTGGTGTGCGCAGAACAGAGCAGCTGTTCTACTACAAATCCCTGCCTGAACTAAAATTCCTGTTCCTAGAGATTTTCACCTCCTTTGTGGAGGCAGTTGAGAAATCTTCAACCTCCCTGCCTTACAGTTCATAATGTAATCAATCCACAAAGGATGGAGAAGCTCAATGCTGCTTTTCTCTATGTGAATCAGGTGCTTTTTTTGTTTGTTTGTTTGTTTTTCATTCAATATAAATACAGGAAAAACAGTTTCCTCTAACCTCTTCTATTATTTATGCTTGACCTCAGCTAGTTTTTGAATGCTTAGCAAGAAAACATTTTTCTTCCTCCCTGTGAATGTGTTTGCTTAGGAATTTCCAAGATGAAACTTACTTTCCTGGGCCTGGGGCCGTAATGGGCTTTAATGGGTTTTAATTACTTAACTATCTGTTGTGACATAATTAAAATATCTTTCAACATTTCACCCCCAAGAAATAAATATCTTCTAGGCTGTAAAATATGACTTGCAGCTTAATTTTCTGAAGCAATGAGGGAAATGTTTCTCCCAGGCTCAGTGACATCCAGTTTGCCTGTCAATATAAAATGCTTCTCAGCTGTGTCCCTAAATAGCCTTGCTCATTCCTTCCCTGTTTTTCACTCCTGTTTCACATGTGTGTTTAAAGAGCCTCTGTCAGGATTAAAATATATCTTTACTTATTTTACTAAAAAAACCCTGAGAGCCCAGAAAAAAAAAACTGTAAAAAGCCATTACATCTTGCTACAGGATTAGAATTTTTTCGGTCCCATGTTGCGTTCTTTTCATCTTGGGAAAATGTGTACAATGAAAATAGATTAGCTCCAATTTAATCAACAAATTCTAGGTATTATGGGAAATGGACTTACAACAGGTTAGGACAGAGCTATAAAACCAGAGCAGTGCTGCAGCATAGCATTCAAGGTTTAGAATAAGCTAAGATAATTAAAATGAAATCAGAGAGTGGGCTTATAATTATTTCTCATACATTTTCCAGCAGAAGATAATATTGTGGCTTTGAACTTTTCCCAAACTCACCCTGAAATTGTTTGTTGCGTTGATTTCTCTATCTCTATTTAAATACTCATTTTAACAGATAAGTAAAGGGAGTCAGTGCTTTCCAAGGTGGAGCCCCAGGATTCGTTTCCCTGGGAGAAAAATGGGGTTTGGGTGGTTTTGTTAAATTCCAGCAGCTCCTGTATATGGAAAGAGTTTTGCAATTTAACAGGAAGAAATGGAGAGAGCAGCCATAGATTTTTGTGACCTCCAGGTGTGTTTGGCAAAACCTCCAGGTCTCTGGGAAAAAAACCCCAACAAAACACCAAAACAGTTATTCCCTCAGCTTTTCTGGATACTTTGTGGAGTTGAGGTGAAGACCATCCAAATTTAGTTTGTACCCAAAACGCCCTTCAGCTGTTGATTCATCTGCTGTGCCAGTGATCTTGGGTGTGTGATCTTTGCTGCAAACATCCAACTCCAAGTGCAGGTGGAAGATTCTGGGCAAAATGGTCTTAAAATTGCTCCTGTGAGCAATCATGGGTGCAGTGGCAGGAATTGAGAGGAGGTCACGTTGCCTCAGAGCTTCCAGGAAATCCAGGGAAGATGAGGAACAGGAACAAAGCACAGTGGGAGAGAAGGATCCTCAGCAGCTGAGGGGAGAAGGAGCTGGGAGAAGATGAGTGAAATCCTTTGCGTATTGGTCGCATGCGTGGGAAATCCTGCAAAAAATGCAAAGCTCCCTGAAGAATTCTGCTGTAACATAAATTATTCACTTTACAGGTGGTTTGGCTTCTTGTGGGTTGTTTCAGTTTTGGGTTTTTTAAAATTTTTCCTTGACTTTTCTGTGTCTGTGGTTCTGTTATTCTGAGACTACTAAAATTGTGGCAGAAACCTTGAAGTGTCTGTCTCAGGGCAGTAAGGGACTTGTCCTGGTGAGAAATCCTGTTACAGCTTTGGAAACAGTTTTCCATTTCCATGTGAGTGTAGATTAACTTTGATGCAAGGGGTGGCATCATGAATTACATTTGCTTTTTATTTTTTAAATTTTTTTTTTAATTCCTTGGGAAAACTGGAACTCTCTTGAGATCAGCTGTACTTTCACCCATGGAATGTGTCTCTACTTCCTCCACTTAAAATGGATATTACCCAATCATAGCATTGATGTTTGGGCTGGAAAGCATTAATTATATGATTCTGCTGTCATGGAAACCCTTGAAAAAAACCACAATCTTTACATTAAGTGAGAGCTTTGCGTGGTCTCATGTGAACATGACTTTAGATAGATGTCCTAAGAAAACTTGAGTAGATAAGTAGAATTTCTAAACATGTATGATGTATGCAGCATAATAATTATTCCCTTACTGAATCAGGCAGAAATCCTACTTTAGAGAGACAAATATTGCTCCCTGTATATACACACATGGAAAACACAGGCTCTGGAATTCCTTCACTGCTCAGTGTTTACATTTCTGAGGTTGCTGTGCTTCCAGTGTGCAATGTTACCTCAGGGTTCTTAAAAAAAAAAAAAAACTCTTTGGAAAACTCATTAAAATGGGTGTGTTTAGTTTTGTCACTCAATTTCCTACAAGAATGGCAGTGGGGCATTAGGACACCATTTGTAATCTCAGATTGGCAATCAGAGTCTGTTAACCTAAAGCAGGGATAATAACCAGAGTTAGTTAGCTGTGATATTATTATTCATTTTGTTTATTAGTGTATATTTATGTAATATTTAAGTGAGGGTGCCCACACCACAGTCTGCAGATCCTGTCTGGGGAGCAGAATCTGTTCAACACATTCTGTGCTTGCACCTTTCTCCTCTGATAAAGGCAGGGGAAGGGTCCCAGGAGCTCAAAGAAATTCAGGCTGGTCCTCTCCTCAGGACAGGCTTGGTAAGTTCCACGAGGTATCATAAAATCACAGAATATTAAGGCTGGAAAAGACCTCCAAGGTCATCAAGTCCAATCTTTCTGCCAAGTCTCATTGAAGGGATTCTTTCAAGGCCCTTCCTGAAGCAGGGTGTGCACTTGTCCAATGAAGGGAAGTGCTGCTTTTGCTCATATATCAGTATTTTTCTAACTAAGTGACAAAACCCTGGGGTGCTGCTATCCTGCCACTCTTCCTCAGGATCTGTAGGAAAGATGGTGTGTCCAGGAAGGGATCAGAAGCTGCTTCTACTGCTCCACCAGCACGTACAGATTTATGGCTGGGACTAAAGCAACTCAGAGAATTCAACATTTTCCTTATTGAAATGTAAAACAAGAAAAAAACATCCCAAAATCAGGAACAGACTGGAAAATCCTGCCATGGGTTTTGTGGCTATGAAGGACAGTTATACTAAATATGCTAGGAGACGTTTTAAAGAGCAGGGATCATTACCCTGACTTGCCAGCCAGGACAAGATCATAAAATGTGAACAAATCCCAGGGTTCAGACTGGGCTGCATCTCTCCTGTCCTCTGATCAGCCTCTGTGTGTTTATGGTTTACTTGGTTAAAAGCAAGGAAAAGGGAAGGGACAAGAGACTATGGAAATGCAAAATAAGAGTGGCTCGGACTTGGTAATGCTGGAAAGAGGAAAAGAAGAGAATCTCTCTGCAAAGGGAATGATGGAAAAGCCATGTAAAGTGGTAACTGTGCAGTCTTTGAAGCTCTCAATGGGACTATTTGAGAATTCTGCTTGAAGCTAAGTGACCCATTAGCATCCTCTGCTGACCAAACACAGGCTGTGACTTTAGAATGGACAAGGGCATCCAAGTGCCTTTGAAAGTCTGCAGTTTGAAGTAGAGGTTTCCTGGTTTGACTTGGAATTAATGAAGGTTAAAATTAAAGGGGAAGCAGTAGCCAGTCTGTTTTCTCATGGGCTGAGCTTTCAGGATGTGTTGTGATTACTCCTGAAAAAATCCAACTATCAGGTGAGGATCCACTATAAAGAAACATCCTTTTGTGTGTGGAAAAAAAAAAAGTTAAAGCAAATCAGAGAATCACAGAATGTTTTAGGTCGGAAGAGACCTTAAAAATCATCTCATCCCACCTTCTGCCATGGGCAGGGACACCTTCCACCATCCCAGGTTGCTCCAAGCCCCATCCAACCTGGCCTTGGACACTTCCAGGGGTGGAGCAGCCACAGCTTCTCTGGGCAGCCTGTGCCAGGGCCTCACCACAATCACAATAATTTCTGTGAGCCTTTGCCCACTCATATCCTCCCCCACAGAGTCACAGTAAACTGATGGAAAAGCAGGAAGAAATCTGTGCTCCAAAGTGGGGGTTTTGGAAGTGGAACAGTTTCACACACTCCCTCCTAGCATGCCTGACAATATCCCTCTTCACAAATGCACATGGAGTGATATATTTAAAACATTTTTTTTCTCTTCCAAATCAAAGAAAACCTACCTGTTTGAGTGATTGAAAAGCTGATGGAGAGCCATGATGACTCACTGATTATCTGCTAGGGAGGCAGGACAGCACAGCATTTTAAGGTGAAAAAAATAATAATCTGGAAATCCACACTTTTATAAAACCATCCTGGTTTGATTGGTGGTTGATTCTGAAAGAGAGGGCAGACCATGCATCACTGCTCCCTGCTGGAAGTGCTTCTCCAGCTTGCTTGGGCACTGGGAAGGAATGAAGGACAGGATTTGGAGCACCAATGGAAGAGATGAGTCCTTTGCAGTGTAAGAGACGAAAACATTCCCAGAGGAGAAGAGCTGGGGAACGATGGCTCTGTGGGAAATGCAGAGTGATGGAGAGTAGTCAGAGAGGGAGCCAAGGCAGGCTGGGAGACCTGATTGCAGAAGAAAGAAAGGAAAAGGAAAAGGAAAAGGAAAAGGAAAAGGAAAAGGAAAAGGAAAA
>VWZP01005340.1:170778-300850 GCA_013396995.1 Dicaeum eximium | reverse complement strand
GGAAAGGAAAGGAAAGGAAAGGAAAGGAAAGGAAAGGAAAGGAAAGGAAAGGAAAGGAAAGGAAAGGAAAGGAAAGGAAAGGAAAGGAAAGGAAAGGAAAGGAAAGGAAAGGAAAGGTGGATAACAGCAGTAATATTAACTTCATCTCTCCTGTGAGTGTCTTGCTTCAGTTGTAAGGAAGGTAAAGGACTCTGGAATAAAGCAACTGGTTTGTCACATCAAGATGATGTTACCAGCTCTGGTGGCTGTAGGATTGGTTGATCTGGTCTCAAGGAAAATGTCCAAGTTCAGGATTTCACTGAAGTTACTTTTTTATGTGTGTGTATTGGATAACAGGACTCCTTACACTGTGGGATCATGGAAACAACCTTCTTCTAATCCATCTAGAAAGGAGGAAGGGGAATTGAATTACCTGCAAAGATTTTAAATAGGAAGAAACAGCATCACATCCACGGAGGTCACCAGGAAGACTGACGGGTTGAAGTAGAAACAGACATTAAAACTAAAACTCCACAGAATCTCTTTTACCATAGCTGAAGGTGAATGAGGTCAGGGTGGTCAACACTGGAATCACATTTGCCTGCCCTGTGAACAGCCCCTGTCAGTGCTTGTCTCAACTTCATTGCACAGCACAGTGGAGAGGGAACTTTTGCTCTTACAGGGGACAGTTTTCTCCTGGCAGCCAGATGCAGCTCTGACACCACCAGACCAAAACCAAACTGAGTGGCCTTACCCATGTTCAGCCCTCCAAGCAGAATCTGGAAATTTAGTGTGACACAGTGATTTAAGCAGGAAGAAAGCAGTGTAGAAAAAGGGGATAATGCAGATCAAAGCCAGAGCAGTGATCACAAGGACTCCATCTTGAGAAGGTTTTAGAAGGCTTTATTGTGAATGACTCCATGAAACCACAAGGCTGATGCTTATAGCTTGCTTCAGAGCTTGTTACAAAGGCTTAAGATTATTTCAGAAGGCTTACAGCTTTACCTAGTTTAGTTCCTCGCCCTACGAGGTTAGTTCTTAGCTTAGTCTTAGCTATACAAGTGGAACACTTCTTATATTACTCAACTGATGGGCTGGTAACCAAGACCATCTCCCTCTTACCATTGGTTAAGGGAGGGAAAACTTTATCTCTATGTTTGTGGGAGCAGAACAGAAAAACACTACCTGTGGCCTCGAGAAGGACACAGCTCAGAGATATGTTTATAAAAATCTCTCTTTGAGAAAATTGAGTTTTCCCTTGGGAAGAAAAAAACCTCAGCAAGCATGCAGAAATTCAGAGATTACCAATACAACAAGGGGATTGCATCCAGGAGGAGGAATCTGGATTATCCAGAAGGATAAATCAGTCTGAAAAAATAGAGAAATTCTCTATGTGACTTCAGCTTACTCCAAACCATTCTTTCAATTGAAAAAAATAACATTTCTTTGTGGATTTAATCTCCATTAATTAATTTCTCTGTCTTTCTCCTGTCAGCTACGAGCCAGGAAGAGGAAGTGCTGCCTTCTCTCCATCGCTTTGGCCGTTCTGCTGCTCGTTGTTGTCATCGTCGCGGTCTCCGTCAAGCACTGACCTGCCCGAGGTTTGCACAGGTAAAACCCTTCAGCCAAGTCTTTTATCAGACTCTGTGAGGTGCCTCAAAGACACTTGAGGAAGCTGATCTTAGTAAGAAAAAAATATCTTCACCTGCAGAGTCAGGTCTGGCACACTGAAATGTTTTCTTTTAAAGGATATTGGAAATATTTTTAATGGATCCTTAAAATAAGGCCAAGGTGATGTTCCAACAAAACAACATATGAGCCTTTCCTCTGCTGTGTCATGTTTGATTTTACATGAATCTCATAGCAGTGCTAAGTAGTGGTTCCTACTTATTAGGATTAGGAGTTAGAGCTGCAGAAACAGCTTTAAAGAGTAGAGCAGGGTCAGGGCCAATCCAACAGCCCAGAGGCGTTCCCAAGTGCTTTTATCTTCTGAGATGTTCCAGAGACCCTCCTGAGGAGCAGGAAGACAAACAACTGGAGATTTCAGGAGGGATGAAAAATAAAAATGGATTTTTGGTGATCTTTTTGCTCTCGATTTACACCTAGCAGGAATATTGGTCTCTAGTAGGAGGACTGGGCTGTAACCTTAGGAATGTAGGTGAGATATCAAAGCAACTTCATCCTATTAGTGAAGTTTCACCTATAGCATGTTTGCTTTGTAAAACAATATGTGCTTGAAATGTAAAGTGTAAGACACAAAAATAAATTTCATTTCCCTCATTGCCCTGGGAGAACAACTCATCAATTATTTGTGATATTCTCTTTCTGATGCAAAGCTTGTCTGGGTTTCTCCTTCTTTAGGAGGTTGTCAGGCCTTTGTTCAAGGAGAGGATATCAGATTTACAGATTTTCTACCCCCCAAACCCTGCTGCCAGGGCAGAGGTCCCATCTGGTAAAGCCAGAACCCAAAAGCAACAATGGGACTTTTCCTGCAGACAGCAACTCTCCTGTGAAACTATCCTTGGGAAAGCACAAAGAACTGAGAGATTTTGTTAATTATTTGTTTAACAGGGGTTCAGTGTTACTTGAAAATGCTCTCCTTCCATGTATGGATGAGACTTCTAAAGTGCCTTCTTTCCACTGGGAACTAAAAGGGTTCAAAACCATCACAGAAAGATGATTCTTCACACTTCTTTAGCTTTGGCACTTCTTCTGCCATGACATTGTGGTCATCAAAATTTGGGTACAAGAAGGAATTGTACCAATTAAAAAAAAAAATAAAAATGTGGAAGGGTGTCAAGAACCATCTCACTGGTTTGGATGAGGATGATCACAAGCCCTACATCACTGCTAGGAAAAAAAGGTAGGAATATTTTGCTACACTTGAATCTCTACTTAGGTGTTTGGCCAGCCCTGGAGTGAGGATGATATCAGTGAAATGGACCTTTAATTGACTGAATATCAGTGTTCTTACAGCAAATCTATCTATCATCTATCTATCTATCTATCTATCTATCTATCTATCTATCTATCTATCTATCATCTATCTATCTATCTATCTATCTATCTATCATCTATCTATCTATCTATCTATCTATCTATCTATCTATCTATCTATCTATCTATCATCTATCATTTGTATATATTTTTTATTCCATTTTTATAGAAGAGACACTGCTTTTGAGTGCAAACAGGGATCTGTCCTGATAATTTAAATCTAGAGCAACTACAATAATTTTAATTGCCTTACTCTGCTTTTACTCTGCGTTAGTTTGGAAATGTGTTCCATCAGGATAATCTGTAATATAACACAATTTCTTTTAGTATAGTTAAATATTCCTATCTACTGGAAATTACAAATCTTATCATCAGTTGACTACGTCTAGACATATTTTAATCAAAATCCTTTTAGTGGAGAAAGTCAGAGAACAAAATATTCTTACAATAAAACTCCATTGGAAAACTAAAATTAATCTCCTGTTATGAGATCCATGTCTTGAGGAAGTGAACCTAGAGATATTAATGAAAGCCCCAGGAAAAATATCATGCTCTACTTTTCATCATCAGTTGTGAAACTAATTATTGAGCTTCTAAAACAAGAGTTACTCTGCAGCAGTAGAACTGGAGGCAGGACCTGCATTGAGTTATACTGGAACAATGATGATTTTTGATCTTTATAAATGGCTCTTAATCTGAGTTAGCCCTAGTGGTGTCCTACAGATTTCATATTTATGCTTTGAGGACTTCTAAACCAGGATGTTTTCAGGGTTTCTGTGTCCATAGTGATAGATGAAATTCTATTCTGAATTTCAATGCAGATTTTTAAAAAAATCCATGGTTTTTAAAATATCAGTGGATATGAAGACTACCTCAAGAAGCAGGTTCATATAAAGCTTTCTTACACACTTTAGGGAGGTAAGGAACAGCTGGGGTTTAATGTGTAACAGCTCTGCATGACTTCAGACAAAATAAAGGGAGGAAAGCAAGTGAGGGAACTAATTACTAAACACTCTGGTTGGCACAGGACATATCATTGAATAAAATCCCAAGTTTGGTAATGAATGGCAAGAACTTCCATTTAACATCTCCTCAAAATGTTTGTTCCTTACTGGATTAGTAAGGAGCCAAAAGAAAAAGCTCCAGCCACTCCATTCCAGTGGTTTAAATCCCATTTGCAGGATATTAAAGTTAGGCTTCTTTAGCTTTCATGGCTGGTGATGAGAAATATGAAGGTCACTATTCAGTGAATTAAAGAAATTATGCCATTAATATCCATGATCACTATTTATTTTTTGATCATTAGTATATAAAGTATTCTTACTTTTTTTTTTCTTTTTAATTGCTTGATGTTTCTTCTTTTGCAATAATGATACTGAATCAACAGCTCTCCTCAAAAGAAGAATTTTTTTTCCCCACACCAGGAATCAGGCACGGCTTGGACAGACAAGCCCATTCCTTCCTTAGGGAAGATCACTTGGTGAATCTGGCAGAGTAAAAAGCAGTTTTCCCTGTGAGTTCCCAAGCAGTTGTGCCATCACTGGCTGTGGCTCAGTGTGTGCAGAGGGAGAGCAGCTGCTCAGGAGAGCTCCCAGCCCTGACTTTGCCTGTCGAGGGCCCTCCTTAAGTGTGTCACTGCTCCCTTGGGGCAGCTTTGTCTGGCAGAGAGGGAGAAAAGCGTCTGCAGAGAACGCAGAGAAGCTCCTGAGGACTTGTGTCTGTGCATTTGTTTGCTGACACCTTAGGAAAATGGCCCAGGAACTTTTGGGTCACGTTGTGCACATCTCGGAGCAGCACTGCAGCTGCTCTTTTTTGCTGCTCCATCAACATCAGTGGCCATTCAAAGGGAGAGTAGTGCAGGAGCAGTCTGAAAGAAGCTTTTTTGTGAACAACAGCTTTGGATAGTGCCACTATTTCAGCTAGACAGACCTTCTGTGCCCTTCTTTTGACTCACTTGCATGAGTGCACCCTTATCCAAAGTGACAACCAAGAATGTTGGAATCCTAAGTTTTAAGCGTTCTTTATAGGAAAATAGAGGTGACAAACTTGGAGAAAGATGCTGCATGTACATGACAGCTGGAAAATACAGTTTCCAACAACAACTTCATCATCTCAATCCCATCAGCCAAAGAAAGAGAGAATCAATGGTGACTTGACTGAGCCCTGCTCTTGGCAAGAGTCATTGCAGCAGAGGCATTACCAAGAGACATTTCTGTCAGACAAAGGGTCCTGGACTGAGCACACACACTTTGCCATGTAGATTCTTTAAATCCTGTGAGCTGTGACTTAACAGATTCTCCCAGCATTCAGCAGCCTGAAGCTCAAAGCCTTCCTGGTACAGGAGACAAGTTATTAAATCTTTAGCGGACATCGATTCAGTCCTTTTTTGACATTTTGACCATTTGGATTTTGAGCCACCCCAAACTTGTAAAATATTAACTATCCTGAGCGAGGAGTTGCTCTCTGTTTACAGTCTCCATGTAATCTTGAATGTACAGACATAAAATCCTTAGAATCATAGAATAGTCTGTGTTTAGATGGCACCTTAAAGATCATCCAGTTTTGAACCCCCTGCCATGGGCAGGGACACCTTCCACCATCCCAGGGTGCTCCAAGCCCCATCCAACCTGGCCTTGGACACTTCCAGGGATGGGGCAGCCACAGCTTCTCTGGGCACCCTGTGCCAGGGCTTCACCACCCTCACAGTAAAGATTTTCTTTCTAATATCTCACTTAACATCTTGGACAGTGTCTCCTTAATTGGGCTGCAGTCCATGTAAAAAAGTAATAATCAGGCTCCAAGTATGTGTTTCCCAAATATACAACTGTCTTGTTTTGAATTTAAGTTGAAATATCATAGAAAAATAGAAAATATTGTTTTAGTTTGGGTTATTTTTCCCCTCCATCACAGTTACAGCTTTCCTTGAATAATTCATTTATGGGTTTCTAATGTGGTCAAATGTTTTATGTAACCTGATCAATGAGGGTGAGGTTCAGACAGCTGATTTTACACAGCCCATCCTTGGTGTTTGTTTTTCTTTTCAGACCTTATGCTTTTTGAGTTGGCTGGGTTATTTTAGTACCTGGTGCACGACACTGTCCTGTGTGCTGTTCCTCTTGCCACAACAAACGCAGTCACAGCCCCTGTGTGTCAGGGTGGCAGAGAGGGAAGGATTGACAAGTGGCTTTGTGGCACTTGGCATTTGCAGGTCTGTTGTTCCTTCCAAGCAGGAGACAAGTCTGGGCACCCTCTTCTGACCCACACAGCAGAAATTCTGACTTTTGCCCAGTGCATCTCTCCCTGGCCATGTCAGGTTGCTGAAGCACAGCAGTTCCTACTCAGTCTTGAACAGAGAAATAATTTAACCTAAGGAACTTTGTAAATAAAGGCAAAGCACAGGGAGTTTTGTTTCATGGTATTGCTTTTGCTTTTTAAATTGTTATCACAGGGCTTTTCTTGGTGTCTCTGTTTTCACCACATACTTGTATGTGGCTTAATATGTGAGTGGCTGAATTTTCAACCTTGTTTCAATTCTTCAAGCTCTATAAGGGTCATAATATTTTTGGCAGCTGTCATTGAAATCCTAAAACAATTCACCCCTCTGCCCTGGCTGTGGTACTGCTGCCATGTTTGCTGTGCAGCACAATCAGGAATCAATAGCTTTGTAAGATTTATTTTCCCCCCTGTATCCTATTACTTTGAAAAAGTTCCCACATTTAGAGTCAGGTGTCAATTCTTGTCATTTCAGTTCTTGTCTTTTAGCCTTTAATTAATTGCTCAGATCCTGGCATCCCTGCTCAACTGTTGCTCTGACAAGAAGACTGAGGTACATCCTGATTCTGCAGGAACTTTTTGCTCCAAATTTAAGATCTCAAAAATGAAATCTGGATTTTCACTGGATAATATATACTGGCCCTGTGTTTATTATTTGGCCCAGTTTCTTGAATTAGGCTAACATTTGTAGTCTTTAAGACTTTCCTGATTCCAATGGCCACGTCTCCACTTCTCTCTGCTAAATTATTTCCCTGACAGCACAATAAAAATGTGCTGCCACAAATGTGCAGAAGAGAGAAATGATTACTAGGAGAAAAAGAAATTTTAAGAGACAAGAGTCTGCTTTGTGCAAAAAAAATCCCTCAAAATAACAGGACAAGAATGGCAGAAGTGCCAGGAAACAGGCAGATTCATTTCTAAGAATTTCTCAGAGTTTTTACTATTGAGACAAAACTTCAAACAGATTCATGCTTTGATGGGACATCACACAATCAGGTTACTGTGTTTTAATGTATTTCAGATTATAGTTGTTGCCCATCTTATGGTCTTTGACCTTTATAAGTATCACATAATGCCAGGTCATTAGTCTGTGAGAGAGTGAAGGGAGGATGTATCACATTACCTCTGCTTAAGAGTGGATGTGCAGACACTTCCTGCAGCTCAATTAACTGCAGTTCATTGATTTGGTTCCAAAGTCAGTGGGACTTTGGAACAGCCAGCAGCTTTCTCCATCCCATCTCAGGTTGCTTTGCCATCAGTAGGAAAATGGGATACTCCCACTGATGCAGGATGCTGACCCTTCTGATGGATGCCAAGTCTCTGATCTGAACTTCCCAAAGCACTCTGAAGTCACTAATTATTTATGCTTTTTTAACTCCTTTAAACCACCCTGACACACCTCTAAGGACCTGGCAGAAGAAGGTGATTTTCAGCACATTCACTTTGAACAGTGAAACAGCACAGAAATACAGAAATGGATGCACTGATTCAGACCAATGGTTATTCTCTCACTTACTGTCCCATTCACAGATGTTTATGGAAATAACACGTGAAAAGCTGATATTTCAGCTAGAATTGTGGACAGCTACAGCCCAACTGTGACTTTAGATTAATAAAATTTCAGTTTCAGTTTGGAAAATTTGTTATAAATCTAGAATATTTGAATGAGTCAGTGCCAAGTGACCTCTTCCCTACGGATAGTGCCAGTTCCTCGGGAGCAGTTGGTGCTCAGCTCAGGGAGCAGTTGCACTGATTAATGGCTCAGGAGGGCTCTCTGAGGCATAAATCAGTAGCCCCAGGAGAAGGGAGGATTAAACTCTTTGTAGGAGCAACACAGAGTCAGAAACTGCTCTCACATCACTGCACCACTATCAGCTGATATTTTCAGTTGGCAATGCTGGGATTATCTGTCCCATCAAGCCCCAAAAATGCAGTGAGCTTGTGAGGGGCAAGGTCAGCACAGGGGAGTCCCTCCTTCTCCTGGTGCCCATGGACGGTGCAGAGAGTGGACCTGCAGTGCAGTCAGCTTGGGAAGGTGTGTGGTTCTTTTTGACAAAGCTAAAGCAGTGAATTCCTCTGTGGAGAGCAATTCCTCTTGGCTGGGTGTGGTGGGGACACAGGTGACTTTGCTGCTGCTTGGTTTTTGGGGGATCAGGGGTGGCCAGTTCTGTTCTAGCCTGTATTGATCCAGAAAACCCCACAAATTCTGGCTGTCTAATCATCATCATTCCAGTTATCTCAACTGGCTGGACATTGCCTATAGATGGAAAGTAGAGAATAAATCTCTTGTTTTCCTTTATTTCCATGTGCAGCCTTTACTTTTGCCATATTAAACTTCCTTTACCTTGTCCAAATTTTTTTTTTTTTTTGTTCCACCTTATTTTCTCCACCCTCCCTGCTGCAAACCTGCTGAGGAGGAGCAGCTTGGTGATCACCTGGTGTCCAGTCAAGGTCAACCCACCACAGAGTCTCAGAGGTTTTCTTGGGAATAGGGCAGCACAAAGTTCATCAGAGCCATTTCCTACATGACAGGGCCTGATTCTCCTTGGTACCCAAGCTCCTTGAAAGTGTTGCTTGACTCTTATCCTTGCTGGGGGTGCCAAAGCAAGGTAATTTTGGATCAGTGCTGTCTGGAAGAAAACCTGAAAAGCGGCACAGGAGGTTTTCTTTGGTAGAAGTCTGTTAAAGAATAAATATTTTGTAAGTTTAGCTGGAAAACCTCATGTCCCAGCAGGGCAGGCTCTTAGAAAGGCAAGACATCTGTGATTATCTCTTTGTGGAGAAGGAGGTTGGAGGGGACAGTGTTTCTGCTGTCGTGACTCTCAGAGTGAGGTAGATGGGAAGATTGTTCTGTTTCTTCAGTGCCAAAATTTGAGTGCTGTCTTGGGGATTTCAACAGGTTGGAAAGCATTTTAGTGTCAGAGGAAAATCACTGCAAGTGGTTAAATGTACTCTTTGAATTGCTGTCCTTTGTCCCAGCCGTTTCCTCTGAAGCCCTGGTGGTGGTCAGCCTTTTTCTGGGACATGGCCTTATCCCATGATGTGCTGCAGGTTGTTAAATTCTCCTTTGAAGCCATGTGACTCTTTCCACCATGATCTGGGAGATATCTTTTAACATCCCAGCCATTGCTGCCTCTCAGCTGACAAGCAGGAGCTCATTAAACACTGATCATTTGATCCCTTTTCGTTGTCCACCTGCTCTTCAGATATTAAAAAGAAAAAGCTGTATCAACTGAGGAATATTTTCAAGACATCTGCTTTTTCATAAAATCATATCCAATGAACAAGAGTTTCTTCCTTAAGCCAAAAATGGAATTTCCTCTGTTTCAATTCCTGCAAGGATTGATGGGGGTTTTTTTGTGTATAGCACTGTGCCTGGTAAGAGTTTGCTCTGTGAAGAGGCATCCTTGTTGATTATTTGGAACAAAATTGTTCTCAGTTTTAAAACTGCCATTTATATTATGTTTACAACATGCAATTAAGGACTCCTATTAAATGTTCTTACAAGGCAGATCCCAATGACCAATGCTTATTTACATTTTTTCCAGAGCACAGTATTGAAAAGACAATAGAGAGGACATGTAATGCAAGAGAGGAGCTATAAAACCTCCATTTCAGCTTGTTGAACAAATTTGGGTATTCACTGGCCTAGGAAATCTTCTCTTCTGATGCTCAAATATTTCTGTGGAGTGATAGGCACAAAAATTTCCTGAAATCCCTTTAATTGGTAGCAACTTCTTCTTTACTGAATTACATATTTCAAAGAATATCTTGTTAATGGCCAGTATATGGCAAATAGATTCTCCAAGCTTATTAGTACAGAAATAATTGCAAGTGGCTGCTATAGTTCATTAAGGCTTATTTATTTTATAGTTCATTAAGGCTAATTTTATCAGTGCAAAATATATTTTAATAGCCAGTTCTGCTTCTTTTTTTTTCTTTTTAATGTTTCTCTGCCATCTACTGCTAGCAATAGTTTCTGATTTTCTTCTTTGTTCCTGGATAATTTTCCACTGTATTTACTGTGAACTACTTATTGATGGCTTTTAATCAACAGTTTTTCTGGGCAGTAGCAGATGCTAATCTTGAGTAGGGCATATATTAATTTACATCTGTTTCTCCTGGGTCAAAAAGGGCTGGTATAGTTGATTGTTTAATATAAACAAAGCACATCACAGTAGCTTTACATGTAGTTAAACTCACTAATTTTCCAGAGATAATTGGAGAGCAAATTTTCCAGGCTGGATTTGAGTTAAATATTTATTATTTTGTTGTTTGTAACGAGCTGTTATATGGAAAACTGAGTTTCCTTGTGCTCTTTGCTCAGTATCTGGCTGAGCCAGAGCCTCATCCATGGCACATCTGGGTTTGATATCTGCCAGAGGGAGGCAGATTTTTCATGGCTCAGGTTTTCCAACAGATCACCAGGGAACGTTCTCCATCTCTAGTGCATTCTTGATTTTGATCTGAAGAGAAACTAAAGAGCAACTCTACCTCAAATGTAATCAAATTATCTGAGAGACAGAACGATGCTCAATTTGGTAAAGGGAACTCACATCAGCTCAGACATGGGAGAGACAGGGAAGAATTGATTTCTTTTCCTTACATCTTTTCCACTTTCAATGAATACTTAAATGTTTATTGATGAAAAGACCAGAATTTGAGTACACTGCCTCTCCTCCCTGTCTTTGCTATCAAGCAATGGGACTGGGCCCGTTTAATGTCTGTCTCAGCAGCCATTTACACTTTTGGAACAGTGAAGAAACTACAGAAAAAACAGATTAAATGGTGACCTCTCCTGCGTGTCTCATGCCCTCCTGGTTTATGGCAGGAATCCAGTTCAAACCCTTACTCAGGGTTTAAGGCAAGATCTAGGTTTGAATTCTCATTTAAATTCAATTGTAATTTGAGTTAAATTGCAATTCACATGTAAATCTAAAGCCAGAAGGAATATTGTGCAGAGCACCAAACTGTTCTCCTTCCCTCTTGTGGGATTAAAGGAAGCAGTGTGACAGCATTCAGGAGTACCCAAAGGCAGGGCCATTCCTGTCCTCCATTCTCACAGGGGTAAAGTGAAATTTGAGTCTCATACAACTGTTGAAAAAGTGTGAGTGAGGAAAGACCATCACCTTAAGATTTCTTTTTTAAAATTGTGGATACACTGAATTTTAGAACCTGCTGAACGTTTTGGTGTGGCAATTTCAGTTAGATTTTCTGTTGTGGGTGGGGTTTTTTCAGGTGAACTCAACATTCATTTTTTTGCTAGGGCACACACAGATGTGTGCACACACACACACCTAGAATCTGGGGTAATCAGCAACACTAAAAAAAATCCTGAACTTGGTGGGTGGAAAAAACTCACAAATATTATTACAGTCAGGGATAAAAGTAAAGACTGCTCCAGCTATGAAGAGGAATGAAGTGCAAGAGATTAACACAGAGCCAGCCTTCCCTTCCATTTCCTTGGAGCTGAAGGACAAAGTACTGACAGGATTAGGTGTTATGTGCATGAATCTGTGTTTATGTGTGTTTTTCTGTTCACATCTTCTGGGGTTTTTTTGGTGGTCCCAGCAAGAGTGGGAACCCAACCCCTGGGCCCTTTGGAGGGGGTTCCCCTGCTGAGTTCTTTTCCAAGGATGAAGAACGTGCAGGACTCTCTTTCTCTCGGTCTTCAGGGTTTTGTTTATTCTTATCTCAAGTTCAGCACCGTCTGCACACCAGACTCAGCATGCGAGAAGCAAGGCACAAAATGGACCCCAAACACCCCAAACCAAGGCCTTTTAAAGCTGCTTAACCCAATTACTTTCTAACATGTACTTAGGCGCTTACCTCTACCAGATGAGACCANTAAAAGCAGTGTTCTGCAGAGTGTGAGAGTTTCTTAAACTAGGCAGAGAGACATTGTCTGTGCCCTGGATTCCAACAATATCTGTGTTCAGCCTGGAGAAGAAAATATTCTGGGAAAATCTTGGACCACCTTCCAGTACATTAAGGAGGCTGATAAAAAGAAGGGAGAGGGACTTTTTTCCTACAGTGACAGGACAAGGAAAGGTGGTTTTAAACTGAGAGCAAGTTTAGGTGTGGTGTTCAGAAGAAATTCTTTACTCAGGGGATGGTAAAGCACTGGCACAGGTTGCCCAGGGAAGCTGTGGCTGCCCCATCCCTGGAAGTGTCCAAGGCCAGGTCGGATGGGGCTCTGAGCAGCCTGATCCAGTGAGTGACATCCTCGCCCATGACAGGGGGTTGGAGATGATCTTTAAGGTCCCTTCCAACCCCTGCCATTCTGTGATCACTTTCTTTGCTAAAAGCAATTTAATTTCACTGTGATATATCGTGCAAATCGGATGCTGTTGGTTTCAGTTGTTTCAATACAAAACAAAGCGTTTTAAGATTACTCTCCCTTTCTGTGAATAAGCACTGAATGCTTTCCCTTTGAAACGTTTTTCTAAGTCAAAGAGGTGGCCATTCTTTCTTTTGTGCTGTTCATAATGAGCAGCCACAGGACTGTTTTTGTCTAAGCACCCGGGAAGTTAATGAGCTTACTTCCATGGGAACAGAAAATCCCACCGTGAGTCCACGAATGCCTTTTTCCTGGTAAGATCTTGGTGCACACAGGCACAGTGGAGAAAAGCTGCTCAGTAGCCAGGAGAGCAGATTTTCATCTTCCAGGGCACTGCACCACTTTTCTTCTTTCATCTACTGTGAAATTGGAATTGAAGGGATCTTTGAGACCATCCTGTTCCAACCTGCCAACATTGGCAGGGACACCTTCCACCAGACCAGGCTGCTCAAAGCCCCACCCAGCCTGGCCTTGACCACTTCCAGAGAAGTTTCAGTGCCTCACCACTCTCACAGGAAAGAATTTCTTTCTAGTATTCAATTAAAACCTGCTCTCTGTCAGTGTGAAGCCATTCCCTCCATGCCCTTCTCTCTGATCCCTCTCCAGCTCTCTTGGGGCCTCTTTAGGCACTGGAAGGGGCTCTGAGGTCTCTGCAGTTCCATGTAGGGACACACTTTGGTTTTGTAAGACTGTCAGTGTAGGAAACACATAATCACAGCATGGCTTTGATTATATGCAGGTGCTTTTTTAAAAGAGCTCTGGGAGCCAGGGGTGCAAACCCAAATCTGACTCCCACATGGGTTTGAAATGGACATGTTTTATACCCTTTTTGTTACATAACTATATGTTAATCATTAAATTTACACTGTTCTATTGTATTCATTGATTTCACCCAAGTGTGAATTCACGAGCCCCCCGAAACTTCATTTCCATGATTCATATGTATGCACAATAATTATGTTCAATTATCAGATAATCATCACCCCTAACAATCCTAGTACAGACATGGTGTTCCTAGGCCTAGCTTATTATCTAGTACACCTAGACCCTTTCCAACCTCTCCAAATACTAGAAACATTTTAACCCTGTGCTATCGCTATCAAGACTCTCCTCTTCACCCGAGTTCTTCCTCCTGCCAGCCTAAGCACGAGTTCTTCATCCAGTCCTGGCTAAAAAATAATCAGTCCAAGCTTTACTCTCAGTGTGCAGCTCAGAGAACCAAATCCCTTGCTGAAACATCTTGGGAGAGTTTAGGCCTGCCAGAAATATTTTGTCAGCCTGTCTTGGGCTTTTCAGTGAAAGGCAGGGTTTTTGGTCTCTGTCAGATTTTGGTTTGTATTTTTAATCTTCTTTTGATGAACTTCCTTCTTATTGGGATTTTTAGCTACTTACAGTAGAAAGTTAATTTTTTAAATTGTGGTTTCCAACAAAAAAAACCCAAAAACAACAACAAAAAGCCCCCTCATCACTTCAGAGTCCTTCTTGCTTTCATTTTTTCCTGCTGTTGCTTTTACTCTTGACATTCAGCCTCCTCAACAAGTCCTGTTATGACACTCCATAAAATCTTTATCCTGTCAAAGCCCTGCTGTGAGCATTGCCCAGTGCTTCCAGAATTTGCATTTAGCATCCATTCATATGACTCTATTGGTGGGGCTCTCTTATCACTGAGTAGCCCTCCAGCTTTATATGAAAGGGCACAAAGTTAATGAAAACAGCATTAAAACTCGATTAGCATTTAGTGAGATCACTAGGACTTGTTCTGAACTTAATAATAGTTTCAGAATCTTTTTTCTCTTTTTTAACTCACAGTATCCAGAATCAGAGATGGCAGAAACAGTTCCACCAAAAAGGCTTTTTTCATGTTAGAGTGTTATGTCAGAAGGGAAGTGAAGGCTTTGATTTTTAAGGGAGTTGTTTCAGGGTTAGGGAAAAATTTATGTTATTTCATCTTTTGTCTTTTGACAGAAGAGCCACTCATTGGAAGAGATGTCTCTTTTCTGTACATTTTGACTGAAATTCCTGGAGAAATGAATCCTGGAGGGAGGCAGATCTCTTCCTTGTCACAATATACCCAAAAATTCACAATATACCCAACTTATTTCAGAGTGTTAATGAGGATTTTTCTCCAGACACAAACTTTGCTTGCTGTTGCTTTTCTTGGGGGAGAAGAAGAGTTGAAAATTCAGTGTAATGGTGGTACAGACAGGAAAATTGCCTACCATACAAATGAAAAGCAGAGTAGGGAAGCATCTCATATTCCTGAACTTTGAGTCTTTTCTGGGTCCTGTGTGGTTCTTTTATGGTCCTAAGACTTTTTATACATTTTTAGTTATGTTTCTGTCTCTGGAAGTACCCACATTATTGCACTCTGCCAAGGAGGACAAGAGCACAAGCCAAGATGTTCCACAGAATTTGCTGCAAGAGGTGTAGAGAATTTTTTAGCTTTAGTTGGGAAATGTTTTGGGATAGCTGTGGTAGATTGTGCCTAAAACTTCTGTGTTTGGGTCATCTCCAGAGAGACAGCAAGGAGAGGTGGATTTGTGGGAAGGTTTCTCAAGGGCCTGGTGGTGTTCAGCAAAGGGAGAGGATGGAGTGGAATGGAATGGAATGGAATGGAATGGAATGGAATGGAATAGAATAGAACGGAATGGAACGGAATGAAATGGCCTTGAGGCACCCACCCCTAGGAAGACTCTTGGGCAGAAGGAAAATGGTGTTTTCTGCCTGAAAATGTCAGTTCTACCTCAGATAAACCTTCAGGTAGCACGGATTTTCAATATTTGACTGCTCTGATGTTGTTGGGGGCCAGGGTGAGACACAGACATTGACAAAAAAGAAAATACTTCTGCAAGAAAAGCAACTCCAGCTGAGGGACTTCAGCCTCTCTCTACAGAAGAAAACCCCAAGAAACAATTAAGCAATTAGGTTCTAGAATGCACAAATCCTGTATTTTATTTTCATTCTTTGGACTGAAGGACTGATTTGATGACTGATAAGGAACTGGATGGAAAAGTGACAATCCCAGCTCAAACCTCGATTTTGACATGTCCCTTTCCGTGGGAAAACAGCCCATTTTTGTGTTCATTTCTCTTTCCCAGATTTGGGTAGTGGCGTTTGGACCAATTGTTTCAATTATTTGGGTCGTTTGGGTCAGTCCTTCTTCTAAAAATAGGTGTAAATCTGCCCCAAAGGAGTGTTTTTATGTCAAATCACTGAGTGCTTCCACCCTCACAGATAATACAGGAACATTAAGAGAGGTCACATAAGGACTTAGGCTGATAAAAGGACCTTAGGAGAAGAGCTGGACAGAATAATCTGTCATGTGTTGAGTCAGCTAATAAAAAAGGTAGTTACTTAAAATGTCTACAAGGCACCAAAGCGTAACGGAAGTCTTAGACAAAGGAAAATAATTGAAATTACTGTGGACATAATGAGAAATGCACTATCAGGTTCTGCAAAGGCTGAGACCAAGGGTTTGATTCCCGAGCAAGAGGCAGCAGAATTGCATGTAGCCAAGTGTAAAAATAATAAATTAAAAATGGCTTTATAAAGGGATATCACAGAGGCTGGCATTAAGTGAACCCAGGCTGTCAGTTCTGCAACTCAACGAGAATCCAGGTACTCTTTTTGTTAGAATGGGTAGAAATTGAAGCACTGAGTGCTGAACAGTGCTGTTTTCCTCACATTCCTTTAGTACTGCACTGTGAAGCTGTGTGCTGAACTGAAGATGCTGTAACACAGATGTAAATAAAAGCCCTGCATGCCTTTCATCCAGCAGGTCTCAGCTCACACTCCCAGCACCCCTCTGAGGGGCAGAACTTTCAATATTCTTGTTCTAATGGCAGCAAAACTGAGATATAAAGAGATTAAGTCACTTGCTGGAGGCTGTCAGAGAAGCACAATTGTGTCACTTGCTCCCAAGCTCTCGCCATTCAAGCTCAAAGAGATTTTATTTGCACCTCACTCTTTTCAAAATATATGTTTAGTTAAACAAAGGGAAAATATCTGTGGCATAAATCTGACGATTTCAGCAGAAGTGCTTTGGGGATTAATTTGATCTGCTCATTTCTGGGTAGGTACCAGGAGCTCTGCTGTGTGTATTTAAAGCACACTGGTCCCACCTATTGGGGCTGCTGGGGAATTGATTTTATTGGGTTGCAGTAGGTCATTTGTCTTCATGCTGATAATTTTGTTTGGGTTTAGTAGTGTTTCATTATTTTCCACTCCAGTGTATTTTTCACCATCTAAGGGATTTCAGGTATAAATGTATTCCCCCACCACCAACCTGTGCTAATAATTTCACTGCTGTGTTTGGGTCAAATATGGATTGTGACCCCGGCATGAGGAAGTGTTGATATTTAACATCAAATTTTCTTTGTTGTACCTCATTTCATGCAAAAAAGAAGAAAAATATCCCCATCTGAGCCAGCTGTAAGGATTCCTAAGGAAAGGCAAACTGAAGTCAAATGAAGAAAGATTCATCATCTTGAACTTGTCCATCTAAAAGTTAGATTTTCAGCCTCAGTGAGCTCTCTGAACTCCCCTTTGGACAGGCAAAACTGTAGCTGTAAATAGAGGCTGAGCAGTCCAGCCTCTCTTTTAATATCTCAGATGATGAAACAGCTTTGGGAGTGCCTGCTCCTTCCTGGTGGCTTTGCACAGATTTGGGTAAATGTCCTTTGGAAAATAAAGGGGAGAAGAGAAGAGAAGAGAAGAGAAGAGAAGAGAAGAGAAGAGAAGAGAAGAGAAGAGAAGAGAGAAGAGAAGAGAAGAGAAGAGAAGAGAAGAGAAGAGAAGAGAAGAGAAGAGAAGAGAAGAGAAGAGAAGAGAAGAGAAGAGAAGAGAAGAGAAGAGAAGAGAAGAAGATAAAAAATAATTTAAAGACAGAAGTCCATCCAGTCCATAACTGTGATGTTTGATGGGACCTATTTAGGGATGCTGAAGAAAATAAATGAGGAAAAAAAAAAAGAACAAGAAGCCTTTAAAGAAGCCAATTAGAGCATTGCAAAGTTTTAAAAAAGATCCACCATGGAGTTTAACTGAACTTTTTCTGCTTACTGCCTCTAATTCACCCAACTGGACAGTGAGGATGGTGAAGTGCCCAGAACTTTTTCCCATGAGTTTGGGAAGAGCCCATGGCTAAAACTGAGGACAAAATACAGAGTAGGACAAACTGGCCATGGGTGTAGGCAAGGGGACATTTACATCTCAAATAACAAAATAGACACCTAGTTTATTGTTATTTCCAAACTATTGGTCATTTTCTTCAGCCCTGGTGTTATACTCAGGACATCAGTGAACAAAAATCAGGAATTACTTTAAAATAGCCCTCAAGAACTTGCAACATGCCAGTGTGAGGTTCAGATTTCTGGCCTGCTTTATTCCAACTGTTCCAGCGCTTTGCACCCATTTCTTTTTGGCTTTGCTAAAAAATCAGAGAGTAGGAACAACATTTTAGTACCTTCCTAAATGAGTTAATCTTTACTGAATGCCTAAATATTTTACAGAATTCAGCTCCATACTCAGGGAGCCTGTACTTGGAATTAGGACTGCTGCCTTTTTTTACTGTAATGTGATTCACAGCCACAAACAATCTGCTCAATAAAATGGACAGGACTCCACAAGAAGAACGTGGTGCTTCTGCAGAAAAATAGTTTCATTTTCTCCCTTATATTTGAAAGATAAAAATAAGGCAAATATCGGAATAAGGTGTTTAAAATTAAATTCTTGTTTATGCTTCAGACCCGTTTCTTTGAAATTTACCTTGAAAATGTAGCTCAATGACATCATATATAATTTGCCTTCAGCTACCGGAAGCAGAAGTGTTGTGTCTTCTGATAATTCTTTTTTTTTTTTTTTTAAGTCATCTAAAATTCAAAATAACATATTCAGGTGAGGTACTAGTTATGCTCTTATTTTATGCCTTGAATGATTCCAGAAATAGCTTTTCATTTTCCTTTCTAAATGATACTAGAAACTACAGAGGAGGAAATAACCCTTGTGTTGTCCTTTTTTCCCTGTAATAATAATAATGATCCAAAGCAGAAGCATTCTGTCTGCTGTGCAGCACAATTTCTCATCTGGAGACCTCCAAATACTTTTGAAAGCACATGATAAAGCTGTGCTTTAGTGGCTGAGGAAACAGCAGCACACAGTTTAGCAATTTTCCCAGTTTCACACTGGAAGTCCATAATAAAGAACTTTAAAGCACAGGACAATTACTCCTCTTTTTTTTTTTTTTTTTTTTTTTTTTTTTTTTCCACATGATTACTTCAACTGCAACATCTTCTCCATCCTCTGCCAGCTGAATTTCCTGCACCCAGCTGTGCTTGGTTAGATGTGTTTTAATGATAAATCCATCTTTTAATTGTTACTCTGATGCCAGGAGAGAAGGAATCTCTCCCTTTACCAAACTGATCATTGTTAGGATGCAGTTTGGTCACTGTGGGGAGGAGTTGCTTGAGACTCAGAGATGAGGCTAATTATTTATTTGTTTATTTATTTTTAATTAATTAAATTAATTAATTCTGACAGGGTTCCTGTGCTGTGCTCGTCACTCAGGTTTCTCAGCACGTGCAGTGTCACACGAGACTTTTCTTGCTGGAGGGCTGGTGTTTGGGGGGCTGTAAATGAGATATGGCTCTGAATCCTGCAGGACATTCAAATGTCCTACAAAATAACGAGGCCAGGACTAACGAAGGATGCACAGCACCACAGTGAATGTTCTGCTTCATTCTCCAGTTCCTCTCACAACACCGTTGGGCCCAAGCACAGAGCAGGTGCAGCTGAGTTACTCCTGATGAGTTATCACAACCTGCTACACATGAAGTATGGAAAATCTAGAAACCTAGTGGAAATGAAAAAAAAACCCAAAAAACAACAACAAAAAAAAGCCTCACTGTTACTTCCATTGTAAAGGAGTACTAGAGAAACTGCTTCATCCTAATTTTCATAATATTAAGATGTACAGACCATTCCTAAAATTGACTGGAGACCTCCTGTAGAAGTCCAGCTGCCAATTAGACAGGTTTCAAGTGTCATGGGAATAAATTCTGGGCTCCACCTTCCCTAGAGTAGTTCTGTTCTTTAACTGATGGATTGCTTTAATCATTTTGGCTGCCTAAAGCCTCTGCTGGAAGAAACTGTGAGTTAATATCACTGGAAAACAGGCCTGAAGAATTAACTGTAGATCCAATGAAGAGGGTTTTATTCTTTTAATTCTTGGTGGCCAGCCTTACAAATCCCTTATTATTCATTCATGGAAGTGTCCTATTTAAAATGCAAATTCCTTCCCATTGTCCTCCCCCATCTCAGTGCATTTCCTTTGAAGTGCCCCTGGAGCTTTGGAGGGGCCACAGTGGGGTCCCTGTGATCAGCCAGTTGCAAAAGAGAGCCCTGCCCCAGCTCAGGTGAACTCAGCTGGGTCCTGCTCAGCACACCCAGCTTTCAAAAAGCATCCAGACTTTGTTTAAGAGGGAGGAAAAAAATGTAAAATAAAGGATATCAGGCCAGGTATTTTTACCAAGCCTTTTTTAGCAAGGTTGCCTCTCCTGAGACACGTCACAGCCCCGTGTCTGCCACCATCACATGGCAGAGAGGGCAATAAAATAAATATTGCCCATGTCCTGCTGGTTTGGGAGGAGCAGAGCTCTCCTATGACACCCATTGCAGAAAAGAGTGTCAAGGCTAAGCTGGCACGGAGTTCTGTATCCGTGTGGGGAACAGTCCCTTGTCCTTGGTCCTTGCTACCCTTCAGCCACAGCTACAAGTTTTTCTAGGCAGGAATAGCTGTCCCAGGCCAAAACTGTGATAGAAATAGTTCTGTGAGTGGAGAAAGGCCACTCTGATCCACTGCAGGAGCTGCAGGAGGCTTGGGGAACATATTGGAGGGAATTTCTGTGTTTTCAGGTAAAGTCCAGGTTAGTGAATGCATTGTCTGACTCAACCTTCCAACAGCGACATCAATACTGATAATAATGACCATAACAGCAAGGTAAATTATATTATCAGTAATGGCTAAGTAGTTTAATAGTCTTCATCAAATGACTGAGTACCTGATCCAGCAGTGAGACTTGCTGGCTCCTGTGTGCTAATGCAGCCAGTACTGAAAACTGGAACCAATGTATTTTTGAGTAAAGACTGCACTGCTTGAGTTAAAAACCTATTTTTATCAGTTTGATGTGGTTTGTGAGGAGAGTTCATGCACACTGAGCAACGCTTCAAACTTGTGGCCAATGAGTGGTAGTTTAAAATTTATCAAAGTTTTCATAATATTAATGGGGTCCTTATAAAAATAATGTCAAATTATCAATGTTATTTCCCACTATAAGTGCAGGAAACTGTGGTGATCTTAGCCAACAGCATTTTCCTGAACTGGTAGATCAAAACTACAAATCCACTGCTGGAAATTCATGAGTTGTGAATATATGTGGATTTAGTGGAGAAGAGAAGGCTTCAGAGTGACCTTATTCTGGCCTTCAGGTACCTGAGTGGAGCCTGCAAAAAGGCTGCAGAGAGACTTTTGACAAGGGCCTGAGGTGACAGGACAAGGGCAGTGGTTTTAAGCTGACAGAGGGCAAGGATATATTAGATTTTAGGAAGAAAATCTTTACTCAGAGGGTGGAGAGGCCCTGGCACAGATTGCCAGAGAAGCTCTGGCTGCCCCATCCCTGGAAGTATCCAAAGCCAGATTGGAACAGGGCTTGGAGAAACTTGGTCTGATGGAATGTGTCCCTACCCATAGCCAGGGGTGGAACTAAGGGATCTTTGAGGTCCCTTCCAGCCCAAGCCATTCTATAATTCTATAATATGATTCTCTGATTGGTAATGATCCAAATCCATAAATCACCCATCCTGTTGTCTCCCTTGCTGTTGTCTTTCCCCTTGGTTTAAGGCTCGTCCCACTCAGCTTGATGTCCTCACATGGTTGAGCACTTTGTGTCACTGCCCAGTCTGGAACTCAAGTACTGCATCTTTCCTACTTTTTAAGCAAGGTCTGGACACCCTTAAAAGAAATGTGGGTACTTTCAGAAAAAAACCTGGTCCTACTACTTATGAAAAAGCTCTCTGGAAAGTTCTGGAAAATGCCCTGAAGGTGCTGGTGGACACCAAGATGAGCAGGGGCCAGCAGCAGGACCTTGCTGCAAAGGCAGCAAAGGAATCCTCAGCTGGCCTGGATGCACTGCCAGGTGAGGGAGGTGATCTTTGCCTCTGCTCAGCTCTTCCAAGACACAGCTGAAGTGCTGTTCCCAGTTCTGGGATCCTCAGTACAAGAAACACCTGGACATAATGGAGAGAGTCCAGCAAAAGGGGCACAAAGAGAGATCAGGGTCTGGAGCATCTCTTCCAGAGCTGGGACTGGTCAGCCTGGAGAAGGAGAGCTGAAGGGGAATCTCATTAATTCCCAAAATACAAAGGGAGGGTGCAAAGATGGAGCCAGGCTCTTCCCTGTGGGTGCCCAGTGACGGGATCAGCTCAGGAATGGGCACAAGCTGAAACACGAGAGGCTCCCTGTGGACATCAACCCTTTCAACCTCAACCATTCCATGACTCTCTGATTCCAGGTGCTGATAATTAGAGAAAACTGGGAACATTGTTGCCTGGGCAAGCCAAACATGCTCAAACAATTGTGTGATCAAGTTTGCAGCTTCTCACAAATTTCATTAGCAAGGAGGCAATGAGTGACATGAACTTCCTTTTCCAAATTCCCTTAGCTCTGCTTGGATTTTCTGCTTTGTATTTGGCTCCATGGATGTCTGGGAGACCTACTGCTGCTTTTATATGTGATTTGTGGATTTATTAAACGGATTTGGGAGTTAATTGTGTTGGGATGGTCCTGCCTGCCAACAGGAAACCAGGGCAGCATTTTCAATACCCTTCAGTCTGCATAATCTAAATAAATTCATGAATGCACAAAAATTATTCTACCTTGTTTCTTTTGCCCAGCAGAAAGAGCTCAAATTTGCTGTAATCGCCTTTTCCTCCCGAGTAATTCCTTAGGACTCAGCCATCTCTTTCAGAGAACTGCACTACTGCCACCAAATCTAATTATTTCAGATTTTGTTTCTTCTTATGAACTTTCTGGCATATTTTGTAGTAGGTTGAGAGAGCAATCAGTGACTTGTGAGTGCAAGAATCACAGGAGCACAAATATTGGGAGGACACACTCCTCAATGATACATCTGCTGAAGTCAGGACTGCTTTGAAATTCAGTCACTAATTCTTAGTTGCTTAAGAAATTAATCTCTTAAACAGGTTTATCAGAGAAACAGCATTTTGGGGCTCAAAAATAAAACTGTAAAGAGACAAAATTTAGATTTTTGAAAGGGTGAGAACAGAGTCTTTTTTGTATTACCAAAATATTCCCCCTTTTTCTTTTTCCCACTAAGAAACAGTGAAAACTAAGTAAACTTAAATACTCTTATAATCCTACTATATACTGTGTTGTTCTTAAAAATGCATTTCCAGATAAGACATTTTTACTGTACTAGATGTTCCATTACTTAAAAGTTATCTTTACACAACCCTGTTCTGAAAAGGCATCAGAGGTGAAAAAAAAGAATATCTGTTACATTACACTCTAAAACAAAAGGTTGTTTTTTACTGTCTATTTAGTTCAGTTTTACAGGAACAAACCAAAGAAGGCTGAACCAGTTCTGCTAAGAGATAATTCCTTGCTCTTGCCTGATGGAGCATTTAACATTTGTCCCCATACATTATCTGGTCTTTTTGTTTTATCACTGCTATTCTATCAGAGCAGTCAGCACAGGACTTCCTTCTCCTGTGGAAAAAGCTATGGATTTTGGTCTTGGAACATTAAAGATTAATTTTGATAACATTTCCACCAAGATTTTTAAACTTTTTTTTTCTTTATGTGTGACTAGGAAAACTCAGCTTTAGTTATTTATTAGGCATTTCATCAATACTTCCAGAATTATTATGAAAAAGAACATCAGTTTCTGGCTCACGTCAGATTGAGTGAGATGTTAATGCTGTTTCTTGGAATGTAAGAAAACAGATTTATGCTTTGTTAACATCTTCTCTGCTGCTTCTGGCATCTCAAACAGGCGTTTGTTTGCTGGGTGGTCATCAACATATCCTGAAATAGTTGGCAGCAGTGCAGCACATGCATTCTGTAGCGCCATTTATCTCCCCTACCTTTAGAAAATACATATGGATCTCTCCCATTCCATATAAAAACATCAGATTGTACTGGAACAGAGAGGGACAACAGGAATTTACTCTCTGTCAATCCCAATTTACTATTTTTTAATGATTAAAGGACATAACTTAGAATAAAGAAAATAAAAATCATAGAATCATAAAATTATTTGGGTTGTAGGGAACCCCAAAATTATCTCATGCCACCCCCCTGCCATGGGCAGGGACACCTTCCACTGTTCCAGGTTGCTCCAAGCCCCATCCAACATGATGAAGTTTCCAAGGATGAAGCAGCCACAGCTTCTCTGAGCAACCTGTGCCAGTCTCACCACCCTCACAGGGAAGAATTTCTTCCTGATATCTAATCTAAATCTCCCATCTTCTAGTTTAAAATATTTTAAAATATTCCTCTTCCTTAAAATTTTATCAGAACTTCAAGATTACTGGTCATTTAGCATTTTTGTTTGCCATTCCTGCTCACAAGAGCAGTTGTTTCTTCAGTACTACAATGAGTGTAACACTGTGAAATCCAAAGATAGCACATCTCCAGTGGAAACAGGAAGGGAAATCACTCCTACAAAATGAACTGACATTTCTGTGTGTCACTTGAAAGTTTTGGTTTTCGATGCAGACCGGATCATGCCTGGGATATGACAATCCCCCTGTTCTTTCTGAATCACCTCTCATTGCTAATAGTACACCCTGTCACAGATGCTCAGGCAAAATATACAGTGAATTATACAGGAGGCAGAGTAGAACCCATCTCTTTTTCCTCACAGTGGTAGTTTAGAGAAACAAAGCTGATTTTCACCAGCAAAGTGCAGAGACACTCAGGGAAATGATGCCACTTCTCTCCTCATCCAGGGACTTGGCTAACCAGAGGGTGAGGTATTGATGTGGGGTGCTCAGGAGCCCTTCTTCAATTAATCCATGTCCAGTTGGGACACACAAACGATTATGGCATTGCACAGGCAGTGACAGCATTTCCCTCTGGAATACAACAAGTACTTATGGATAAGAAATCTAAACTCAAACTGGGAAGATGGAGCAGAGGGAGAAGCAGTTACTGCTGAGTGAATCACAGACTCACAGGATCACCTCCAAGATCATTAAGTCCAATTTTCATCCAAACACCACCGTGCCCACTAAGCCATATCACAAAGTTCCTCATCTGCTTGGTTTTTTGACACTTCCAGGGGTGGTGACTCCACCACTTCCCTGAACAGCCTGTTCCAATGTCTGACCACCTAAGAGCAACCTCTTCTGGCACACCTTGAGGCCATTTCCCCTTGTCCTGTCACTTGTTAGTTGGGAGAAGACACCAATCCCTACCTTGCTACAGCCTCCTTTTGTTGTACAGAGTGACAAGGTCCCTTCTGAGCCTTCTCTTCTCCAGGCTGAGCTCCTGCAAAGCTCCCTCAGCTGCTGCTCTCCAGACCTGTGCTCCAGCCCCTTCCCCAGCTCTGCTCCCTTCTCTAGACACACTCCAGACCCTCGATGTCCTTGTGAGGGGCCCAAAACTGACCCAAGAATTCGAGGTGTGGCCTCCCCAGTGCCCAGCACAGAGGGACAATCCTGCCCTGGTCCTGCTGGCCACACAACTGCTGACACAGAAGGTCAGGAGGTCACCCGGGCACACAGTGGCTCATGTTTGGCCACTGTTGGTCAGCAGCCCCAGGGCCTTTCCTGCTGGGCAGCTTTCCAGCCACTCTGTCCCCAGCCTGGGCCACCTCAGGGGCTTCTTGGGCCAACAAGGAGGAGACCTTGTCTTACAAAAGGTGTCCAATGAGGCTGTACTGATCAGCTGAGCTCCAGAGAAACCCCAGTCACTCAGCTTGGCCATGAGCAGGGCTAGATTTCATTCCTGGGCACTTGATCCTATTTGAGGTAGTGGAGGTCACTTCCAGTGGTTTTCCTAATTTTCTGTGCATTCTCCTTCAGCACTCCCATGTTCTGTGTGCAGTGAAATGTGACAGAGCCCACAAAGGGCTTGTGCTGCTTCTTTTTGCAAAAGGAATCTGGAGTGGATGCAACCCCTCGCTATAAATCCATCACAAGGATCCAGCTAAGAAAGATTTGCAGATCCTGTTTTTAAAACTGAATAAATCAGTGCATTGAACCAAATGCAAGTTCTCTTTTGCATATAATTTTTCCTCCTTTCACTTTCATGTGCTTGATACAGATCAGTAGAGAGTTTAGAAATCTGTATTCAAACAGACTGCTAATTTTTGGGAGATTTTTGGTTCTTTTCTCAGTCCTGTTTTAAAAATGCTGAATGACACTAACAAAGGGTTAAATCATCTTGTAGTGGGCAGTGAGACACACACAGATTAGGGAGGATTAAGTCTATAATGTCAAAGGGAGAGAAAGGAAGAGTCTGTCCTGCAATCTTGACTGAGCATCCCATCATTCCCCGACTCTAATGCTGGGGAAACAGAGATTAGAAAATCTGCTCCTCAGCTAAGTGCAGACTGCAGCTCGCAGATAAGTGACCCAAAATATCTACTCCAGGCTCATTTGTTCAGCTTCACTCATCCAGAGCTTTTCTGATGGGAAAACACAGATCTCAATACAAAATTCAGAGCTTGTTCAGCTCTGCTGTCAGCTCCTGAGCCACTCTCAGTGTCACTTCCCAAACCCTGTCACTGTCACTTTCCACACCATTCCCACAAGTGCAGATCTCTCCTCTGCCCTGCTCAAGGCTCCCAAGGATGGTTTCTTAGGTTCAAGCACTCAGCTGGGTTTACACCAGAGATTTACTCAGCGGTGCCTCAAATTAGACATATTTTTTTTGTTCCTTGTTGCTTTTGGCCAGGAAGCCTTGAGAAGAATGGATGAAAGAGTGTTGGTTTATGCAAAATACAGTCTCCTTCCTTCTGAATCAACATGAAATGAATATTCTCACTAAAAACACGTGTTGCAGATTCAGTTGTCCAACTGTTGGTCATTAAGAGACTCCAGTAGATTTTCCCAGTAGTCAAATCTGAGGAGAGATTATTCTATCCTATTTTTTTTTTTTTTTATTTAGAACCTACAAAAATTTTCATTTAACTGATGTGATATGATCCAATCCCCTGAGTGACAGAAAATCTACAGATAAGTCAAATCTGGCCTGATAAATTGAAGAGTAAACAGTAAATTTTACTTATAGAAAAGTATAAAAAATACCTGAGACACTGTCTGCTGTGGGGAGATGACTGAAGATGAAGTTAAAGGAAAAAATATCATGCAGATTGTACAATATTATCCTTTATTCCTCTGTTCCACTGGGAAGGGGGTGTTTTTTTAAGCAACCAGCATAGTGGCATTCTGGATAGAGTTTGACAGTGAAGATTAATTGTCAGTCGTGGGTTCTTAAACACTGAAAAAATACCTCAGGCCCTGAAGTACCAACTCCTTTCCCATCCAGGTTTGGTCTAAAAATTGCTCTGGAGATGCTTTGCTCTTGAGATAATTTTGGCACAGAATTGAGTAATTCATTTGTAAGAGTGAGACAGGGTCAATTAATTTATTTTTTGGCATTTTTCAGTGTCTTCCTGGGTGTTTTTTTATTTTCCAGCATAAGAAGGTGAGGCTTGCTGGGTAATACCATCAGCACACTGGTTTCAAGGGTGGTAGGAGATAAAGAAAAACAATTTAGGAGTTAGTGGAAAAGTAAAACAGCAATCAACCATCAAGAAACCAAAACCCTTGTGTTTCAAGGATGATTAAAAAAAAAAAATGTTTCTAGACCTTAGGAAATGCAATTTGCTAATAGACTGTAGTGTAACGATTAAGGGGAAGCGATTGTAATTGTAAATTACCCTGTGCCACGTGGAAGGCACTAATACACTTAAAATACAATAGTGCATACATCTATGACTGGTAATGAAGGTGATAATCACCTTATATTCACAAAGGAAATGATGTAATAAATCCTATATAATGCAGTTTGCAGGTTACCTTGGCAAGGGCACTTGAATCGACAAGCAGAGAACAAGCCCTCCATGAGCTGCAGTATATATTATAATTAGGGGCATAAAATTCTAATGAAATGTTGTCCTAAGTGATATTGATTCCAATTTGGCAGACTAGGAGCTCGGTGATGTCATGATACTCAGGTTGGTTGGTTCACCAAGGAATTGAAGGTACACCCATTCTACTCTTCATGGGGCCTTTTCCAGCTTTTCCCTCAGTAAAACTTGTTTTCTGACTCCAAAATAAAAAGGAGAGAAAAGCTCTTGCAAACACTCAGTTGCAGCAGGAGCCGTTTTTCAGCTTTAATTAACATAAGTCTAATATTCCATGCAAAAAGATGGGGCTGCAGAGCACCAAAGCTGAACAAACCCTCCCCAAAGTGTTCTTAATTCCACATCAATCTCATTCAGCATGGGGGGCTGGAGATGTTTGCAAGGAGAGTTTCGTCATAAAGGGGCCCTGGAAGGCAAGGGTGAGATCCACACGGTGTGGGAAACTGTGGAAGTGAATCAAGGGCAGCTTCCTGGGATCAGGGTGGAAATCTGGATAAAAAGGAGCAGGACAGACTGCAACAGTGGCGGGAGATTGGCAGAGGTGCCAACAGGAGCAGCACAATATCCAGTATAGCCTTATTTTTATTATAAAAGTGGAAAAAATAATTAGGAAAATAGCAAGGAAAGCCTGGAGGAGTTAGACCTTCTCTCTTGGAGAGGGGAAGGCTCTTTTTGGTACTTTAGAACTTAAAGGGTGGCTACAAAGAGGACAGAGGCTCTCTCATCACAAGGAGGCACGTGGACAGGACGAGTTGGACCAGGCAAGGTTTCAGCTTGAGAGAAGAAATAAATTTTTTGCAGTGAGAACAACCAATCACTGGGACAACCTCCCAGGGGGTGTAGCAGAGTCCCTGTCCTGGCAGCTTTCAGTCTGGGGCTGGACAGAGTCCTAAAGGGTCTCACCAAGGCTCCCTTTCCCAGAAAAGGTTGGAGCAGATGATGCTTTGAGGTTCCTTCAAGTCGGGGCTGTTCTATGATCCACTGAGTCCAGTGACACATGAAAATTATTCCCAGTTGTTGATTTAAATCTGTAACAAAAACTATTATTTTTGAGGAATTATAATTATTACAGACTTCCATATAATTTCATATAAATTGCTTTTATACCAACTTTGTCCGAGTGTTGCCCATTCCAAGGTAAAAACCATATGATATTCATGTTTTCAAATAGCAACTGAACACAACTGCAAACACAACAAACTCTGAAAATCCACTGTGTACTTTTCCATTTCCACAATAGTCCCATAGATCTAATTTATTAAAATAGCAGAGATTTATTTAATTATTTATTAAAATTTATTAAAATAGCAGAGAGCTGGAGGTGCGGGTAGTTATCATGTGTTTTTTGTCAAAGAGAGTTCAGAAGTCCTCTTCAAGTTTTTATTTTTCCTTATGCATGCCTTACACTTGCTCATGTTATGGGAAGAAATAAAAGCCTCTCCAGAAAGCCTGAGCCCAATTCCTCTGAAGTTTTGCCTCTGAAAATGAAGATTACCTTTATTTTTAATGAGACAAAATGTCTTACGTAGGAAACAGCACGATACATTGGTGTCTTTTTTAGCCAGGCACACAAACCACCCAGATTTTGAGCAACCAGAAAGAAAACAATATATATTTTTGCACCCTTTATTTATAGTACTGTACCTTCAGTACAGTTATTTTCCTTCAATAAGAAAATAACAGACCTGTACCCATAAAAACTCAAATTCAAACACTTTGGAAGTGAAAGCAGATGTTTTTAGGGATGAAGGAGTGCAGAGCTTAATTCTCAGTGACTTTCCTTTCAAATGATGAGTCCTACATTGATTGCCACGTGCCCTATTGCAATTCTTGTTATTCTGTCATTGATAGCACTGAGGCAAAGGGAATATCTCCCTGACCCAGTCAGTCCCCATAACTCAGCTCGTTAGGCTTCCAAAGGGGCTCCTGCCCAGCAGACAAATAAACTCAGCCTGATGTTATAAAACCCGTCAGATGTTTCAGGGCAAGATGGGGACGAGCAAAACAATGTATTCTTCAGACAGCTGGGTGTGCAGTGTAAGCAGAATGGACTGCAGAACTGGAGATCATATCCTTGGAGATTTACTGGAAATGCATCCCCTCCTGTTTATCTGGTTTTCTATCAGCACAAGTTTGCAATTCCATATGCTATTTGTTATCTGGGGTTTTGTCAGAGCCTCTGCTTCGCTCCTATTCTGTCTGTGTCTGTTCTCCTTTTGTGAGTCTCTCTCAGCCTGGCTGGTGTAATTTCAGCGTTACAAACTTTAAATGACAATCCAGCAGGATAACGTCTCAAAGGAATCTTCAGCAACGCTGGGTGAAGCACAGCAAAAAAAAAAAAAAAAGTTTTTTTTACAAAATTGAGCAGAGGGTTGGATGCAGAGAGTGAGAGCCCAGAATGCACAGGCAAGAACAAGTGGTCAGCACAGGGGGCTTTGGTTCCCACAGCATCCTGCACCAAAGAAAGGCTTCCACACCCACATTTAAGGAAGCTGTCACAATGTAAGAGAGAAGGTTGATAACTAACAGTGAGAAAAAGATCAGAAACAAAAGAGGTCAGAAACAAGGTGATTAATTTTCCTGGTGGGGGAAATTATGAAGAGGAGCCTTGGCTGTGCTGTGCATAATGCTCTTTCAAGAAGTGAGGTAATGATCTGGTGAAATTACTGCTGACAGAGAGTTATTCAGGTTATTTAGAGCTAAGTCTTCAAATTATCTCAATGACTGCGCAAAAGAATAAAATTCACTGTTGACAAAAACAAAAATGGGTGTATAGGAAAAAATATGGAAACAGTGTGTAATTATTGTCAGAACTCAAATTATCTATTCCAGCTTGGGAGAGGAATCGTAAAGTCATCACCTGAAAAAGCCAGCTCAGAGCTCAGTGGCAGCCAAAAGGGCAATTATAATGACAGGAATTATTTGAAAACTGTTTGAGAACAAACCAGAAAACATCATTAAGCTGGCCTGTAAAAATTCACAGATTGCACTGGTACAGAAGCTGCATGCCAGACTAATTGCTCTGCCTCTGGAAGTTACAGAAACACAGGACAAAATATAGAAGGCAATGATGCTGATCACAGATACGGAATGATTCTCATGAAAAACCTTTTGATAGTGGAGCTGCTTGCTCAGATTCAGGTTTGGGAACAGCTGCTCTCCACAGGCATCACCTGGAATACAACACAGAGGTGTGTAATGCAGAGACATCCAGGAAAATGAGAGAGTGGCTTGGACACTGCAGTGTTGGAGTGAACTAGCAGGATGTGGAAGCAGAATTAATGGCAGGGTTGGTTGGTTTCTTGATTCCTTTTATTGCTGCACATTTTTTTTTTTTCTCCTTCTTCAAGTAAAACAGAAAGGGACAAAATAGAAATGTCCCTCTTAGTTCAGGAAAACTGCCAGTGCGCAGATCCTTGCTGGGAAAAATGCCAGCACTCCACTCATGCAGTATCTTTCTCACTTTTAGCACACTCTTTAGGAACTGGGGGAAGAGGGCAAACCAATGAATGCTCAATACCGGATGTGCATCTTCTTTATGCATAGAGAGAAAAAATAAAAAAGCACCTAAACCCATGAATTCTCACTCTGCTAAGTGGTGCCAGGGAACTCTTTTATTTCTCCAGGATTATGGCTTTTGCAAGTGCTCTCTTCACAGAACTTTGTAGCTCTCCATCATTGGTTATTGCTGCTGTGCTACCTGCAGAGCTGCTTAAATTCAGAAATACCTCAGGTAGGAACAGAGGGAATGGAAATCTGGAAGGGTATTGCAGCCTAAAAGGTGTTTGGGTTCAGGAGGGATCTCACAATCTTTTTCCCTCAGTCTGAAGCTGATGCATTTACCTCGATGCTGTTTGAGTTATGCTGGTGGTCTCAAGTTATCTGGAGATCGAGTTATTTTGGCAGATGCATAAACAAGGGCTTGTGTAGCCATGTGGATTTCTCTTGAGTTTTAGTGCTTATTTGGGTAAAGGGTCTACACAGAATGAGTCAGCAGGAATATATATACATTTTTCTTTATGGAGAAAAAGGAGAACTTCAAAAGTCCAAATCAAGTGTAAAATGTTATAACTCATTGATTTACAGTGAGAAGGAGACTATGCTTTTGCACCTTTGAAAATCTTCCTCCCCACACCTAATGCCACCATCATTGCCATCAGCTGATCCTCATTTTGGTTGGAAACAGTCAGAGTTTGGAATATCTGTGGGAACAAGATGAGCCTCTCACATCTGTCTGAAATCATTCATGTCTCAGCTGAAGGCTGCCCACGGAACAGCTCAAACGTGGTTCCATTGCCATTACCTGTCCTTGGTTATCTCATTTGTGAAAAAGGAGAACAAAACAAAACCAACAACAAAACACCAGACCAAACAAACCAAAACAAAATCAAAACAAAAAAAAAACATTCTCACTTTAGTTAAACCCAACACATTTAACATTTTTGGAGAAGACCTAAAAATGCCTTAATTTTAGGACACCATAGCTTTTTCCAGTGTTAGAGCAGATCCATGGCTGTGTAGACAATACACAGTGAAGTTCAACAGCCAAACCACTTGGTGGTGGAGTCTCCATCCCTGGAAGTGCTCAAAAACATATGGATGTGGCATTGAGGACGCTGCTTAATGGTGATCATGGTGGTGGTGCTGGGCTGACAGTTGGATCTGATCATCTTAAAGGTCTTTTGCAACTTTAATGATTCTGTGATTCTGTTCCATTAACTTGATTGATCCTGCAGTGGTTTGTTCCCAGTTCTGTCTGCAGACAACAGGATGAAAATTTGACACTTTAACTCTCATTGTGCATCTGTTTGTTTAAAAGTGCTCTCACTTAGCAGAATAGATTATTCAGCTCTTTCCCCTTTTCCAGCCCCTCAAAACAGGACAAAGCACCAGGGGATCTAAGCTGGGACATCAGGAGAGGCAGAGCTATGAGGTTAATTAAGATTATGAGTTGCCATATTAGATGGATTTAAGCATTACATTCTAAAAGACTTCAGAAATTCCCCCAAGATAAGTCAGAAGGGGAGATAGAACAAGAATCATAAGTCAGTTTTGTCTTTATTAGCTTGGGTTTACATTTGAGCTCACAAACACCTCATGCTCTGCTCTGGAGGTGCAGTATTGATTTTATTGGGGAGCTGTGGTAGGATCCTTCACCCAGCATGTGGGAGAAACCTGGAAAAACCATCCCTGAGCACAGTGGGAGCACATAAAATCACCCCAGTCTCCTTTGCATGGACACAGAGGAGGCTGAAGTGATGGGTTATGAGAAATGCTACATGAAAAGGAGGGGAAAATGAAAAACAGGAAAGCAGGACATCCTTCATGGTTGAGAGAAAAGTTTTATTCCTGTTCAATGTATGAATGGTGTGTCTTATTTCACATCCTCAGTCGTATCCTCCCCATTTCACATCCTGAATTTGAACATCCTGCTAATTTATGTAGTTTGGGTAAAATTGTCTGTATACATATACATATATCAGTGCACATATTTCATCTGTGAGGAAGAAAGTGTTGTTAAAGCTCAAGAAATTCATGAGTGATTAAGTTCTCACCTGAGGTCATACAAGACTTTGTGCTGTCTCTCAAAGGCACTAAAGCCTTTGAGAGGCACAAAGAATTTATCCCCTGGCACCTTTCCAGACAATATCAGCAGCACAGCCACAATCATTGGTACCTTTAACCATCAAGGCCTCCCAGGAATGGGGATGAGGCCACAGATTTGCTTTGGAGAGGCTGCAAAGTGACTGCCACCAAATTGAACCTTCCAGCATTGAGAAGCTGAGACCACTTTGATCTCAATCTCTGCAGCGAGGCTCCTGTGGAGCATCTTTAGAAAAAAATGCTGCTAGGTTTCTCCTAACCTGCTTCCCTGGCAGGAGACAGATAAAAGAACCATCTCTTTGTATGAAGACATCTTTGAAGGCTGTTGTTGGCTGGTGGGACCTCCCGTTGGTGGCATGGTCTCGACTGCTGTGCTCCAAAACTCTGCTGTAATGGATTCACTTTTATAGGGATTTTCTCAGAGTTCATCCTGGCTTGGGTTGTTCTTTTTGTGAGAGTTGGAATGGATGAGACAGTGTGAGAGCAGAGCCTGTGTGGTCCTGTCCCTGCTGGCTTCATCCTCAGCAGTGCTCCCCTGAAGATTCTGGTAGGTCCAGTTCTAGAGGGCAGAAGAACTGCAGAATGGTTTGGGGTTGAAGGGATCTCAAAGATCATCCAGCTCCAACCCCTGCCATGGGCAGGGACACCTTCCACCACACCAGGTTGCCCAGAGCCCCATCCAGCCTGGCCTCACTTTCCACTTCTGGAGCTCTGTCAGGTTTCTGCCGTGACCACGGCCCTGGGGAGCCTGGTGCAGTGCCCAATAATCCTCTGAGTGACTTTCCTAATATCCAACCTAAATCTCCCCTGACACAACTTCAGAACATTCCCTCAGTTCCTGTCACTGTCACCAGAGAGAAGAGATCAGTGGCAAAGCTGCAGACCACAGCTGGGCCACATCAGTCTTAAACAACCCAAAGACATCGATCTTAAGCCACACCTGGACCACGATAATCTGTGAAAAGGGCAACAAAGCCCCTTTGCTCTGTTCTCAATCACTGACACTGTGAGCAGCTACTGCACAAGGCTTCTGCTGCCCCTGCTCAGGGAGGAGAGCTCAGAGCACCCACAGGGAAGCACCAGGCCAATTATGAGTCCTGCATTAGCAATTAAAATTCAATGAAATGTGAGCGGTGATATTGAAATCACCAGAAGCCTCCTGCAAACATCAAAAGTTGCCATGAATGTGAAAGGCACCTCAGCCCTTCCACACAAACAGAGAGATTGGTTTATTTTTAGTGGGTATATTGGAGGCTCTAACCTCCACTGGCAACTGGCTGCTCCAGCAGGGAGTTAAGAACCTCCCAAAGGCAAAACCCATGGAGTTACATCTGACACCCAGGGAGAGGCAATGAGCCTTCAGCAGCCAGGCTGCAAAGCAAGATGAGCCTCATAAAAGGGGAGCAGCCAGCTGTGCAGTGAGGGCTAATCCCAACCGGAACCTAACAGGAGAGGAATTCTTTGGCATTTGGATTTAAACAGGCTGTCCCCAAAAAATGTGTGGCAGGGTGTGGCAAAGCACCTAAAAAAGAGACAAAGAGAACTGTCACGTCTGAGTGAAGAATTTTGCCTTCAGTGCTTGGCTTTCAGTGTTGTCTGGTGGTATTTTAAAATTAAGCAACACTTGACACATGGGGATTACCTTTTTTCCACATATATTCCACTTAAATTTAATCTGTTAAGAAAAAATAATCACATTATTCAACAACAAAGCAGGAGTGTTAAAGTATTGCATAAACTATTTATGCAAAGATATAGAACTTTAAAAGGAGTGTAATACTTAAAAATTAAAGTACTTTATTGTTAGCAAAGATAAAGATTTATATTGCTTATATAATTTATTTCAGCTCTCTTTTGTATATATTCTGGTATGATATAAACTTCACTCATCTAAGGAACATGACATTAGGCAGAGAATGGTGAGTGGCCAGTGTACAATCAATCATTTCTCCCTCTCATCTTTATCATGTGGTCACAGGTCTAATTTACTGCACACCACTCAAACCAAAAATCTAAAGTTAATATTTTCTTTGGAAGCATCCATGTCTCACTTAATCATTGCACATAAGGAAACATCCCTTTTATGTAGGATCACCCTGTTTTGATCCAATTTTGTGAATGAGGACCTGAAGTGCGGAGATGTTTTTGTCAGGGGTGATTGGTGGCATTTGGAAGCTGAATTATTCATTCTTAGGGCCTGTTTTATTCAGAGAGCTGAGGCAGAGCTCAGCCTGTAGGTTCACAGCAGATCTTAGCAGCAGATGTGATTCCCAGAAGCTTTGCAGATACCCAAGTCTTTGGATGGTTGTTTCCCTGTGGGTGACAGCCAAGGGAAGCTTGGAAGAGGCATTGCCTTTGCCTGCACTCCCTGAGAGCTTTGGGATGAAGGAGCAGCTAGATGGATCATGCAGGTGACATTTCTAAAGAATTTTAAATTTCTGAAGAATTTAGAAGTGGACATCCTTATGCTTACAGTAAACACAGGCAAATCCAGCCCTGCATCTATTTTTCAGATGAATGACAAAAGCAATATTCTGGGCGCCACTGCCAGTATCAGTCCCCAGTTTCAGTTTGAAAAATGGCCACATTATAATTTCTCAGCAAAGCATCCGAAGAATATTTTAGGACTGTGGATGAAAAAGAGCAAAGTTTAATCAGTTTACTGATTTTGCAACTCTGTATGAGGTGATCTGTGGTAATCAGCAAGCAAAAAATGACCCTCATTGAAAGGGAGGCAGAGATGCACAGGATGTTTCAAGCATTTCTGGCAGAGAGTCATTCTGGGTAAGCTCATTTAAATGGTTATGTGCCCCCTTATGGCCTCATCAATGAGGCTATTAAAGCTAAGGTTATTTCCAGCAATGGATACACTTGCACATTACAAACTTGGGAGAAGAAGAGAATAAAAAAAAAAAAAAAAAGAAAAAAAAAAAAAGACANAAAAAAAAAAAAAAAGGCCAGGATTTTGACAAAGCCAATTCTTTGCTACTGCTGTTCAGAGATAACCAGTGATGGAACATCCACGATAAACCGTGTGACAATGGAGATAAATCCTTGGGGAGCGGAAATTAAAGCTTGAAATAAATGTAGGCAACTTCAGCATGGAAAGGTGGGAACAGTGTGCTGTCTAATTATAGGATAAATACATGCAAAACAAATGGTACTAAAGCACGTGGGTCACTGTCTTCAACAGCTGTTGCAGTAAAATTTTGAGCTTTATATTATCGACTTCCGTGATGAAAAGGGAATTCTGTCATCTGCTCATCACCCAGCTCTTGGTGAGCCATTTGAACTCCTTGTGGCTCAAAATGCCTGTGAAGAGTCTTAAACTCTGTTTTATGTTCGCCATCTGATACCCAAAACACAACAAAATTCCCCTGGGATGAAAGCCTGAGTATGTCATTCCCTCACTCAAGCAAACTTTTATTTACAACTCTCTGTACCTGGAATGAGGATTAATTCTGGGAGCAGGAGTGTGGCAGGGTCCTTCTGGCCTCTGTTGAAACAGAGATTATTGTTTCTAGGTTTAAAAATTTTGCCTTTTCTTTTCAAACTCCCTTGACCGTTAAAATAATTGAATTTGTAGCTTTTCCTTGTGCTGTGACTCCCATTCCGGGTTGAGAATGTTTTTGTGTAATTTCTGACTCGCTCAGGCCTGCATCAAATCTTGTGAGAGCCAGGTGTGAGGGTGAATGCAGAAAAAGAATCCTTTAAAATAAGAATATATACAAACTTCACAAGACTTGAAGGTGCAAAATGGTCTTTAAGGCCACGAGCTGTCACAGTGCAGCTGGGATGCTGTGGGGAGAGGCTCCTGTCTGGCTGAGGTGCTGTGGGGAAGTAATTTGTCTGGTTTTGTCATAAATGCATCTCACTTCAGGACTTTCACCTCTCCCCTCTTCCTAGAACATTATTGATTTACTTCTGTTCTTTCTCTTCAGCCCAAAACCTCCTTGGCTTGAGTTAGGCTGGAACCACAGGAGAGGAGCATCCCTGAGCTCTGGTGCAGATATTTGGAATAAAATGCAGATTACTTTAAATACAAGATGAAAATACATCCTCTCTCACCTTGACCAAACTGTACTTTCATACTAATTGGTAATTCCCAAAGTTGGGGTTTAAAACTATTAACAGAGAAAGTGCCATATGGTCTCAAATTTTTTTAATATTTTGGGATGAAGTTTGATAGCATTATTATCCACACCTCTAGGAACTGCTCTGCTGAAATCTGAAATGCATCACAGGGCAGTGAGTTTCACAGTCCAGAGTTTATGTGTGGGATTTGTCAGTCACTTGGAATACAGGTTTTCAATTTATTCCTACTCCATAATTCTGTATAATTCTGGATCAATTCTGAGTTATAAATTGACTTTGGTAAAATGTGATTATTTTACATGCTTTTAATTACATTACCATGTTGTTGCATTTGCATAATAAACCTCCCAATCCTTCCCCTTTGTTTGGGAGAATATTGTCCTCTTACCAGTCATTCCATCCTCACCATCTTTTCACTTATTCTGGTTTAGGCTCTAAATGTTCGACCTGCCACCTCTAATTTAATATTTCCCATTGTTGCCATTTCTTATCATATTCCAAAATCACTAAGGAAAATTAACTACATTAAATTTTAATGTTTCTTCCCATGAGTCAGTCCCTCAGTTTTGTTTCAGTAATTGATGTCCTTGCTTTGACTTTTGTACATCTACTTTTTTGTGAAGAAAAGTGATCTGAACTTTAAAATAAATCCCTTGGGCTTTGTAGGCTCGTTGCTATTGAACTATTCTATTCTATTCTATTCTATTCTATTCTATTCTATTCTATTCTATTCTATTCTATTCTATTCTATTCTATTCTATTCTTTTTTAGTATTATCTTATAATCTTATTATATTATGTCATTATCTTTCCAAGTGAAGTTTCTCTCTCAGTCTTGGATTGGCCTCACAAATAAAAGTTGGTCTGAGGTTTTACTGATGTGGGGCTGTAAAGGAGCCATGGAATGGCTGATTTGCTTTCTTAATGCTTAACAAATGAAAGGAATTTCTCCAGGACACTCACCTGTGTGTCCTGGCTTCAAGAGCCAGTGGCACAATTCCTTCCTTTCTTTTTAACCTTTTGTGATGCTCCAATGCCTCGAGTGGTGAGCACCACAACTTCAGCTGATTTGTAGTGCTCTGGGGTAATTTGTGGCCATTTGGCATTTCTGCACAGCTTTTCAACTGAGTAAAGTATTCAAAAGCAACCCTGAAGCTCTCATATCTTTGGGAAGTTTGCTCAGGTCTGAACTTGGTGCTTTAGGTGCCAAAGTACCTTGGAAAACTTTACCTTTAGCAGGATTTCTGCTGAAAACTGATGGGCTGGTACATAACCCCATGGCTGAGTGCTCACAGCATTTCAAGACAACTTCAAAAGCCCCAGCCCTGAGAAAAAAAGAATAACAAACAGCTGAAAGCAATTAGATGAAAGGAATTTCATAACTTTTCTGTGACAACAACCTTTGGTATTCTCAGCACATTTTTATTTTGAGCAGTGAGTCACAGAAATGCAGCGAGAAACAACAAAGAGGACGTCAAGTTCCATTACTGTAGCACCATGGTGGATGACAAGGGCATCTGGTTGATAGAACAGAACAGAAAATTGCACTTTGTCTGGCAATTAGGGGAACAAAACGGAAAAAATTGTCACTGTCTTATTTCTGTTTAACTTCAAAAAGTACATATAATTCTGCCTGGGGAAGATCTGTAGGTGGCTGCCTGCCTTGTAGTCCTGCTGAAGCTTCAATTGGTGTTCAGAGTGGAGAAGTAAACTGGGTGATGAAATATTCATCTCACTAAATTTGTCTTTTTGTTGTTGTTGTTGTTGTTTCGCTGTTGTTAAAAAAAAAAAAAAACGGAAAAAAAAGAAAAAAGTCCCATTGCTGACTGGCTTCAGCTTGGGATGTAACCATTCATGACAGGATATTGTTTTTTAATGAACTTTGCAGCTGGTTGGTGTTTGGTGCCAGAAGGACTGAGCGATGCTGCAGACACAGGAAACCAAACTCCTTTTTATTCCAGATCTGAAATCAAAAGCTGAACTTGTGTGCATCTTCCAAAAGATCTAAAACAACCCAGAGATCCCTGTCCTGTGCTCCACTAAGGATCACAGAACCTGCAGCTACCAGAATAGGGATAAAAAATATAGTAATTTTGTGACACACTTTTCCCATCTTTATAAGATTAGTGGCTCAATAGTCAAAAGGGATTTTGAATGAGTTACCCCAAAAAATTTCATTTCAAGCTGTAAATAATATTTTTTGTTCTTTTTCTTGATTTTTTTTTCTGTGATTTTGAAGAAAGGTGACTTTGTTCTCTGAACACAAACCAAATCCAGCCCATTACCAACTGGATTTAATATTAAAATCCCAGGAGTTTTTATTTATTCCCACAAATGGAGTTGAATTGAAAAGTCTTGCTGACTGTGCCAAGGTAGAGGTCACAGAGAACCCACAGTGGTGAAGCTACATGGAACAGCAGCAGCAGCAGAACTGGGTGAATTGGGACCCAAATTACATAGATCATGCATTTCCTGTACTTTCTCAGGTTTCTAATTCCATTATTAAAATGTTCAGCATTATCACTTAATTGTTCCTAATGACTTCATCTATAACAAGCCACTGTTAAACCAGAAAATTAGATGTTCTGTTCTCTCCGCCTTCCAAATGTTTTATGAAAAGAAGAGGAAAGCACCCCACAGTTTGCATTTATTTATGGCCTTTAAGGAATCCCAGCGAGTCACACCACATCCTGATCCAGCAGGGTTTGAAGGTTTTGCAGTAGGATAAAAGACATTTTCAGGTTCTTCACTGAGAGGGAGGTCACTTGCTGGACTCAGCGGGGCAGTGGTCCTGGCACCGAGGCTGTCAGAGTTCAGGGAAGGTGTGGACCAAGCTTTTAGTCAGATGGTTTAGTTTTAGTATGGGTCCCTTCCAACTTGAGATAGTCCATGATCCTAAATCAATTTTGGGGTCAGTACCTCTTGGCAGAACATCACAAAAGCTTTTTCGAGCATTCTAAGTGCTCCCTATTTTATAACATCTAAGTGAGACCTGGAATTTCCAGTTTGTCACTTCAGGTTCCATGAAGTCCTGCATTTTGTTGCCCATCCCATCCCATCCCATCCCATCCCATCCCATCCCATCCCATCCCATCCCATCCCATCCCATCCCATCCCATCCCATCCCATCCCATCCCATCCCATCCCATCCCATCCCATCCCATCCCATCCCATCCCATCCCATCCCATCCCATCCCATCCCATCCCATCCCATCCCATCCCATCCCATCCCATCCCATCCCATCCCATCCCATCCCATCCCATCCCATCCCATCCCATCCCATCCCATCCCATCCCATCCCATCCCATCCCATCCCATCCCATCCCATCCCATCCCATCCCATCCCATCCCATCCCATCCCATCCCATCCCATCCCATCCCATCCCATCCCATCCCATCCCATCCCATCCCATCCCATCCCATCCCATCCCATCCCATCCCATCCCATCCCATCCCATCCCATCCCATCCCATCCCATCCCATCCCATCCCATCCCATCCCATCCCATCCCATCCCATCCCATCCCATCCCATCCCATCCCATCCCATCCCATCCCATCCCATCCCATCCCATCCCATCCCATCCCATCCCTAAAACAAGAGTAGCAAGATAAGGACTTCTGTTCCTCAGAGAGAAGGCAAGAGCCCAACTTCCCAGTGAGTTTTCCTTTATGTTCAGACAGGGTTTGTACAATTTGTAGAAAATGTGGTTTCAAACTGAGAGACAGCAGGTTTGGATTAGATAGTGGAAAAAAATCTTTACTGTGAGGGTGGTGAGGCCCTGGCCCAGGCTGCCCAGAGAAGCTGTGGCTGCCCCATCCCTGGAAGTGTCCAAGGCCAGGTTGGACAGGGCTTGGAGCAACCTGGAATGGGGGANGCCTTCCAAATGTTTTATGAAAAGAAGAGGAAAGCACCCCACAGTTTGCATTTATTTATGGCCTTTAAGGAATCCCAGCGAGTCACACCACATCCTGATCCAGCAGGGTTTGAAGGTTTTGCAGTAGGATAAAAGACATTTTCAGGTTCTTCACTGAGAGGGAGGTCACTTGCTGGACTCAGCGGGGCAGTGGTCCTGGCACCGAGGCTGTCAGAGTTCAGGGAAGGTGTGGACCAAGCTTTTAGTCAGATGGTTTAGTTTTAGTATGGGTCCCTTCCAACTTGAGATAGTCCATGATCCTAAATCAATTTTGGGGTCAGTACCTCTTGGCAGAACATCACAAAAGCTTTTTCGAGCATTCTAAGTGCTCCCTATTTTATAACATCTAAGTGAGACCTGGAATTTCCAGTTTGTCACTTCAGGTTCCATGAAGTCCTGCATTTTGNAAGGAGATGATCTTTAAGGTCCCTTCCAACCCAAACCATTCTGATTCTCTTATTCTGTGAACATTGTTCATATTTAGAGTCCGTGGGCTAAAAAATGCAAGGGTTCAGGGCTTCATGGCACAGTGTGAGCAGGGCTAGAAAGCAAGAGAAAGGAGCAGCAACAGGACTGACCTTCAAATGAGCTGTCACCTCACAAAGGCACCCCTAGCGTGTGACACCAGGGCCCCTGACAGAGATTTCCCTTTCAAGCCACCTCTTCTGAGCTCTCATCCCCAAATAAGATATGAAGGCAATGCAGTGGAAGACTTTTAGATGCAGGTAGGAGCAGGGAAATGGCTTATGGCAGAAGGAGATGGAGGTGCTGGTGATAGCACACTCAGCTTTTTTTCTCTAGAACCTTTCATGGTTATGTTGAAATGTGGTGTTCTGCTGATATTGAGGGTAGCCCATGTGGTTCTGAATGTTTTGAGGAATTATTTGCTTCAGCAAACTGTCCTTTTTTCTCTCTTCCTTTACCATAGGAAGTGTGATTTTATGGAGTTTGGAAGTCCCTCTATTCACTTAAGAAACAGGTTCTACAAAGTGTAGATCTTCCACTGGCAGTCCTTTAAAACAAAACAAGCAAACAAACAAGAATCAAAAGAGAAAAGCCTTTAAGCAAAAAGATTGTCATTAATAGGAATTTCTGTCCTCCTGATTGTGAAGTTTAGAAAATGAGAATCCACAAAGCTGCACAAACATGTTTTGCATTTCCAGAGCTAATTAATACATACTGGAGGAGAGAAAATTACACCAACTTCCAAGCAGAAATGTTAATTGTCAGCCTTTGTTTTTCAGGGCAGTAAGTGCACCTTGGCATTTCTGCCTTCTCGATCCCTGGATAGAGAAAGAGAAGGAAATCTATTTCCCCATTCCTCTTCAAGTCCTTTATAAGACATCCTCTGTAATGACTACCCCCAAAAAAAAAAAAAAATAGCCTGAGCTACAAATTATATTTATGTGTGTTTTGATTTCAAACTCTGTGAGTAGTGAGTCAGAATTCCTTGATTATCCAGAACCCCTACTCCTGTTTTATGTTAAAGGATTATATTAAAGCCTGTGTATGGTTTTCTGGACTATACTTTTGAAGTATTTTGGAGGTGATATTTTGAATTTGACCTTTTCTTTGCTGGATTTGGGATTGCTATGTGTCCTTTTCTAATTACCTGGAAGAAACCTCAGGGCTGGAGCATATAATTTTGTCAATGAGGTTTGCAGAGATTCCCATGAGACGTATTTTCCTCACATTTTCAGTTATCCCAAATTAATAATCTATGTAAAAAATGTTTCTTCTACAGGATTTCTATACCATAGAGACACCAACCATGAACATCTATGAAATTTCAACCAATAAGAGAAATTAAGTTTATCTAAAGAACAGGACCCCTCCTTTGCCATGTCATTTGAATATTGCTCTCCGTTTTAGACGCTTTTCAGGACACTGAACTTCATTTCCAAGAAATATTCCGGATCACAGAATCATTACAGTTGGAAAAACCCTCAAAGATCATCAGACCCAACCTCTGCCTGAATCCCATGGTGCCCAGTGAACCAGACCACACGTGCCACATCTTTTAAACACTCCAGGGATGGCGATTCCAGTGCTTCCCTGGGCAGTTCCAATGTTTAAACACTCTTTCAGTCAAGAAATTTTTCCAAATATCCAACTTGAATCTCCCCTGGCAAAACTTGAGGCCTTTTTTCCTTGTCTTATTAATTATTAAGGTTTAGCTTCTGCTTTTTGCCTTCAGATAATGCATGGCAGTAAATATACTTAATTTTTTTGTTTTGTTTTGTTTTGTTTTGGTCTATATAGAAATGGTAATTGTTTGTAAGAAGATTCAAAGAGTATCTGCATGGATTGCAATTCCTTTTTTTGTAGTAATACAGATTTTTCCTCCTAAAAAGAACAGTCTAGATGCCTTTGTATTCCTGGATTTCTGGGATATTTCTCTCCAGCCTCATAGAAATATAACACCATTGCAAAACACAGCTCTGAGAGTACCTCAGAGATCTGAATATTTCCTAAATTTTAACTGAAATGATGAAATATCAAAAATTTGTGAATTCTTTTTTAATGCTTTCCTTTGGACACCAACCAATTTTGGATAGAGGAAGACAAATACCACCATAATAATAAACAAAATCCCTACATAAGCAGAAACAGTGAGTTTTATAACAAACAATCAGATGGCTCCCAAGTCATTAAAAAGGTTATTACATTTGAAGGCAAAGGAAATCTCTGTTTCTCTTTTCCCAAAGCATTTCTTTCATGCAAGGGCAGATATTTTCTGTCAGCATTTTGAAACTTATTCATGGTACACTATTTGCTTTTATCATTGTTATCCTTGCATCATTTTTTACTCACAGAATAAATGTGAAATGAGGCTCATGAAAAGTTTTACCTTTGAATAAAGTGTTGACAGTTTTAAATAATTGAAAGACATAGATTTATAGAAAGTACTGTATCCACATCTACATTTAAAAGGCCAAATTAATCCTACTTGTAATTAAATCAAGGCTTAGACTCTATCAAATGCTACAGTGCATTTCTCTTGGATGGATGGATGGATGGATGGATGGATGGATGGATGGATGGATGGATGGATGGATGGAGGGATGGAGGGATGGATGGATGTGACACAAGTTTTTTATCTGTAATGTCTCTGTGCTGACTTTTAAACATTGCTATAAAACAACAGAAGTAATTTCAAGCACTGTAGAGAGCAAATATTAGACTCCCTAGGCCTAATTCTCATTAACTTTAACGCCAATTTACACCACTCTTGCAGTGCATTGGGGCCATAAACTGAATTACATTAAGCATAAAATGATTCCAGTGTGAGAACCAGACCCAATGTGTTTGCAGCAGTTTCACAACCAACTTCCCAAAGATGGTGCAGCACTTTCCAGTTTCCTAACAGAGGGTTCATCACGGCTGTTTTCTCACTTACAAATTGGAACAACTTCTTCCTTTCATTTTGCACAGATTTGGATTAGCTAGAAAAGTTTAAGAAAAGGTCCCCCCCCCACCCACAAAAAAAACAAACAAAACAAAACAAAAAAAAAACCACAAAAAAAAACCAAAAACAAACAAACAAACAAAAAAACCAAAACCAAGTGCAACTCTGTTATTGACTGCATAAACCCCACGCTGGATTAAAAATATCCCACCCCTGTCTACAGCTGATCCATGACAATTACTTCTCCATTATTGTATAAAACCTGACCTGGCCACATAGGAAGAAATAAAAAAAAAACCCTAAACATATAAACCGTGTAGTTCCAGTCAAAAGTCTCAAGTGTGTTAAATAAAAGGAAAATTTAATATAAGAATTGATAATGTTCTAAGAATAAAATTTGATGTGATGCCTGGCATGACCTGCTAGGACCATCAGAAAACTTCCAGTGTGGCAGCCATGGTTAGATCTACTTTTCTCACACAGGCATTCAAATCTGACACAGACCTACAGATAGTTTGGGAAATACAATTTGGAATACACATAAACATTTTAACACATTTCCATTTATTATTTCTTGTAGTTAAAATTCAGTAGAATCCGATATGAAATCTGTGCTTTGTTGGAAACGTCCACTTCTGCCTTTTAAAAATACTGAACTATTGCAGAGAGTGATGAATAATAATGAAAATAAACTCTACATTAATTATCATTTTCTTCATAAGGAATTCAGATGGAGGATTAAAATAACAAGAGATTTTCTCAATAAAGGAATTAATGCTCTGAGAACACGTTCACAGAACATTGTTTTTTATGGTACTCCAATGCACACTGGAATTAGAACAAATAGAGGAAAATCAGGGATTAAATAAATATTTAATACATTTCATGGATTCACAGTTTTTGTAGAACAAGATAGAACACACGGAGGGTTTTATCAAGAGCACACATTAAATACTCTGCATGTTGTGTACCCTTGCAGAAGGACAACTGAGCTGCTGCAGGTGCTGAACCCTGGGTGCTGCAGTCCCAGAACTGGTGCAGGAACAGCAGCAGACAGAATTATCTGCAGTGCCACGTTGAATGATGCAGCCACTCTGCATCAGAGCACCCTAGAACGGGGTCTCTATCAATCCCCAGAGGGTAAAAACTTGCCACAGGCCTTTTGGGACAAATTAAATTTACCCTGTGAAGTGGGAAAAAAATGCATATGATGAAAGGAATGGTATTTATGGAAGTACAGTCGAGGAAAGACAGGAGGTAAGAAAGGCAGCACACAACGTTTTGGGTGAGGCAAGAAAGCTGTGAAATGGCAGCCATCCAAACAGATTTGGGAAACATTAAACCATGTAGCAACCACATTGTAAATGGAAAAATGATCCTTCAGCCCTATGAGTCTTATTTGTTGAATGCAATTGCTGCAATTAAAACCACAATCTTACCAAATCACACAGAATCACAGAGTGGGTCAGGCTGGAAGGGACCACAATGGGGTCAGCTGGTGTCACCTCCCTGCTCCAGCAGGGCCATCCCAGAGCGCAGGCACAGGATTGTGTCTCCAGACAGTTCTGGAATACCTCCAGGGTGGGAGACTCCACAGCCTCTCTGGGAAATCTGTTCTTGGTCACTGCACAGGGGAGAAGTTCTGCCTCGTGTCCAGGTGGAACTTCCTGGGATCAGTTCCTGCCCATTCCTGTTGTGCCATTGCTGGGCACCAGGAGCAGAGCCTGGGCCCTGCCCTGAGCCCTCCCTGCACACAGGGACACACAGGGATGGGGTCCCCTCTCAGTTTTCTCTTCTCAAGGCTGAACAGCCCCAGCTGCCTCAGCCTTTCCTTATCAGAGGGATGCTCCAGTCCCAAATCTCCTTCATAACCCTTCCCTGGAGCTGCTCCAGGAGCTCCACGCCTCCCTTCTCCTGAGGAGCCCAGAGCTGCCCACAGCACTCCAGATGTGCCTCCCCAGGGCTGAGCAGAGGGGCAGGATCACCTCCCTCCACCTGCTCTTCCTGATGCATCCCAGGATCCCATTGCTCTTCTTGGCCACGAGATCAGGACCTATCTGAAAGCTAAATGTTTTCAAATAGGCCTCCCATTTCTGACTCTTTTCTTGGATTCTTTTTACCCTGTTTCCTCAGCAACATGCACTGCACTGACTTTCCCCTCTGAGGTCTTCTAGTAATTCTCTGATACTGCCCAAACTTGTTGAGACTGTAACATACAGGGGCACAGGTACAGCAGAAGAAATGCTATAAAAGCTTCGGTCCTTCTCCTAAACTCATGCAAGTATTTGTTGGGCCAGCAGACTCTGAAGTCAGCAGTGGTGTTTCTGCTGCAAGGACGATGCCTCACACAGTAAATCTGCTCTGAAATGGTTTGTGATCAGCAAGTCTGAGTCCAAGGGGCTGGAAACAACAGAAGCTCCTTCTAGGAAAGAAGCAAGACCTCAAGCTGTTTTGAGCAGAAGTGGAAGAGTTCAATAAGAATTAATCCTTTGAACTTTGTCTTTTTCTTTATTCTCTTTCCTTACATTTCCTTTCATTCTGCCCTCTGCTCCAACCCCAGTAGCATGCACCCATCTGTTAAAATATAAAAAGGGCTCCCTCTGCTAGTGCCTATTAAAGTGCCATATGGCTGAGGTATAGCCTGAGGTGCTGAGCATCACAGAGTGCAGCTCTGCAGAATAAAGATTCCTGCACTTGAGGTTTAATTAGGTGAGTGCTTTTTAAGTAGCATCGCTGTTTCCCCTTAAAATATTTACTATTCCTCACCAAAGAACAAAAATGAAGCTGGTTTAAATCACAGCCTGACATGTTTCAATGCGTGCTCTCCTCCTTATAATGACTCATTTCTCCTTTATCCTCAGAGTTGGGGATAACTCAGTGGTCTCCCAAATGTGTCCTCCCTCCTACTGTGGAGGAATCTTCCCAACTTCATCACTGCTGCTGCAGACAAGGGTGTGCTCTGGGCTCCACCTGCTGCAGAGGAGGAGGGAGCTCTTTATTTCCAGAGGCAGCTGCACTACAGCTTTATTGAAGGGGAAATACAGAGAGGAATTGTGTACTTTGAGGTGTCACTTCGAGTGGTGGGCTGGGTTGTGGTGCTGCAGGAATCTGCCACCTCCAAAGGAGGAATTCCAGCCTAGGAATCCAGCGCAGTGAAGGCAAAAGACATCTAAAGAAATGTGGTGTTCTCACAGTCTCTGGTAACACAGAGACATAGCTTCTCCCAGGCTCAGCCTGGGAAAGTTCAGAGAAAGAATTAAAACAATTATTATCTTATCCCCTGCACCTGGTGTTGTGAAAGATGTTTACAAGAAGGAGTTGTCCCTTTCTTGACCAACAGTGCGAGAGAAGTTTCCAAAAGACCAATCAGGTCCTAGGTTCACAATGCTCTCTATAAGAAGTATGGATTTCTATTAATAAATGCCTTTTAAGAAACACTTGGCAAGGTGTACTTTGAGTTTATTCTGATTCCTCCAGCTGCTGGTGAAGAACAATAAATATTATGCCTTTGATTTTTTAGTTTGATTGTTTGCTTGGTTTTTCAGCAACAACAGTGTTGCTGTTATTCTTGTTAAGAGGAAAGTACCTGAGGGGAAAGGATCTCCCCTTGCTTGGTGCATGTGGGGACGTGTAGGCTTCTATTCAGCCCTGTTAAATATGATGTGCAGAAAAAGCCCTCTGGAAAAATCTATGAGCAGTCCCAAAATTCATTGCTAAATGCCATTGCCTTGGAGATCTTGGTTGTGCTGGACAGAGAAGGCTGTGCATCAACTACCAAAATTATTCTGTTCTTCCCTTCAGCCTGTGAGTTTTGTTTTATTCATTTTTGGTGAGTGTGGCAGGAGAACACACATACTGGAGGACAGGATTGCTTTTCTGTGCATGAAGAACATTGTGGGGAAAACAAGATGGGAGTTGTGTCCATGCAGTAAGTAAAGAATTTAAAAGGCTTTAATTAGATGGGTCCCAGTAGGATCTAATGGGGGAGTTGATACTTATGCTTATTTCCAATAATGCTGGAAAATGAAAATAATCTGGATTCCATATGAAAATGGGAACACTTTGTGTGTACATTAAAAACAAGAAAAGGAAGGAAAGGAAAGGAAAGGAAAGGAAAGGAAAGGAAAGGAAAGGAAAGGAAAGGAAAGGAAAGGAAAGGAAAGGAAAGGAAAGGAAAGGAAAGGAAAGGGAAGAGTTCTAAATTTCTAAATTTCAGGGCACATTATGAAGAAAGGCTTCTTTCTGATACTAGTGGTTGCAACACATTTATCTGGTCACAGAAAATTTATTTATAGAAAAAAATATGCTATATACAAAAACCTGTGAACAGAATAAAGTAGTACAGAAATATTTGTTTCAGAATTAGAATATAAAAAAAAAAGAAAGGTGAGATTAATGTCACTGAAGTTTAGACAACTAAACCTGAACTTGTCAATGTTCCCTTTCAGGCTAATGCATAGATATNAGAAAATTTATTTATAGAAAAAAATTATACAATATACAAAAACCTGTGAACAGAATAAAGTAGTACAGAAATATTTGTTTCAGAATTAGAATATAAAAAAAAAGAAAGGTGAGATTAATGTCACTGAAGTTTAGACAACTAAACCTGAACTTGTCAATGTTCCCTTTCAGGCTAATGCATAGATATTTTTGGTTAGATATTGAATAGATACGTTAAAGATGAGCCAGACTGTCCTTTTTCCTCTTTAAAGAGAAATGAGGGTCACTTGTGTTGATCTGGAGCATTTGAATTGGAATTAAAAGAATCTCATCCATAACATTCCATATTGACTAATCTGGAGCAGTAGAGAAGGGAATAAACATTTTTAGGCAGGATATTTCACCCACCAACACTGGGAGAATGGTGGAAGAGATCAAAAGGAAAGTCACCTCAGGTATTTTATCCCTTATTTATGAAAATCCCACTAAGGTCCAAATGAGGAGGTGTCCAAAAGATTTATCAAGGTTATCTACAAATATCAGAGTGAAATCCCTGACATATGTGCATTTTCCTGCCATAAGCAGGGATCCACTGCCCTAGTCTCCCTGGTGTCTACTGAAATATCTCTTTTCTGATGAGGTTAGGGTTTGCATTAATCCAGTACTGACTGCTGGAGTGTAAGCAAAGCAAACATGTGAAGCTTCCTTGCATCCTGTGCCTCAGCCCTGGCACCATCTGTAGGAATAACACCAGCATGTGTATGTAAAACCAGCATCACCCAGAGTTAACAACAGCTAGAGCCCAGATGGATGAAAAAAACTGCATTATATTTACATCTATAGAATTTATTAGTTCTTTTTTAATTAGGTCTCTACGCAGCAATTTGTTTCCAGTGCTGATCTTAATGAAAACACTGTAAGTTGCAGTTCTATTTGCAGTGTTAAGAGTTTTGTCCATTCCATCTCTGTCCTCATTGACTAAAACCAGTTTTGAGTCCTTCATAGTTAAATAGTCTTTAAAAAAATTATCTGAGCAAGGTCCTTGTTGTGTTTAAATATGCATTGCTGATGATCTGAAAACACCCATCAGTGTGTAGACAACAATTCTTGCTATGCAAGTGTGTTTTTCTTTCCTGATAGGGAACATTTTCAGCTCTTATTTTCTCTAGTTCTGCACAAACCACATTATTCTTCCACCAGCTCCCTTTCAGCAGAACTGGAGCATACAGTTCCTGCTCCCTTAGCTGGAATAGTTTAATGCCAACCATTTTGTGTGCCTTCTGTGGGCTTTTTTCAGGTTTATTTCCAGTAACACGTGAATGAGAATTTAAGGGTTTCTGTCACCTTTTACAGCTGTGATTTGCTCGCTCTGTAGTTAAAAGCAGCTGCAAGGTGAAAGCCTGGTATTTCCCCATGGCAGGTTCTCAGGGATGGTGCAATAGTATCGAGGCTCTGGATGGGCACTGAGAGATTTGCATCCTTGGCAGCCTTGGCTGTGTACTCCAATGCTCCAGCATCCATCTCCTTGGATCTGTCCTGCAACCAGACTGATTTTAACATAAATCAGCATTTTTCCTCCTGATACTTAATCCAAGATGAAAGCCAAATGCCAGTAACTCTGCTTGTTTCAAAAAAACCCACAGGGTTTGCCACACGGGTGCAGCTGGGTGACTTGCCAGGTCTGCTATCTAATCTCTCTCAGTGTCTCAGCTGGCCAATGTTTTATGTCTCTCGTTCTTACATTATCCTGAGTACTTCCCAGAATAATTCCACATTTTCATGAAGCTGCTTTTCTCTCTCCTTCCTCCCTCCACACAACAGGAGTTGCCAAATGTGAGGCAGGGAGCCCTGTCCTGATAAGGAAAGGCAGTGGCTACTCAGAGCAGAAGAGATGTGGCCTCTTTCACAGAGCAAAGTTACTGCAGCTTAAATTGCAAAGTGAATCCAAGCATGAAGAACAACCAATGGTATTTTCTTGGTCATTCAGTCACTTAGATTTAGGTCACTCATTGCTGGAAATTTTAACCTTCTTGTCAAGGCAACAGAATAAAGTCATAGGGCTCCTCTGTACCTCAAGCCTCACTCTTCTGAGTTTCAGTCCTCAGAAAAAGATGATTCCAGATAAACTTCTTTAGTTTGTTATTGGGATGTTGTGAAGGAAATCCCGATGACCAGGATGGTGGGGATTTTTTGGGTTTTTTTGGGTTTTTTTTGTTTGGTTGGTTGGTTGTTTTTTTTGGGTTTTTTTTGAGAAGTAGACTCATAAAATCATTGAGGTTCCAAAAAACCTCTGAGATCATTGAGTTCAACTGTCCCTCTACCACCACCACCAAGTTCACCACTGAACCAAGTCCTCAGGTGCACATCCACACATTTCTGGGAACATTTTCAGGGATGGCGACTCTACCACTTCCATGGGCAGCCTGTTCCATTGCTTTACAACCATTCCCATGAAAGAAATTCTCTTAATATCAGCTCTAAATCTTCCCAGGCATAACCTGAGACCATTTCCTCTTGCACTGTCATTTGTCACCTGGGACAAGAGACTGACACCACCTCACTATTACTTCCTTTCAGGTAGGTGTAGAAAGCAATAAGGTCACCCCTCAGCCTCCTTTTTCTCCAGGCTAAACAGGGTGACAATGCTTCTACAAGAAAAGTAATATTAAGAGAAAATGAGTACAAGTTTCTTTGGAGGAAGCATCTCCTTGACTTGTGACCATGAGAAGAAGCAAGGCCTTATTATTAAGAGGGTTTGATTCTTTCTCTTTCCTGACTTGCCATAGTACAGGCATGAAGTTTGTGCTTCAGGTAGCTCCTGAGGTTTCCTGTCAGAACTTTCTGAGCGAATTTGTTAGAACCCAAATTTTAAATCTCACATAAATTCAAAAAAATGCTAATATCAGGGCTAATATCAACTAATTCAGGGCTAATATCAACTGTATCACTCAAAAACAAATAGGTGCTGGAGGTTGAAAAGGAACTTTTTCTTGGATTAAACATTGTCATGGTTAAGAACTATGCAATGGCTTTTCAATCATACCAAACTGTGCCACACACAGCAGGCTATGAGAGAAAAAATAAGGTCAGCTCACTCATAAATAGATTTTCCCCTTGTTTTAATGTGATAAGACAATGCTGCTGAGATTCGCTCTTCACTTGCCATTTAATCAGAGCTGAGTTTGCAATGTCATTACCCGATGTTTCACATATTCAACATCAGGTAATTTAAAAATCTTTATGCAAATGACCCTGCTACTTCTATAACAGCATTTGTTTTTAATAGGTTGGGCAAAATTACTTTAATTCATTGCGTGTCACCTCCCAGGCGCTGGGCATTCCACCTTGGTGAAATGAATTTCCTCATGATCCCCCAAGTTCAGCTAGCAATACTCACTCCTGAAATGTGAGATCACCTATTGTGTCTCTTGCCATTATTATGCCACCTTCTGCAGCTTTGCCTCCCAGGTGCAAATTCTGAACTGCTGCAGACCTTTTTTGCTGGTTTGTGTGAGTACCAGCTGCACATTTCTTGAAAGCTTTGCCATGTACTGTGCACTGCTGAGACAAATCTTTAGGGGTCAGACAGAAATGCACAGGTGTAAATTCCTTCTGGACACATGACTAACTTCAAACACAAAGATGGAAAAGATTTGGGATTTATTTTAGTGTAATGAATCCCAAGGAGATGGCTTGGATAGACAACACCTTTCTTGGACCCCCAGACAGTGCCTGGACTGTGGGCTTGGGATTCATTGCTGGGGTTTTGTTTTGTTTTGTTCCCACTATCATCGAATTCCTTGATTTAGTTTTGCTTTAGGGTTAACTCATACTCTCCACAAGACACACCAATGCTCTTGTGGAAAGACAGCCATGCACTTGCATTAATATCTTCATCTAAAACTCCTATTTTAACAATGATCTGCAGCTGCCAAATTTGAAGAACTTCATGTCAGGGCCAAAAATACTCTGGACTTCCAAAGGACCTGGATTTCTACCGGGGCATCTTTCTAAACAGAAAAAGAAATTATTTCAGTGAAGTTGAATCAAAGGTGGCTTCTGGGAACCATTGATGCAATTAAGAGAATGCACAGGGGAAATAAAAGTGTAAGTGAATATTAAGCAATATTGCACAGGGTAGATCATCACCCTGCCATCTCATTTTTTTTCAGACAGAAGACTTTTGGGTTTTTAGGTCTGTCCTAATTTAAGGAGCTGCTGTTGGAACTCCAGTGTAAGCAGAAATGACCAGTGTGGGTGAATAAGAGCAGCAGCTTTCCTGCTGTGGGCAGTCGTGCACTGGAGAAATTCTGTAGTGAAAAGTGGACATCATTTGCTTCCCTAGAAAGGTGGTGGGAAGGATTCTTTAAAGAGATGAACTTTACCTGATGAAACAACAGTCTTTACTGAAGGCAAAATCTCATCATCATGTACTACACCTGAAAAAAGGCCCAGCTAAAGGCCTGGGAGGTTTACAATGTCAGTAATGTAATCCTCAGACTAATCTGCCATCTGATTAACTTCAGCTTCAAAGAGGCAGGAAACACCACAGGTTTTCTTAGTATTGTGACCTTTTTCTTCTCTTTTCCTTGTCTTTTTTTTTTTCTTTTCTATCCTGAAAAATACATCATTAAAATTTATGTATAAAATAAAGCTGTTATACCAGGCCCATTTTGAAACCTTCACCAAATTGATCAGGAGGGGTTTTCAGAGGCCATTCCCTGCCACCACAGATGGAAGAGAATAATTTCAAATTAGTTAAGCCATGAATTGCACCCCAAGTGCAGAGAAAGGTTATCTGACTTAGGATAAATCTGGTGTTGATGTCCAGAGCTGGTGAGCTTTGAATCCTAAACACAGAAGCAAAGTATATTTCCCATATTGTCAGGAAATGAAAATCAGAATATTAGCAGCTACAAGGAACTAGAGCCAGAAAAATGTAAACAACCAGGGATTTCCTGCTTTCCCTTGAATACTCTCTGAGGGGTTTCAGAAATAGAAAATTTAGATCCTCATGTTACAAGATGCTGCCTCCACTATCAGCCTCACAGATTAACACTGGTTCTACATTCACATCATGGATGAGATGATGTTGCAGGATTTCAGCTCTGTGGTATTTGGAAGCTACTTTGCAATGTACCTCTGAAATTATAAAGTATGCAACAGTTTCAGAGGAAAGCAGATAAATAAAGTATGTTGTGACATGGATTTAATTAGTGTAAATTTGCATATGGGAAGGTTTCGGTTTGAAAATATCACAAGACAGTAATGCCTTGGAAACAGGTTAACCAGAACATTGAAAATAAAAATCAAGCTAAGAGAAAACAAAACCGAATTAAAAAAAAAAAAAAAATAAAAAAAGGCAAAACAAAGTCAAGGGATTAACATTTCCTTTCTCTGGGCTGCAACTCAAGATGCCTGTGCTGAAGGTCCAGCACTGGCACAGGCTCCCTCCCTGCCTGAGTTTGATATGTTGGGAAGGAGCCTTTGAATAACTGAAGAGCTGTTCTCATGTCCATGTTTTCAGTGCTCACCCCCAAAATCCATCTGTTTGTTCTGTGACTTGGCAGAGCGGCTGCAAGAATTGCCCTGTGGGCCTGATGCAAGGCTGGATAGAGTCAGTGAGAATTTTCATGGACTTTGATCAGATTTGGATCATCTCCCCTTTCACTGATGCAGGATTCCACTTGGTAATTCATGTGCCACCTTCAATCATCTCAGCCAGCTTCTCATGACTGTCATTGTTTCACACTTTTAAAGGAGCATTCAGCCACCCCAAAGCTCTGCATATATAATGGTCATCTGCTATTAAAAATGGACTGTGATTTGTCTGGGTGAGCCTTCTCCAACAGAGAAGTTCATGGAGATTTGTATCTATGAAAAAGTCTTAAATCCATATAAATTTGCAAATGTCCAAGGTTATTATTTGTAAAATACAGGTGTATTATCACAGCTTATTTACACAGTGTGATATGTGTCCTCATATTTACCCAGACAAAGAGATCTCACTTGATTTGAAACAACAGCAGGTAGGGACAGATTAGTTTATTATTCTGGATAATTTATCTTCCCATGAGACCACCTCTTTAATTCACAGCCAGAACAGCCCAGACTAAATAAACAAGCAGAGTCTGCTCTGTGAACCTCAAAGAGGGGAAAGCTGCTGCTCTGAAGCTGAGGGGGGCTGGAGGGGGGATCCTTACCTCAGGTTCCTGTTGCAGCTTGGAGCTACCACACGGCCAGAGCAGCTCTTTACAGTCTGTTCTTACAGTTCTCAGTAAAGAGATCTCTCAGCTTGCATAGAAACAGAATTTTAGCACCCTGGTAGCAGCAGGGTCCTTTTGTTATTTGCCTTCTCTCTTTATGCATGAAGGAAAAAAAATTGAGATAAATATATCACTTTCCTTTTAATGATTATGAAAAGAATAGAAATTACTCACAGAAATACAGACAGACACATTTATACTGGTAAAGTTCCCAAGACATTAAAAAAAAACAAAACAACTAGGATATATTCCAGCATAATTTTAATTTCTTTCTTTCTAAAGATTGTTATTTAGTTTTCTATTTGAATAGCAACTAAGACAAGAATGTATAGTCTGTGAGTAGAACTGCTAAACTCAGCATAATTATTACTACCCAAAAAGCAAAAAAACACCCATCTTCAACCAAAACCTAAGAGTATGATAGAACTCAAACTCTCTCTCAGTAACTCTAATTCATTTTTATCCTCAAGCAAACCTGAAACATGTATGAATTCCACTGGGGTTTTGGCCCAGAATATCTTTTAGCCAGTGTGTATCCGGGGAATCTCTCTTGTTGCACTCCAAGCCTGTTGATTACTTATTTCCCATTGAAATGGCTTTTGCAATGTTAAATATTTGAAATATTTTAAATACTTTCCCTGCCTGCAAATCAAAATTCAGGATCCCAGTAGCTGCTAAGAGCAATGGCCTGTGCTGGATGTGGGGTTTGGTTTCATGTCCAGCCCATGGTGCTTTTCATCCCAGTGCTTGGAGGATTCTGTCCAAGCTCCAGAGGCACCAGCTGTGTTTTTTTCTCCTGGATACAGCCATGTGTGTGTGTGTGCCTGCACAGGAGCTCCCTGACATGTGGGGCGAGGCTGAGAGGGCTGGGACTGCAGCCTGGGTAAGGGAAGGCTCTGGGGGACCTTTCCCATCCATAAATACCTGAGGGAGGGGGATAAAAAAGGTAAAATCAGGCTCTTCTCAGTGGTTTCTACTGACAGATCAAAAGGCAGTGACCACAACCTGAAAAATATGAATATATTTTTTAGAATATGAAAACATGGGGTTTTTTTTAGTATAAGATTGACCAAATGGGGAAATGTGTTGCTGAGAGTTGTGGAGCCTCCAGCTTTGGAGCTCTTCAGAATCCAACTGGACACAGCCCTGGTCACCCTGCTTCATGCCCAGGATCACCATTCTGTGATTCTGTGACTTGAACAGGTGGTGAACGTTGTTGACTGGCACCTGATAGATATGATAGGATTCTGTAATGCCATAAAATGGTTTGGGTTGGGGAGAGACCTTCAAGGTTCACCTTAGAGCTTTTCTTCTTTAAAAAATGCTGTGAAACATTAAATAAACAGAAAAGTGAGAACAGTTCCCAAGTGGAAGGAAAGGTTAAGTGATTAGTGGTGTCCATCCCTTTCCATAGCTTTTTTACTTACCTGAGTGACTTGAGCAACTCCTCTTGTGACATTAAAAGGACTTTGGCTGCTCAATTTGTGCAGCTAAATTTAGATGTCAACAGCAAACCTTTCTGCATCTGAGAAAGTCATCCTGAAGATCCCTTTGCTGTTAATGTCAGTCAATACCAGCCCGTGAAGTTTAGGTCAATATGGAGTCGATGACTTTATTCAAATGATCCCCACCCTAAAAATCTTTGGCTGTATTGATTGGATCTGTAATTACTGTAATAGGAGCCTGGGAGTCATTCCACTGAGATGGAGGTGCTTAGACCTTAAATTAGCTGGGATGAATGTCATCTTCAGAAGGGTACCCTTCCCATTAGTGCTTCTATTGCCTCTTGGAGGTGTTTGTGTGAATACAATGCAGGAACCCTCATCTCTGCTTTGTATCTGCAGCACAGCACATCCAAAAAATGGACATCTGATTTCAAAATAATACCTGAACAATCTTATTGTGAGAAGTTTTAAAATTAGCATAAATGAAAATATGTTTGTGTCTGTATTTGGCTGGTTGGTGTCTGATCATGGTCTATTTTTAACACCTTGTTGGTTTGCAGTAAAGCATAATTAAAACAATGTTTCTGAGGTTTTCACCTGTATTAAAAAGAATTAGAAAAAAAGAAAATAAGTTGTTGTTGGATTTGTCTACAGTAATAATAATGACAAACCAGTTTTTCATTCTTTTCCTCACCCTGGATAACAAGTTTAACTAGATTTTCTGACACTGCATGTGTACACAAACATAGTCAGTGAGGAAGTAGAGGTAGAACAAACACAAACACTACAAAAGCCTGCTGATGTATTTCATAGTGAAATAATCCCACAAACACCCAGGGCTGTTTCATAGGTGGTGAGTGCAAAAATACAATTTAAATAACCTCAGGAGTGCAAAGTGCTGATCTGGGAGGTGCTATCCTGCTGCTGCTGTCTTTCTTAAGATGTTCCTTTTACACAGACTCTTTCATCAAAATTTGCCTTTTTTTCATTCCATTACCTATCTCCATGAGTAGTGTAAACATTTTATGGTTTAGATCTACACGGTTTTGATCTCTAATTAGACATCTACACATTATAATGAGTTGTTCCTAGCTGGAGTAAGTGCCTAAGGTTTTCATTTATTCATTGCATGGAAAAATGGGAAACAGTACAATTTCTCAGCTATATTCTGCCCTGCAAAGTGCACCAGTGTCTATTTGTGCGTTTTGCAGAAAAATGTATTTTTAAAACTAAATGCACTTTTCTAAATGCCAGGTATGGGGACTGCTGGCATTGAAGAGACCACAAAATTTACTCTTTTCCTTGCTACAGCAGGTTACATGCTGTATTTTCTTGATGAACTTGTTTTTTCTGTATTCTCAGTCATAGAACCACAGAACCATGGAAGAGTTTGGGTTGGAAAGGCCCTTAAAAATCATCTCTTTCCAACCTCTCTGCCATGGGCAGGGAATCTTTCCATAGACCAGGGTATTCACAACCCCTTCCAACCTGGGTTTGAACACCTCCAGGGATGAGGAGTCCACAACCTTCGTGGGTAATCTGTCCCAGTCTTCTCATCCCTTCCACTTCCACAATTTCCTTAGACTGGAATCAGTGAAAATACAATTTCACCTGCTCCGTTGCTGACTGTGCCTTTTGGGAGCAGCCACCCTTCCATGGGGGACAGCTCTGCACCAGAAATTCTCTGGGGATCTGTGAATGCTCACCAGCTGTTCTTGGTTTTACAGAGCCTGTGGTCACCCTGGGAAGTGGGATGGATCCTCAAGGCATTGCACATCCAGGCCCCACGTCCGTGTCTGCGTTACTGACCACGTCATCAACCTGCTACAACCACCAAGCACTAATTGTATGAAAGAAAAGCTGAATTTTATACTGTGTGTTGGTACCATTGTGAATAATTTTGCCTATTTTTCCCCCCCTTCATCGTAGGCATGTTTTACCTTCTGTTACAGATTTTAATTATGCCCCCTGTATCTGGGGAATTCTATTTCTTTGCCTCCAGATTTGCTATCCAATGTGCTGTAAGATAAGTAGCTGTTAATTCATCTCTACTCTTTGTGTTTTTAATGCGCTCCTGATCTCCAATTCTGCTCATTTAAAACCGTGAAAGTCAAGATGTTTGTCTGGTTTTTTTTGGTTTTTTTTTTTTTTGGTTGCTGTTTTTGTATGTTTAAAAATTAATTTACCTCAGATTCCCCTACTGTGCACTGCTGCTTTAGAACTTGCTCTGCTGGATCTGAGCTAAGCACTTTCACAATTTCATGTGCCATTTACAACACATCAATTAGATGCTTATTTGATCCCACTGTATGCACATAACACTGTATTTATTCATGAGAAACATCACTGAAAGGGCAGGACAAATAAACAAAATATTATAATATGATTTTTTGGCGGCCTTTAAAAAATACCAAGCAAGATCTCTCATGAAAAATGCCAAATCTTGCTTTAGACTTAATTCAATAGCTTTCAATGCAAAAAATGTGGTTTTGTTCCATTTTCATCCACATTGTTTTCTCCCAACAACATGATTGAAAGTGCCATTTAAATTAATCTTTAAATATGTCATGTATTATAAATGCAGTTTTCCTCCAGTAAATAAAGCAATTCAAAAAAGGTTTTAATTAAAATGCCGTAGGAATTATTGAAGGGAATTTAACAAAATTATATATTTTTTACTCTTTGGGAAAAGTAAAATCTTTTGCCAAAAATATTTCTTACCAGAAAAAAAAAAGTTACCACTCTATGTTATGGGGCTTTGGGTACTGTGAAGTTTTAGGAAAGAATAACAAATATTAAACTGGATTCTCTCCTGCACTGATTTCAGTTCCATGCTCCCTTTCCAAAGAGCTGACACAGACTTTCATCAGTAAAGGCTGAGCACAGAAAATGCTCAGAGAAATCTTGCAGGTGCTTAAGCTCATTCAGGGTCAAAACTGTGAAACTTCTTAAATCAGCACAGTCAGGTTTGGAGAAGAAACACAAGCCACAGTTTCTGGTGGCTTTTCATTAGATATATAAAACCTACCTAACTGGATTGGTATATGTTACATTAAATATACATTAATTGCTATTAAGGAAAGCTAATGAATACAGTGATGCTCTTCTTTTTCTCCAGCCAAGCTTCATGCTGGCATGAAATTAAAAATTATGACACCTACAGCTTTACCTGACTAGAGAGAGTTTGCTTCTGAAATAAAACTCCACTCTTCTCTCCACCACAAACTGCAGACTGCCTCCATCAGCACATTTGGCAAATCCAAAAATAATTTTCATTGAGTTAGTGAGAGCTGAAACGAGCCCAGCTCATAGCTGATTGAAAGCAAATATTTTGAGAGCTTTGAGCTGCGTTTGAACAAGGGATCCAGGACAAACAATCCTTGCCCAGTCACTAATCTCGTTCATTAGGAGCTCAGTGATTACCTCATTAGTATGATTGAGCTTTCCCTGAGCCAGCTCACACTGCAGATCATTTGGCACCCATGACCCAGGTAAAGAATTTCTCTGCTGAAACTACAGATGTTGCCTGGCTTCAAGCAAGGAGGAAATCATGCTGCAACAAAGATGAGCTGTTGTTTATTATTGGCTTGGTTGTAATGATAAATGTCATTAAAAAACCCCAAACAAATCATGAGGTCATTATAAAACAACATATTCATGCTGAATCATAGAATTAGAAAATGGTTTGGTTTGGCAGGGACCTTCAGGGATTGTGTAGTCCAAGTCCCAGACACAGGGACCTTCCTCTAAACCACGTTGCTCCAAGCCCTGTCCCAACCTGGCTTTGAGCACTTCCAGGGATGGAGCAGCCACAGCTTCTCTGGGCAACCTGTGCCAGGGCCTCCCCACCCTCATTATAAACAACTTGTTCCTTATTTCTAATCTAAATCTACCCTTGCTCAGTTTAAAACCATTTCCTCTTCTCCTACATGCAGAAAAGAATCTCTGTCTGTTTATAAGCTCCCTTCATACACTGAAATGTTGCAGTGAGGTGTGTGCAGAGCCTTCTCCTCTGCGGGCTGAGCAGTGGAACACCAGCAGCAGCCAGGGAAAACAGTGGGAATGCCTGAGAGGAACATCTCTGCAGCCAGGGCAGTGGAGAAGGAGGGGCAGGAGCTGCTCCAGGGGCTGGAGCAGAGATTCCCTTGCAGCCCCTGGGGAGGCAGCCGAGCCCCTGCAGCTCCTGGGGGTCCTCCTGGCAGGACCTGTGACCCTGTGGAGCGAGGAGCCCATGCTGGAGCAGGTTTGGTTGTCCCCACAAGCAGCCCAGAAGGGCTCAGCCTGTTCCTGAAGGACTGCCCCCCATGGAAGGGACCACACTGCAGGAGTTTGGGAAGAAGGGCAGCCCATGGGATGGACTCACACTGGAGAAGTTCCTGGAGAACTGCCTCACGTGGAAGGGACCCCACCCTGGAGCAGGGGAGGAATGTGGGGAGTCCTCTCCTGAGGAAGAAGGATCAGCAGAGATGGGTGATGAAGTGGCTGCAAACCCCATTCCCTGTCCCTCTGCCCTCTGAGGGGGAGCAGACAGAGGACTGAGGAGAGAAGTCAAACTCAGGGAGAAGAGAGGAGCTGGGGGAAGGTGTTTTAACATTTGGGTTTATTTCTCTCACCTTGCTCTGATTCCATTGGTAACACATTAAACCAATTTCCCCAAGCCGAGTGTTTTGCCCGTGGCAGTAACTGCTGAGTGATCTCACCTGATGGGCTGCAGGACCTTGCTCTGGCCTCATTTAGCTTCACAGAGTTCACATCTCCCAAGCCTCTCATAGTCCCCCTGCCCAGCATCCTTTCCTTTTAGTGTCTCAACTTCACAAACCTGCAGAAGGCTGCCCTCAGTCCTGTTGTCTGTGTCATTTACAGTGATGTTAAATCATGCTGGCTCCAGTATGGACAGGACTTGGTACCAATCCCCATTTGGACAATGAGCAAGCTTTGTTCCAACTGCAAGTGAACATTCTTTTGTCACTTCATTTTCCTTTGCCCTCATCATGGAAAATATATGTAACAATGCCATTAAACAACTGCTCTTGTTACTGATGCTTTGGGAGAAAATACAGGCACAGTTTCTTTTTCTCTACAATATCTCTGGCAGAGACACAGAGCTCAAAGATTTCCAGCAGCAGGCAGTTCAATTTGGCAGATCCTGCAAACCACCACGGTGTAGAGGGTTAATTGGTAACAAATAGGTGAGAATGGGATATGACAAGGGAAAATTCTAATAAAACCTCTTTGCAAAGGCATTATGAGGAGTGAGAGCATGCTAGCGACAGCAGAAGAGAAGTTAAAAAGATCCTGACAAAATCAATTAAAAAGAGGCACATCAGAGGCATAGTGAGCTAAGTACCCAGTTCAATTATTAAGTTGTCAGGTCCTCTTAGTCTGGAGTGGAATAGAAAACAGGTTTTCTCTGGTGCCTTAAGGATAAATGTGAACATGAGAAAAGAAACCTGTTTGGGTGCCTCATGCTGCTGCTGACAAGCCGTGCAGGAGGCAGGGAAATTTCTCAGGTCTGAGACCTTCAAAAATGACTCTTTGCCAAAACTGAGTCCACAAAAGGAGATAGATCTCAAAACTGATAGTGTTGCACATACCATCAACTCTGCAACAATTTCTTGACCTTTTCTCCCTTTTTATGACACGTGAAAAATTTTAATGTATATACAATTCCAAGAGTCAGACTTTGATGAGCCTTGTAGGTCCCTTCCACTCAGGACATTCTGTGAAATCTGCTGTGCTGGGAAAGCAGCTGCTTGAACTAAGCAGGAGGAAGCCTTGAGGAGCCTTCTATGCCTTCATCAGCACCAGGTAGGACATGAGGACAGATCTACTGCCTCAGCTCAGTGCTGCACATCACTCAGTGTTCTGTCTCCAGCACTGGCTAAAACAAGAAAACAGGAGACAGAAAAAGTACCTTTGATCTTTTCTCCCTAATAATCTCAGAGTCTTCAACCCTATTTTTCCACTGAGGGGATTACCAGGTGATGGTGTGACTTGAAAACAAGTTTCAAGGATCTACTGCCAACAGGAAAAAAAAAAGAAATCCCTGAAAACCCAGGGTTTTTTTTTTTTAAATTATTTTTTTCTCATATAATTTGGATCCCACTACTAAAATTTCATATCCATTTTTTCCTTCCATTGACAAAGGGTGTTGAGAGTCTGTCTCAATACACCCTTTCCACCTCATCATAATTTCATAGCCTGTTAAACAGAGGATATAAACCCCAAAGAGCAAAGATTTTAGATATTAGGAAGAAATTATTTATTATCAGGGTGGTGAGACCCCGGCACAGGGTGCCCAGAGCAGCTGTGGCTGCCCCATCCCTGCAAATGTCCCAGGCCAGGTTGGAGTAATCTGGTCTAGTGGAAGATGTCCCTGCCCATGGCAGCGGGTTGGAACTGAATGATCTTTAAGGTTCCTTCCAGCCCAAACCACTCTCTGATCCTATGATATGCTGGCTCTCAGACAGCCCCTTCCAGCTGAAAGGAGCTCACTCTTTATCCTAAGCTGTTTTGTGCTAGCAGGGGACCTTTATCTCCTGGGCATGCTGCATTTGGATCCAAAGCCAGCTGAAGCGATTGGAGACATGGCAAGCATTTTATTTTGCTCTTTCACCTATTTTGGTGATTTCTTAGGCAAAAAAAAACCAGAGAAAGGCACAGAACTGAGAAGGCAGTGACTGACACATTTCTACACTTGAGCGTTTCGTGCCTCTGAGAGCGGGCGGAGCGAAGGGAAGAACAATGGAGCAGGTCAGCAGATCACTCTCTAACAACTTATTAATCTGCAGTTCTGTCAGTCCAAGGGGACTTGAAACACTGAAAGTGGCTGCAATTCTTCCATTTAGTTTAAGTGTGTTAACCCACATAATGAGGTGCAGCCTCCTCCAAGGCAGCAGCCCAGAGCACATTAATGATCCTCACATGGGGCTGTGCTGCTCGTGTGCTCACTCATTGCAGGCTTCCACACTGTGGAACTGAGCTGAGCCTAATTAGAGCACAAAGAAATATAGTTATAATTGGTCTGGGACAGCTCAGTAATACGTAATAAGGAAGTTTAATTGGCTTCTTCTTTGTTTTACTGGTTCTAGAATTTATCGTTTTGCTTTGGACATTGGGCCAACTCCACCTCACCTTGCCATGGAAAGCAGATGAATAAAAATATGGTGATGATGATTAACAATTTGGTTGTTGATTATACACAGCAATGGCAGAAATTGCTGAGTTTCACAATAAAAAATGGGGATTCCTAATCCTGGAATGCTGTCAGTAACTGGAATATCAGATTTAAGAGTATCAGATAGCATTTAGAAAATGAGATAGGTCACTGTTGGTTTGTAATCTTTGTTTCAGTGTAATGAAGTTATGACCAATGCCAAAATCTCTAACCATAGCTAGAAATTATAGATATATGTATAAATTAAATTAGAACCTTCCACCAAGGTGAACATATTTTTGGTTGATATAAACAGAGCAAGGAAGATCATGTAGTGAGGTTTCAGGAAAAATGTGTAGGAAAATGAATATTTAAAAGACATATTCTATTAGTTCCATTAGACATTCCTTCCCTCCTCCCTTCATTCCTCCTTTCCTTCCTTTCTTTCCTTTCTCCTTTCCTTCCTTTCCTTTTTCCTTTCCTTCCTTTCCTTTCTCCTTTCCTTCCTTTCCTTCCTTTCCTTCCTTTCCTTCCTTTCCTTCCTTTCCTTCCTTCTTGCTTTCTTTTCTTTCTTTCCTGAGACCATTTGAAAAGTTACAAGTGACACTCTTCTGTCCCTGAAGTGGAATATTTGAAGATTCAGAAGTAAACACTATTAAAAATGAATTCTCACCTCTGGTGAGGGAGTCTTACCAAACACCTGGGGAAATTCCTCAACATCCAATCTTGAAATCACTTTCCAAAGTGTTTTGCTTGAATTTTCAATCTCCTATTGCAACTTCTGCCTGGCTGCTTTGCTCCCTTCGACAGCCTAACAGGACCTCTCTGTGCTCAAGAATCTCAAGAGTACAGTGGGATGTAGTGAATCATCCCCGTGCTGAGTCTCCTTTATATTTCAAGGGGAAAAAGCCAAAAAGATCATGACAGGTGTAGCTGGAGCATCCTTTTCCATCCTTTGTTCACACAGCTTGTAGGTGTGAATGAAAGATTTTGTAGCAGGCATTTACTGGATAAACTTGGGCATTATGTGGGTCACTACTAGCACTGCACTGTGTGTCCCAGGAGCTGACACAGCTGAGAGACCCTACAGGGTCTGGATGTGTTTGTGTAGCTGCAGAGGTGCTTCCATGCTGAGTGTAGTGACATCCCTGCAGGACTTGACCTCTGGAGGAGAAAGGAAGTGCCTGCAGAGACAAACCAGAGAGCCCAGGGGACTCTGGCTGGTCCTGGCTGCAAAACATGAAAGCAGGATCAAAGAATCACAGAATGGTCTGGGCTGGAAGGGATCTTAAAGGTCATCTAGTTCCAACCCCTCTGCCATGGACACCTTCCCTTATCCCAAGTTACTCAGAGTCTCATCCAGTCTGGCCTTGAACACTTCCAGGGATGAGGCAGCCACAACTTCTCTGGGCAACCTCACCACCCTCACCATAAAGAATTTCTTCCTAATATCTAAAACCTAATCTTCTTCAGCTTAAGTATATCATCTCTCATCCTAGCTATCCATGCCCTTTGGAAAAGTCCCTCTCCAGATCTCTTGGATCCCCTTCAGGCACTGGAAAGGGCTCTTGGGTCTCCCCAGAGCCTTCTCTTCTCCAGGCTGAACAACCCCAGCTCTCCCAGCCTGGATCCATAGCAGAGGTGTTCCAGCCCTGGGATCAACTCAGTGTCCTCCTCTGGACTCATTCCAACAGGTCCACGTTTTTCTTGTACTGGGGGCCTGAGGTTTGGCCACAGTGCTGCAGGAGGGGCCTCACAAGAGCAGAGTTCACTGAAAAACTCCCCAGGAGTGATAACTGCAGTCCTCTGTCTAACTGTGGCACCAACTTTGTAGTAGCCAGCTGCTGTCACACCAGATAAAGAAAGAAAACAAAGCATAAAAGGACTCCATGGAGAATGCTGATGCACCAGAAGAGCTCCTGGGATTCCTGACCAGGAGGCACTTAGCAAAAGGCAGAAGTTTGGGATGAGTGACAGTGCTGACAGCAGCAGGTAGGAAGACATCAGGCAGGCCTGGGATGTCCTTGGCCTTTTGTTTCCTGGCTTTATGATTCCACTGGGCTGCTCCTGACATGCTCAGCAGCAAGGCCAAGTGCTGGAAAACCTGTGCCAGGATCCTGCACATTCCCAGCACAGACTCAGCAATTCTTCAATCTACAGGATGGCTTTAGTGTTCATTTTCTTTACAGGTAAGTTGGATTCACTGCTGAACCCAGATTTACTTTATCTTACTTTAAGCATTTAAAAATGAGCACAGCCGCTTTCAGCTCCTATTACAGTCAGTGGAAAAAGATCTTGGGATAGACTGTACTATCCTCTGGAGATTCTTATGTTTCCCAAGGGCTGCTGTGTTCAGAATTTAGAGCCTCAGTTAGGTAAGGTGAGTCTAGACTGATTTTCCCTTCACAAAGCTCCAAGATAAAAAGACTCTCTGGTGGGCTATAAAGTTCCATCAGAGCTGCTTCTTCCCACTTTTCCAAATCCCATATTGATCTTTCCTGTGCTTTTAAGTGTTACTAACCTTCTGAGCCTGCATCTTCATTTGACATAAGACCAAATAAAATACTCCACAGAGGTAGGCAGGCAAGGCAGAAGAAGTCAACCCTTATAAATGCCCTGGAATATTGAAGGTCCCTAAAGGAGAAAATGCAAGCACAGTGCAAAGACTGAAAAAAGTCACTCTCCATTCCCTAAAGTCATTAGAGGAATAATCAATGGCTCTATATATTACTAAAATCAGAAAACTTTGTTGTGAAGAACTTCACTGTAGATGACACTGAGAAATTATATCTGTTGGTCATGGTCACAAAACTGGCAGTGGATAGTGTGAAAGGATTTATTGGGATAACTCAGAAAGAAGATACATCCATGGGGAGGAAATTGAACACCAGCTGAAGAGAATTCAGATGATATGGATAAACAGTAAAGGCAAAACAGCTTTTCATGTTTGAGCCACCACAGACAGGAGTGGAAACTGTTGCTAATTCTTCATTTAATGTGTTTTGTTCCTCCAAGTCAGGTGGATTCCAGGTATGACCAATTCCATGTTGGATCCATAACAATAGAATTCAGATCCTGACAATACAATTTTCAGATCATAACAATAGAATTATGATTCAGATCATAACAATAGAATCCTGATCTTTGATCTTACTGAGAAATGGCATCAAACAGTCTGTGCTTTAAAATATAAACAGGATGTATTATGATATCCTGGCAATCATTCACCCCTCTTCCATTACCAACAACATCTATGAAGTGTCCGTGGGCTAAAAATCAACAATTTCTCTTGTATTAGAAGCAGAAGAACAATCAGGAAAGGAAGGATCACTTCACTTTTGTCTTTTCTTATGTGAGGTCAATATTTCTGCCTTTCTCCAGCTACTCAGTTCATGGAGGTTTGCCCTCTCCTGAAGGGCAGGGGCATTTCCAAAGACTGAAGGACAACAGACAAGCCCTGAGGAGCAGATTGAACATGTCATCCTAGTACATTGTTATTCTTCACAACTAGTTCATCATTGCCAGTACATGAGCTTGATTTTGTCTGCTTTACTGATGAGCAGTGTGCCTGAGGGTTTTGCTTCCTTTTTCTTAGTGTGGGGAAATGGAAGTTTGTAATTGAATCAGAAAGTTCATTGTTCTGTCAGCTGTGGCAAAAAAAAATATCTGTGAGGTGGCCTCAAACAGCAGAACATTTGTCTGGCACCTCTGGGATCCTCACTCTCATTTCCAGCCCTTAAGGCATCAAAAGTGTGGTGGAGTTTCAGGGGAAGAATGTGAAGATGACGTCAGGTCTCCAAGAATTACAGGTTAAAAAAAAAAAAGAGGGCGGATAAAGGGAGGTGATGAGTTGGGAAGGCAATCCAGCGAGGTCTGGAGTGGTGAGGAGGTTTGAAAAGATTCAAAAAGTCACTTTTTCCCCCTTCCACTGTTCTGTCCACAGCACTGAAACCCTTTCCCTCTTCACAGCCTCCCATGGATTTCTCCCAAAATCATGATGGTATAAACAGGGGTTTGATCTGTGCAAGGAAGAACACAGATGCTCATTTTGGAGCAGAGCTTTCTGCTCACATGTGGCCAAGAGAGGCGATCCTGGCTCTGCTTTCTGAGCTCATGAATTCCCTACTTGATCAGGAGTAAAGGCTCGCTGCTGGTTTGTGCATTGTTTGGTTTGGACTGAGACTATGTTGACAGTAAAGGATTTAAGGATTGCATTTAATCTCCCAGTAAAACACTTCACAACTAAAGGGACACAATATTATAGAGAAGCACTGGGAAATAGGCTGCTCTCCTGCTCACAGCAGTCCCTCCTACATATTATTAAACATGGATTTTCACCAAAAAAAAGGGATATTTTTGCATTTTTGTCCTGTACACAAAGGTATGGCATTATAAGATATAGTTTGCCTCCCTGCAAACCCAAAGACCCTGCAGTTCATATTATTGCTCCTCTCAGTTTCAGCAGTCTTTGACTCATATCCTGATTTGCTGCTCACTTGACCACGCTCCCTTTCCATACTTTTAGCCACATGGAAACTTCCACATTCTTCTCCAGAAAATTACTCCTGTATCTGCAAAACCCCTTGAGATACAGCAGGCACTAAAAAGCAAAAACTGGAGCTAAGAATAGAAAAGCAAGATGGTAATCATGACAATAAAACCTCCCAGAGCACCAGTCAGAACAAACATTTCCAAAAGCCTTTGGAGAGTTAATGTTCCCCAGGCACAACTCAGGATCAGCTCCATGGAGGCAGGAGGGTGGGAGTGGGGGAATGGCCCCTTGCTGGTTTCCATGATGTTGGGATCCAGGGCACAGAGAATGTCTCTCTGCCTGTTTTAAGAAATTCTGACCCTCAGCAGAACACTGCTTTTAACCTTCGTCCCTGGAAAAAATTGCCAAAACTTTGGGATGAGTTAGAGCACATAGGATTTTAATGTGTAGCAGTAGCAGTTTTTCACAGAGTGCATCATAGAGTGTAGAAATCAGGGTTTTAGGATTTTAATATGAGAGTGAATAGGACACAAGATGGAGGATTTGGGGTGTCGCCCCTTCTTCCTTCTTGTCCCTTTTCACCTCCATTTCTTGTAGTACTTGTTGTAGAAGACTATTGGTTAGTGTGAGTAGTAGTGTGGAAGTTACGTGTATGGGTTAGTGGGAGTTATTGGTAGAAAAGTAGAAACAAAGTACGTATTAGAAGATAATTGGGTAAAATATCTTTAAAAGGCCTTGGTTTTGGGTGTTTGGGGTCCATTTTGTGCCTTGCTTCTCGCATGCTGAGTCTGGTGCAGACGGTGCTGAACTTAAGATAAGAATAAACAAAACCCTGAAGACCAAGAGAAAGAGAGTCCAGCTTGTTCGTCACCCCTGGAAAAGAACTCAGCAGGGGAACCCCCTCCAAAGGGCCCAGGGGGTTGGGCTCCCATCCTTGTTGTGACAAAAAAACCACAACACCATCCCTGCCTATAAATGTAATATAAAAACACATGAGCCAGGGGAATGGGCTGGGCCGTGTCAGGAGGTCTGAAGGGAGGATTGCAGGTGAGGTAAAACCCCTGGAGTGGGGCAGGGAAGCCACAAAACCCTCAGCAGGGTTGGTGAAAGCTTCCAGTGTTTGTTCCATGATCACAGGACCACTGCTCACGTGTAATGAAGATCTGCTTTGTCTTAGGAGCTCCATGGCTGGTTTCACCTCTCTATTTTTTGCATTATATGTAACCAAAACTATGCTACAACAGTTTTATAAAATAAAGTTTTCTAAAGAACACTTGTTTTTCTCTTAGTCATCTTTGCCCCTTGATTTTAGTGGGCAGTTATAAAATCCCTGAGATCTGCCACAAAAGTGAGCACAACTGTTAAAGCCCCTGCTGCCTAAAATCCCTCTGAGCTACAGAGAGGGAAAATCTGGGAAGAAAAGAGGTTGTGAAGTTCAGATGGTGGAGGCAGAGATCTACAGGGTAAAATGACCCCAAGAGAGAAAGAATCAGAAGTCTGGAGAGGGAATGATGTGAGTGAGGAGTGAAATGCAATAGGAGGGCACTGAAAATACAATTCACAGGAAAAATGTGATGTGTGCCACTGTGGAAATGTGTCTCTTCTCCTTTGCTTTCCCTTTTTAATCTGTTTGCTGGCACAGTCAATGCCTTCAGTGAAAATCCAGTTGCAGGGTCCCAAAATGCCACACCCACTCCCCTGTGTCAGGTTTGTTGTGGCTCCCAGTTCCCAAGAATTTGGGAACTTTAACACAGATGCTGCTCAATTTTTTTAATGCTTTTTCAGGGCCTGACAAGAAGTGTGCTAGTACTCAGGAAACTTTGTCCTCACCAATGCTAATCTGGAGTTTTTAACTTTTTGAAAATGGCTAATCCTATATGGTGAATTGTTTCAGATGCTAAATTCTTTCACTTGAAAAAATAACACACAAAAAAACCCCCAAAAAAACAAACAAAAAAGAAAAACTCTCACCCCTACTGAAAGTTTCCCTGCTTCCACTTGCCAGAATTGTACTCAATCTTGAATTGGTAGTTTTCTTGTCATACTTCTTTTCCCAAAGATGGAGCCCAGCTTTCCTGGTGATGGCTGAACACCTGCCTGCCCAAAGGAAATGGTGGATTAATTTCTTGTTTTGCTTTGCTGGTTTGTGCAGCTTTTACCTATTAAAATATCTTTATCTCATGACTTTTCTCATTTTTAGGGGCGTGAGAGAGTGGTTTTGTGGGGCTGAGTTCCCAGCTGGGGTTAAACCACAAGAGAATTGTATCAGTAAAGTCACAATGCTCTGTTCAAGATAAAAACCATCTTTTATTTTGACACCAAGAAACTTGCCATCAGACAGAAAATGACTTGTCTGGGTTAATTAAAGTAAGTGTGATATACAGTCTTCATAAAATGTAATGATATTACATCACAGAGTACGACAATACAGTCTGAAAGCTGAGGGAAAAAATAGCAATATTACTGGAAATTCTGTGAAATATTTCTGTAATTCTGTCTCTGAGATCCATTAGAATTTGTCTCTTTACATGTGCTTTTTTTTTTTTTCCTTGCTAAAATATTTCGTTGACATTAAAGAACATCTTTGGCCTTCAGAGCCTTTGTATGTGGCTGTCCAAAGGACAGTTTAAGAGAGAGCTGTGGATTTCCTAACATAACCTTCCAGTATTTTTCCACCCATCAGGTGGTCTTTTAGTTCAAGAAATGGTAAAGAAAAAAAAAAAAAGAAAAAAGAGAAGGGAGAAACATATTCCTTTTTGAGCCTGGGAAAAGTAGTGATTTAAAACATATTTCTGCTTTTCTATTAGTGATATAAAGTGGATTTGCCTGCAAAGAACACAGCCTATGGGTTTCAGCTGCCTTTACATAACCTCCCTCTCAACAGAAACACCAGATTTGTCCCATAGATCAAAGTATCAACAACAGACAGTCATTTATCTTCAGCCCTCCCAGGACTGGGATGGTTATTGTTTTTCTCATTAGGAAAGTTGCTAAATCCCAGGGGAGTCTGGGGTTTACAGTTTCCACTGATACTCATTTGTCATATTTCTAGTGCTGGTTAGAGGCACATAAATTTAGGTAAAGAACAATAATTGCTGCCTGAGGTCAGTCTCATGCCTCCCTTAAGAAAACTAGAGGTTTATGAAAAAAAAAAAAAAACAGGGAGAAAAAATAGGAATATCAAGATTATTTTTAAAACCTTGACATTCCTAAAGTGTCTGATTATTGTTTGAACCAAAAAGGGTGGAATTTTCACTCTGGACTTGACATCTTATGCATCACCTGGGACAAGGAGAGAACACCTGAGTCTGCAGAGTCACAGAAAACCACCATGGAAGAACCAAACCTATCCCATTCACATACAGGAGATGTTGAGTGACTATTGATGCATTGATATGTTGATGTAATTTTGATGTTTTGAGCTCTTTCATGGCTGATAAAAGAAGAAGAAAGAATGAAGCTGCACTTTTCATGAAGTCTGAATGGCTGGCACACAGAGAACAGGGTAAGGTCAAACTTCCAACAAGGTCATTGGGAGAAGAGATGCAAAAGCAGCAGGGGAAGCTCCAAAAGGAGAGGCCCCAGAGTGATTCCTCAGGGATACTGTGCAATATTTCAGGTAACAGCCCCAGGATGGGTGTGGAGTCCCAGAGCCTGGTGGGTTTGATCTCAGCATCCATTGGTGTTTTCAAACTGTGCTGTGGGGGCAAAGAGATGAACACTGAAACAAAGGATTGCAACTTTAATAAACCTTCAGACAGTGCCCAGAGAAGCTGTGGCTGCTCCATCCCTGGAGGTGGCCAAGGCAAGGCTGGATGAAGCTCTGAGCAATCCAGTCCAGTGGAAGGTGTCCCTGCCCATGGCAGGGGGTTGGAATGGGATGATTTTTAAAGGTCGCTTCCAACCCAAACCATTCTCTGATTATATATATATAATTTTTTTTTTTAAATTCTGTGTGGATGTCTCACCAGGACAACTAGAGTGACTCCCCACCAGCAGTTCCTGTCCTGGTGCAAAGTCTGAACCACTGAGAAGCCAAAACAGAAATCCTGGGATTTCTGTAAATTGTTAGTGCTTTACCTGTCCTGCCCCCATTACAACATGCAGCAAAGTTCTTATTCTGATGCAGTAAATCCCTGGTGAGGACCCTGCAGGGCACATCTGGAGCCCCTTGGTTTGTCCAGTGCCCTGGGGATGTTCTCACAGGTGTGTAGTTAAGGGCTGTCCCCCCAAAGTATTTCATCATTGTTCCATTAGGTTGTAAGAAACAAAAACAGAAGAGTTAATAAACCACAAACACTGTAAGATTCTATGCAGTTTTGTGGTTTTTTTCCTAGACAAGGGAGAACAAAAATCTTGTTTCTTGGCAAAGGTAATTCTTTCAAGTATCACACATGTACACTGGGTAAGTATTTCATTACAGTGCAGATAAAAGCCCCTGATGTCCCCAGTGCTTAGTGATGCCATGTTTTATTTATCACCTTTTGTAACTTTATTCATCATAAAGGACACCTACATGTCCTTTTCTTAACCTCCAGTTGAATTTAATCTTGAATGGCAATTCAGTGCAATGAAAAAAACCCCAACCAACAAATCAAACCGAAGAAAAACCACCTGTATCCTTAAAACATTTGAAAATATACCCCTGAATGATTTATTTAATTTGATTTCTACAAAGAAAATTTTGAAGATGTGGGTTCTAATGGCAAAAGGTCTGAATGTCCTGGTACATATCACCAGATAGAAGTGAGTCACTTGCTGCACTGGTATTCCTAGGTTCCAATATTATCTCTAAAGAGATAAATAAAGATATGATGTTTATCTTTTGCTGCTTGAATTCTTGGCCTCTATTTATAGAAAATGAAAATAACCCAAATTTATTTTTTTTCTCAGAAAAATTAGGATCAAGGCTTGGCCAGACTGAAGCTTCCAGCTATCCCAAAGATGAAAAATTCAGTTTCAAAGGTAGAAGGATTCTGGCAACAAAGATTTTTAAAATAAATACTCAAAGAGTATTCAAAGAAGAATGACAAAAACCACTCAGGCCTGTAGAAAGTTTGATATTTTACTCTATTCCCAAGACTAATATCCATGTATCTATATCTTCCCACCCTCTCCACCTCCTTTGTACAAGGAGGCAGTGGCTCCAGCAGCCCTCAGGGCAGAGGGGCTGTAAACATCTTCTGGTGGCAAAAACTGCTTCAGGGTGGAAATGTTCTCTGGATCTTCAATGTATGTGAGACACCAGTGTAAAAAAGAAATCAAATCTTGACTTATCTCCACTTTTCCTCACCCAACAGACAGCTGCAGTCTCAGCTGGATGAGGCCAGGGTTCCCGAATCCAAACAAGACTCAAGAGGATCAGAAGCACTGGTGGGCAGTGACTTGTTTGAAACTCAAATAATAAAGCCAATAACAAGAGGAACAAGCCAAGCATTGCCACCTCATTTGCCCCCTCCCCTCTGTGTTCTGACATGGCAAATTAAGGTGTGAAAAATGGTTTTAAGAAAGCAGAAGTTGTGTCAGGAAAGATGAAGGTACCCACAATGGGATTGCAGTGTCACAGACAAGATCTGTGTGCTTAGCAGGGTAAAAATCAGAGATCTTTTAAGATACAAAATTCAGCAATACTCTGGGCTATGTAATTAGTCAAAGATAATCAAATGATCTTCGAATTTGCTGAAGATACCATGAAGAAAAAGGGAATAAACTGTTCTGTTTTCAGCATAGGCAGAAAGCAACACACAACACTTCCCAGAAGGGAATGTTCATTGTAGTTTTATGTCAAACTTTTTGACAGAAGGGAGGGGGAAGCTTTGGAAGAGATGATTTCCCCTCAGGAGTGCAAAGGCAACCCCTGTCCTTGGGTGATTTTGAGAACATTGATAAAAACCTGCCAGACATTTTAGGGACTGACCAATGACCTTCTGGATCTGTGGAAAATTTATTCTCTTCCTTTGCAGTCCTCTGACACTTACCAAAACCAACCCCTACTCCTTGGGCTTCTCAGTGTCCCACAGTAAGTGAGAAAAGGCATTTCCTTCCTCTGCCTCCAGCTTTTGCATCAAATGTGGCTCCAGGACTGATCCCCTGAGAAGGCTGTGACTGACAGATTCGTCAGACAGATTTTAACCAAGAGATAGAGAAGCAGTAAACAGAGCTGCAAACCGTGTTTAACAGAACCTGTATTTATAGGGGTTTCCAGGATTGCTTTCAGCAGTTTAATGCCATATAGGAGGAAATTCACAAATTAAGAAATAGTCCTGAGCTAGGATTTCTTCCTGGGAGCCTGAGGGAGGTTTCAGCAAGTCAATGGTGTTGTCCAAGAAAGAATAAGTAGGAAGATTATTTGAGTTCAATACTTTTCCCAGAGAAGCTGTGGATGCCCCATCCCTGGAAGTGTTCAAGGCTGGTTGGATGGGGCTTGGAACAACCTGGGATAGTGGAAGGTGTCCCTGCTCATAGGAGAGACCTTGAAATGAGATGATCTTTAAGTTCCCTTTCAACCAGGCAATTCCATGGTTCTGTGATTCTATGATTTAATGAATCTCACTTCAATTCAACCTGAATTTATAATTGGTGGCGTCAGCTGGGTGAGTTCACCAAAGATTCCTGTGCCACATAAGCATTCTAACCCATATCTTTCCACCCAGATGATGGAAATTATTAATTTTCAGTGGAACCCTTAGAGGCAGCCCCAAGACATAATCTACTCCTACATCTCACTATGCACCTCCAGATTGCTGAGAGCTTTTGTGTTGGTTTGTTTGGTTTTTTTTTTTAAATAATGTCCAATCTAAACCTCCCCTGAAGGGAAAAAGCAACTACTTAATCCAGTCACTGGCTAAATAAATATGTGGTCACATCCAGTAGTTCTCTGTGAGCACAGCTCAAGGAATCCATGCACAGCTCAAGGAAAAATGCCATTTCTTCACAAGTATTCCCTTTCTTTCCCCAAACACTTCTACCATTATTAATGAAATTCTATTAACCTACTTTGCCCCCCTCTTTTCTACGGAGATTTCTGTAGTTATCTATCTCTGTCCATCACATAGACTGGAAATTTTGATAAATTTCTCAGACTAATTTGTACATCACTTGAGGCAGACAAGATAAATCATTTAGAAAGCATCTAGTGTCTCACAATAAAAACTCACCAAACTTGTCAAGAGGGTAAATGCACTTTGAGCAACCTGACCTAGTGGGAAGTGTCCCTGCCCACGGCTGTAGGGTTGAAACTGGATTAATTTTAGGTCCCTTCTTACCAAACCAGTCTATGATTCAAAGATCCATCTGCCAAAATTTCCATGGCTAACTAAATCTGATTGTCTAAGGGTATTTTTGCAGCTTGAGGCTGTGGTTCAGTGTCTTTGCCCAAAGTTTCTGTGTGAGCTTGGAGAATTCACTGTCTGGTCACCCAGAGCATGGACTCAGATTTTTGCTTTCTTTGTCTTATCTGGCAAATTTTCTGTTGCAATGACCAAACACTGGGTTGGAAGGTGGGGGGATACACAGCACTGGTATGGGACTGAAATCACTTCTGCTTTTCCAAGAATCATTGTTTGGGTAAGAAGAGACCTAAAATATCACCCAGTTCCAAGCCCTTGCTGTGTGCAGGGAACATCTTTCATTATCCCAGGCTGCTCCAAGCCTCATCCAACCTGGCCTTGGACACTTTCCAGGGATGGAGCAGCCACAGCTTCTCTGGGCAGCCTGTGCCAGGGCCTCACCAGCCTCACAGCAAATATCTAATCTTAATCTACCCCCTTTCCATTGGAACCCATTCCCCCTTGTCCTGTCACTTCATGCCCTTGTACATAATCTTGCCAGACTGGATTGAATCAAGCTGGGTTTCCACTTCTATTCCAAATTAACAAAATGCAAAGTCCACAAAATTTCTAGTGGGTTATGGAACCTCCAGTCTAAAGACTACCTGTGACTGGAAGTACTTGTGGTTTGGGGCAGCCCTCCTGGTTATCCACCAGCACTGATCGTGTGAGTATCTGCTGCTGTCAGCAATGGTTGGGAAAACCAGGATCTGCAACTCCCTCCAGGACCAGTTCATTTGCTTTCTCATTTTTTGGGTTGACATTATGTACAAACACTAACGCATATTTAAAGGGTAGAATTCCCTGAATGTACCAAACAAAGCAGCAGCCTCTAATTTTGAATTTCCCTGGAGCTGGGGAGAAAAAGGGTTTGTCAGAGCTAATAATGGGTGAATCCCAAAATGGGCTGTGAAGAGAAATTGTCTAATCCTAGTCATTTCCCTTGGTAGCCAGCTCCACTTTTACTGGGAGATTCTGCCTGGAAAAATTGTATTCAATAATGTGTTTTGTCTATATGGACCCATTTCAGTACAGTTCCACTCATGGAGACCCATCTGAAAAATCGCAGCCCCACATGTCAACCATTACATAGGCAAGTAAGCAAATGTTAATTTTGGCTGTGATATATTCTCTGTTTTACTTTAATTGGAAGAAATCCCCAGATCGATCAGTTAGGAAACATTTGCTTACAGTGGAGGCTGGAGGTTTTTAACAGAAAGGGCTTTAGTTACAAATAATAAATTATCCCAATAATAAAGAACTGAATAGCAACATCAGGGGACAAGGAATTATGCAGTGAGTCTTCCCAAAGCAAATCCCTTCCCATTGCTGTGCAAGATGCATTAGCATCTGTAACAAAATGTTAGGAAACAGTTTATTTCTTTTAGGGAGAAGGCCTCATTCATTAGAGAAAACATCTATCTTCCCACATGATTTAGTTCTGTGGGTCAGGATTTAGCTCCTCTGGGTCTCATCTGAGAAAATATCTCCTTAACTGAGCAGCTGGGACTGCCTGGATGCTGCAGTTTAGTCTCAGGCCACAAGGCTGGCTGGACCTTCCCATAAATGTGTTTAAAAACTCACAGAATAATTAAGTCATAGAATTGTTTTGGTTGGAAAAGACTTTTAGGATCATGTACACAACAGTTCCCACTAAAATATGTCCCAAAGTGCCACACTTTTAGTAAGATTTTTAAATCCATCCAAACACGGTGACTCCACCGCTGCCTGATTCTCTCATCCACGTCATTTGCAAAGATATTAAACAGGGCTGACCCCAATTCTCAGCCCTAGGGGACACCACTGGTGCCTGGATTTTACTCCATTCCCCACCACTCTCCCAGCCTGGCCACTCAGCCTGGCTTTTACCCAAGTGACAGAGCACCCACCCAGGCCCTGAGCAAACAGTTTATCCGTGACAGTGCTGGGACAAACGGTGCCAAAAGCTTGGCTAAAATCCACACAGACATCTCCAGCCTTTCCTTCATCCCTGAAGTCACCTTGTCATAAAATGGGATCAGGTTGGTCAAGCAGGACCTGCCTTTCACAGCCCCATGTTCCCTGGTGTTGAGTTTTATTTTTAAAAAAACATCAATCTTGCTACATATCTATTATTGTATTCTAAAACCTTAAACTCCAAGTTTTCTGCTGTGTGGTATTAGACACTTCTATTCAAACTACACACTTATAATCTCAGTTTTATTATTCAATTTTAGAAGCTTTCTCTACAGCTTCAGGCCAAATGTAGCATTCTCTTAGGGGTCGGTGTTTAACAACACAGAAAGTCTAAAATTCTCAGAAAATTACCCAGAGTTCCAACACCCCAGAGGTTCTGCACAAGCCATGGGATGCTGCTCCAGCTGATTTACTCCACAACATGCTCCAACACTGGGGTCAGACTGACAGGCTGTAAAACAACTCCTGTGAGGCAAAATCGTCCACACTCCACATTTTGCCTTCAGGCTAATGCCATAATTATGTGAAAACCACACTTTATCCCAAAGGACAACTTTTTATACACAGAGCAAACAATTTTCTTTATTTATTTCTTTCACTTGAATGAAAAAAAAAAAAAACAACACTGCTTTTTATCTATTGTATATTCAGTAATGTGTTTAAGGTGCATGGCTTGCATGAAGTCTGGGTAAAGATAGTTCCTCATGAAATGTAAAGTAATTCAGTATAAAAACTGAAGCAGTCAGCGTTCTTGTGATATTTACTGAATTTTACATGTGCTGAATGTGATATCTGTGCTCTAGTTTCTACCCATCCCATACCATAGTTTCTAAAATATATACTTTGGATTTGTGCCCATTAAAATAACATTATATTGAGATAAGGTGGTTCAACTAGACAGTTCAATCCAGCTCCAACCTGAAGGGTAGATTTACAATTTAAACAGGAGGTGAGAATTACGGGGAGTTTAAAAAATTCCTTCATGTCATGAAATTCTCTTGCATTTGCTTTGCCTTAATTCCCCTTTCTTTGGGAGGAAAACCATTCTTTTACCTCACTGCAGACTGTAGAGGATGAATGCATGAAGGTCATTAAATAGCCAAACTGCGGGCAACAAAAAATCGTTCTGAAGCGACAAACAGTTGGTAGAGACAAAGATAACATTAGTAAATAATTGCTCCTGAAGGAATTACATCTTTTTAAACAGCCACATGGGTTATTAAAAGCTGTTTTCAAAAAGAATGTATTTTCATAGACTAAAATACGGTAAGTTATGAAATTATTAATCACTTTATAAGTTCCTTAAGGACAACAAGACTTTAGCTGTGGTTATGTCAGCCTCTCTCAAGCATAGTAGAAACAAGACCAAGGGAAGATATCAGATTTTTTCCACATAAAACACTTATTTTCTTTATTTATGACACCAGTTTTATTAATATGTAGTTTTATTTATAATACTTTAAACTGAATATTCAATTTTTATTTGTCATGCTTGTTTGTTGGGTATTTTATTTAACATTAAAAGGTAACATTTTGTATTCATGAACATTGTACTGTGAAATACTGGTTTAAAATACCTGAAAGCATATCTTTTCTTCTCTTGATTTTTCTTCATTTGGGGCTTTTTTCCCCCTTTTGATCTGTGCTCTTTCATCTGTAATGATTTTAACACATACAGCAACAAGCAGTCCTGTTGTTTCTTTCCCACTGAAAACCACTCTGGATTATCCTCTTTCACTGGGATTTCCTTTCTGAACTTTTTCTGATCTCTTTGTCAAACACAGGCACTTCAAACAGTGCTGGGGTGAGAGATGTTTTATGTGCTTCCAGAGGCTGATCAGATCCATAAACATATTTCCCTGCCAAGCATGCTGGCTCTGTTACTCACCAAACACTGGGAATGCTGAACATTTGACTTCTTTAAGTGCTGGTAATTGTTTCTCCCTTTTTGTGCCAAGGCTCGATGCCTAAAAATAATAATTGGAAATATGGAGTAGTTGTGCATCTTCTTCTTTCCCAACTTTTGCTCCATTTCTGCCGCTGAGTCTGCAAAATCAAAGTCTTGCAAACAGGTCACTCTGCTGAAAGCAGTTGGAATATTTCAGGAGATATCAGTGGCAAAAAAAAAAACAAAAAAAAAAAAACCTGAACGCTTCCATTTTCTGATTTGGGGATTCTGCAAAATATGGGACAAACCAAACTCCTTTTCTTACATATCTTGTCTCTTCTGCACTCCCCACCTGCCACTCTCCCAGAGAAAGTTAAAGGCCATAAAGCTGTCTGCATCAAGTGACAGGAGAACCTGAGGTGGGAGGGAGATTTCTAAAAGAGGAAGCTGATATCCCTGGGTTTCTCCAGAAGCTCAAACAAACCAGCTGAACTTGTACAATTAAGCTCATGCAGATGGAAATACCGAGGTCTTCTGTAGAGTACAGTTTGGTCCCTTATCAAAGAACTAAAATGGGCTCTTCTGCTCTTTTTTGGAAGTGCACAATCCAGCCATCTCCACGTGAACTGAGGGTTTAGGTTCTCACATTTACAGACAGTAGGCTCTGTACCAGCAGTGTCAGTGGGAACAAGGATGTGACTCAACCCAATAAAGATGAAAATCTTGTTTTAAGCTGAGCTTTGCCCACTGGTCATGGACTGTGTGTGTCAGGAGTCCAGACTGACTCACACCCTCAGGCTGGGATAAGCCCACGCTGCAGGCACCCACCTGAAAACACAGCCCTGAGGCTTGGCCTGCTTTGAATGAGTGCAGATTTTATCTGCCTGGGGCTTAATGAATCTCCTCTTGTCTCTTGCTATGGCTTGGCATTCATCTGCATCATTACTGACACTCTCAAAATGATGCTAAAACCAGAAAATGCACAGAGATGCGAAGATTTATTTGTTTGTACGCAGAGTTTGACAGCAACAGACTCAGGTTTGGTTCTCAATGAAGACAAGCTGAGGATTATGTCAAATTCACCTGTCCTCCCACTTTTTCATCCATCCTTCCTTGCTGTATTTGGGCAGGACAGTCCTCGGAGCTGATTTTGCCTTTTAGGAAATGCATCTGCAACCTGTAGCTCGACAGGGCTCTGCTGTCAGGGGACAGTGGCCGCTGCTGCCATCAGAACAGCAAAAATCTGTACAGGGGAGCTCTTCTGTGTCTGCTACCAGGAATAGAAAAACAGAGTGAAATAAGCAGAGACAGATGGTGGGAACAACAGACAGCCTAAGTAGTATTAATCTAATACACTCCAACAGTAAAAAAAATTGTGTTTTTAACTTAAATGAGCTCTTCAGTACACAACTGAAGCACACTGGAGCCTCGAGAAGGTGAATCTTTTCAATTTAATACAGATATAAAAACTGTATGGATTACCTGTACTACAGTAAGAACTTATCCAAAATGCAGCCTCCAATCTGAACCCCCTCTAGTGCACCTTGGTGCCTTTTGTAACCAACCTTCCTTAAATGAAAGGTTTAAAAGCTGTGTGGTTTTAGAGCTTCAAATGTCTGAGGACACTTGTGAACTTCAAATGTCTGAGATTAAAAAAAATGCTTTTAAATGCAGGAGGTTTCTAATATGATGCGCTGGCATGTTAGCCAACATGATTATTTTATTAGATACAAACTAGTTAATAATCCATGGGGTATTTTCTTTTTCTTTAAGCAAAATGTGCTATTTCCCTACTGCTCATTTAAGAGAAGCTTTTAAATTTTTCGTTATGAAAAACCTCCAAAAATTGCCACTAATTTTCCCCCTTCTCTGCCTTTACACTGCTTGTAAATCAGATGTGATAATAACTTCTGAGGAGCTGGAAAGAGCATATTTATCTCCCCGAGAAAGTTATGAGGATGACAGCTTAGTGCTTCAGCAGTGTCAGAGCTGTTACATTTCCATTCATTAACTTTCCCTTTTTCTATATAAAACCACATAATTGGGACTTCCCTTAGTGGAAACATTTAGTGCATTTTTAATGGGCGACTCAGGATCACAGCACTTTATGCCTGAATCTAAGAGTTATTGAGAGCTTCCTGAGAGCTGCCAAATGTTGTATGTTCCCACAGACTCAGCATCTTTCAGGATTGGACTCTCTTCATATTTGTAGTGTTAATAATGCCAAATCCCCTCTAGTACTCTTCTAATCTATTTACAAAAATGTCTCATGCTGAGCGCCTCCAAAATTATTCTTTTTTTTTTTTTTAAAGTATGTTTTCTCCAAGCCTGAAGTTATTATAATAATGTAGTTTTTCCCCTGTCTTCCAGATGAATATTCTGGTTAAAATGAATGAGAGAAATAAGTGTTAATTCCAATTGCTGATGGGGAGGTTGAGAGTGAAAAACTGTAATCTGGAGCAGAGAAAGAAAAAATTCATCGTGGCGGTCTTGATCCACCAGTATCCACAAAGTAAATACTTTGCTAAGGAATTCTGGATTTGTGAGGTTTCCAGTTTCACACCTGTGAGGTAATTTGTTAATTTAAGGCTCACCTAACCATCAGCCTTCAGGAGAGAAGAATGGATCAGAGTTAGAGCACAACTCAAAGGAACCCTGAGCTTTTGGGGTCATTCTGCCATGGGCTTCATGCACAGCTCAAGAGTTCAGTACCCACAAAAGGAAGAACACACAAGGAATAACATGAGAAACATACAAGGAATAGGTATCTTGGAAGAAGTTACTTACCACAGAGTCATAGAATTTCCTAAATTCATGGAATCACAGAATCACAGAATAATCTCAGTTCCAAGGGACCCTCAGGGATCATCGAGTCCAACTCCTTGCCTTGACCACAACTGAACATGTCAGACAAAAACCCCAAGCAGTAAAACACAATTCATCTTAGAGAAAAAGCCACTGTCAGATTTCCCCTGGCTCCTTTCCTAATGAACTTTACCTCCCTCAAAGGCTGCACTGAATCCCAGAAACATCTTCCTCTTTACCCTGTCCTGCTGCATCCCCAGAGCAAGCTGGGAATTTTTCACATTATAAAATGTGATATCATGAGGATTGAGAAGTACTTTTGTGTGTGCTTGACACTTCAGCCCCCAAACTATTACTTAAATTTCCTCCTCCTGCAAGAGAACAGGTAGAACTGAAACAAATCCTTCAACATTCCTTCTACTAAAAACCGCCATTGCAGCGTAATTTTTCCTGAGAAAATTGCATTTTTGCAATTATACTCTCAACCACTGCATGAGCACTGAGAAAGCAGACCTGAAAATATGTGTGGTTTTTATTTCTAAAAGCAATTAAGCAAATTCAAAATGCAGATACTTCAATATGAAATTTCATTTTATTTATGTTTTCTGTACCTCCTGGCATTCAGACACATCTCACATCCCAGATATCAGATATCATTGCTGTGATCAACCACCACATGGGGCTCTGAGTAACCTGGTCAAGAGGAAGGTGTTCCTTGACCCTTAAAGATGAGATGAGTTTTAAGGTCTCTTCCCACCATTCCATGTTTCCCTATAACAGGCCAACACAAGATTACTGAATGAAGCACTGGCACCATGGATAGCTCAAATTCCTTTAGTCTGAACTTAGAGAAACCTCTTAATTAGAACATCTGCTACCTCTTTAACCACTTAAATACCACAAAAAGAAATGGAGACAAAGGGAGCCCCTTGCTGTGCCTGTGGGAATCACAAATTCACTTTTTTTTTTTTAAGTGCCCCTCTCTCACTACATGGAGCAGTGACCAAAAGCAGATGTCTTCATGAAAGTACGGACTTAGTTTTCTTTAAAGTTTTCTGTTGCACTATTCAACACATCCCAGAGATTGACACACTGAACCTGGTGTTTGTTTTGCACTTGTTTGTTCATGGAGTGCTTGAAAAGAGGATTAGAAACATCTGGTCACATGTTCCACAGGATCTTCAAAAGATCAGGAATCTGCTCATGCAAAGAAGATGTCAGGAATATTAAATCCTGAAGCAAGGACTTGTGTCAGGATTGTGTATCAGGAGGGATCTGGCTGTTCTCAGCTTGTGTGACATTTAGTCCATGTTAATTCTAGGATAGTCTCTGATCAGGGACGTGGAAGGAAAAGATCTGACTGCCTTGACACAGAAAATGAAGAGCTGACAACTCTGCCTGCCTGTGAGGCAGCTGCCTGCAATAATTGGTTCTGGATTTGATGACAGTGGCAATTTCTCCAGCCTAATGCTCCTAATTTATGTCAGGTCCCACACAGGACATACAATGAAGACTGGAAATGTTTTATATGAAAAAGTAATTGCTGGTTGATTGGTCAGGATTCCACGTTTTGGTGATGCTGGGGAGAAACATTTCATAATACTGATGACATTTGAAATGTTCAGGGGAAAGAAAAGGATAAATGGTTTTTAATAGCTGTTTCTTCAGTCTTTCTTGGCTCTACATACACCAAAAGGCAATGCTATTTTTTAAATCATATGTTCTTCAAAGACCAGATGTTTTCTGTTGTATTAGTGCTTGAAATTTAAGGTTGTTTCTCTTTAAAGATCAGTCTTCAGAAACATAATGGAAATACTTCAGTGGGAGCCAGCTGGGGGATCAGTCTCTTCTTCCAGAAAACCAGGGATAGGAAGAGAAAAATGGCCTCAAGTTGCACCAGTAGAGGTTTAGATGAGATATTAGTAAAAAAAAAAATCATAAGAAGGGTTGTAAACCATTGTAACAGAGCAAGTGACAATGGCAGGTGACAATGGGGTCACCATCCCAGATGTGCTCAAAAATTGTGTGGATGTGGCACTTGAGGACATGGTTTAGTGGTGAAAACCTGGTGGTGCTGGGTTAAAGGTTGGACTTGATCTTTAGGGTCTTTTCCACCCTAAGTGATTCTGTGGTTCTAGGATTATGGTGGCTCTTTCAGTCACTTTATTTAAACACAGTTTGTTGTTCCCCATTGTCCAGTAAGAAATACTCACACAAGAAGGTAATGTAAAACATACAAAAATGCTTAATAAATATATGAACCAGGTCACTTTAATAACCACTTCATTGCCTTAGATAAAAAAAAACTCTTTAAGAATACAAATTAATTAGTGTATCAGAACACTGAATTTTCCTTTTGTGGGTGTCTAAGCTATTGCTGCCTAGATTGTTCTAAAACTACACAGATATTCTCCACTTTGGGCTTGGTTTGGGTGTTTTTCTGCAACTCACAGATTTTCCTTGGGCTGTGGAAGTAATTCTGTCAAGTGTCCAGATAGCTGAGCTAATCATGAGTCTTTATTAAAGGCAGGGAGCCTGAAGATTACAGCTCCAGATCTTCACTTTTCACCTGTGACCTTCATGTGTGGCTTCTTCTGGCTCTTTGTTGTGGTGCAATATTTCTCATTAGACCAAGACCAAAGAACACAAGATTCATTTGATGTTTCAAAGAGAATTTAGGCAGGGCAAACTGGTAACACTTGTGTCTGGTCAGGGGACCAAATTCACTGATGATGTATTTGCAAAGAGTGCAGGGAATCTTTCTCTGCGTGAGGAAAGAAAATAAATTAAGAAAGGAAATCGCATTGTCTTGTTTATGTCTCAGAACAATCCTCGGGGTTCAATGCCATGTTGCTCTCAGTGAGACACCTGAATCCAGTGGATGGACTCCCTGGCCATGGCAGGGGGCTTGGAATGAGATGAACTTAAAGGTCCTTTCTGACCCAAACCATTCCATGGTTCCGTAATTAAATATGATTTGTAAAAATTAGCAATTACTAATAAAAGCATTAAAAACCACAAAAAACTTTTCTTTCCTCTTATAAAAAATTTTTTCCATAACATAACAAAAAAACTCCTCTCCCAAAGCGAAAATTTTTAAAAAACTATTTCATAAGTAATAAATTAATTAAACTAATTAAAATGTCCGTGTTTAATCTTTACATTAACAAATAAAAAAAAGTTTATAGAAAGAAGAGAAAAATCTAAAAATTTTTTTTCCCTTTTTCTTTTTCTTTTTAATTACTATTAATAAACTATCTTTATACTTTCTTAAAATTTTAAACCTACTTTACTCTTCTCCTAATCTATTCCACAACAAAAACCAAAAAAGTACTTTAATAATTAACCGACATAAAAAACCCACCACATTTAATAGTACATTAATCAAAAAAATTTCAAATTAATTCAAATTTAAAAAAAATTAAAAATTAACAAGCCAAAACCACTACAACTACCATTTACTTTGGATCTGCCTGTGAAGTTCCTCATCCAAACACAGCCCCATGCAAACACCCTTGGGTCTGCCAAGGTCACAAGACACAAAAAACACCTCCTGAATCCAAATAAACGCTTTATCTCGTTCGGATTCATTCAGTCAAGTGGACTGCAGGAAGAGTCCCCTGCTGCCTGCACAATGAGCCAGGGGCTTGGGGAGCGAAGCAAAATGAATCTGTAGCTGTTTCAGGGGGTTAAAATGGAAATTCCAGAGTAATCTGATCAGATCTGTTCCAATATACCCTCAAACTACTCCTGCCATAAGCATGATGGGTGAACACATTGAAATTTGAGCCCAAATTGTGGGACTAATTCTGAGTTTATTGAAATGAACAAGGACAAATGAGGTGCTACTTTCTTTCCCAGACACACAATCAATTTTAGAAGGGCTGCAGCACCTTTATCATGAGTTTTAAGCTGTAAATCACATCAGAGATTCGACTTTGCACTTTGGCTATGGCTACAGTGGCTTGACTCCTTGACTCCTTGTGTAGATAATAAAAAAGCAGAGGTCATTTGCATTAAAACTTGGCCCGGTTCTTTAAAAAAAAAAAAAAAAAAAAGGAAAAAACACCAAAACGGAATCAATCTGATACCAGTTTGAAGTTCTGGCAGCAGGACACTCTTTAGCACTTATCTTTGACACNCTATTTTTGTTATTGGTTTTTGTGTTTTTTTTTTTTTTTTTTTTTTTTTTTTTGTTTTTGGGGTTTTTTGGTTTTTTTTTTTTTTTTTTTTGAGCATTTATCATAATTAATCATATTCAGCATTTGCTTTTTATTTGCCTATTTCTGACCTCACATAACCAGCTCACCCAAATAAACTGCTTGGAAATGCTTTGAATGGCAAGAACATTCCTTAGCCTGGAGGGCAAACCATCCCCTTAGGATGTTAGAGAATTTCAAACACCTGAAGCCAAGGACATCCTAAAATTCCTGTCTCCTACTTCTTGAACGAGCATTCAACACACAATGAGTTCTGGGTTATTATGGCCAAAGTTTGCATTGCATTTCCTTCTCGAGAGATTCAGTTTTGCACAGGATAATTCTGATTTAATGAGGAGTGCATGGTGGGCTCAACAGATTCAGATTTTATATTGGGGAAAAAAAAGTGAAGACACTTCACTAGGAGCTTAATGCAGTACTGGAACAGATCATCCAGAAATTGGTGGGGTCTCAGCCACAGAGGATTTTAGGATTTGGTGAATATAGTGGTTTTGGTTTGTTAATTTGAGATTTTACTAATTTTGAGATTTTTCTATTAAGGTAGTAATGAGTGTAGTGGGTTTAGTGGTGGTTAATTGATAATGATAATTGACCTGATCTACTGCTGGGCACATTGTTGTGATGTGCAGGAGGCTGGACTGCAGATTTCTACAGGTCCAAGCAATATTTCCATTGCCATAGGATTCATTTGGCTTGGGATTTGTGCAAGTGAGAGCATCCAGTCATAAATGAACAGGAAAGGAAATAGGCACATGGGTTCTAAGAACGTATTGAGAAGGACCTAATAATTCTTGATGTCTTCTGATCAAAGATTGGATTTGGTTTGATTTTCAGAATAATTAATTTAGAAAAGTTAATTAGATATTAGTAAAATATCCCAGCCTGTTTGGCAGAAGAAGATGAGTTACCTTTTCCATTTTATTCCAGTATTGTGCCTGCTGAACTGAAGGCCCTTTTAGACATATTTAGTTTAAGTGACTGCAGGAGACAACAAAGAAGTATTCCTCTAAATGTTGTTAAGTCTTCTAAAACATCTTAGATTATCACCAGTAAAGAATTCTACAGCAAATATGTGAATGACTAAAATAACTACAGCAAATAGACTTTTCATCTCTTTACATTAATATCTTATTGCTCTTAGCATTACTGGACCATTAAGAAAATGCAGTTAGGGATAATTCCTGAATTTTGTTTTCTTCCTGAATGGTCGTCATGGCAGATTAAACAAAAATAAGATTTAAACATAAATGAAGAAGCTGCTTTAGACAGGTTCTTGTGAATCCCTCCCCAAAGATGTAGAACTCTGCCAAGCAGATGAATTATCTTCTGCCAGACTGTTGAGAGAGGCTGTAACTGCATTCTAGGATACAAAAAAAAAAAAAAAAGTTCGGAATAGCCTTTGGGAGCCTTTGAAAGCAGCAGATAAGATGCTGTTGCCTTTAATTCTCACAGAATACAGAAAAAAGGGAGCCAGAATGGGATTGACAAATGGCCATCACAATGACAGACTGGGACAATTACAGTAACAAGAAAGAGGCAAGATTTTATTTTTCAGGTTCTCCAACAGAGCACTTGTAAGGAAAAATTTAAAGGAATACATTAAATTAGGGTGCATAGGTCTGATATTTTTTCTGTGTCCTGCTGTGGAGTAGGAGAACCTGCAAAACCAAGGGATGAACTTAGAAATGGCCCAAAAGAAGTGCAAGGACTGGGGACAAAAAACGTGCAGAGCTCAGAAATGTCATGTTACAGCCCCAGACACCACCATATGGGAAGCACACAGGCCTCAGCTGCTGCTGCTTGCTCTTTATTGGGTTTCAGACAGAAAAATTCAGTTTCCACGCTTGTCAATCCAGGGTTGTGCACCAGCTTCTAACCACATACACATGAACGCTGTGTAATCGTTTTTTGAAAGATGTTACATGTAAACCTGTCAGAAGGAGCTTTGATATCTCTGGTTTTTAAGCACAGTTTGCATTTTTAAGGCAATAAATAAATAAATACAACTGAACTGACGACAAAAAACCTGTAATCAAGAGAAAAGCTTCACCAAGAGTTGATAAAAAGCATGAATATATCAGATACCTGGAAACACCTGTCATGTGTATAGAATAGCTAAGTTCTTCCAGAACTAAAGAGAAGATAACAGCTTCATTCTCAATTGCCAGCACATGCACAACACTTTTGATCTGGGATGTCCTTCTCAGTTGGAATGTCTGAGTGCACAAGAGATCCTCAAAATGGGTGGGAGTTTCCTTCAGTTCTCTAAGCCTGTTCTCTGTATATGAAAGAAGGTGAGGGGAAAAAATGTACTCTAAAATCTACTCTCACCTTTAACTTGCAGCTAAAGAGACATCACATTTTAGACAGCTAATTCCAAAGAAAATGTAGTCTGAATTGAGGAAGTTAATTCAAATCTGAATTACTGTTAAGGAGACCTGAATAGTTTTCACTCTCAATAAATCCATATGTGTGCCTAAAATCCCACCACGATACTCTCACTTAATTGCAAAAATATCAAACTTTATACTAAGGAGTTGTTCTGAGCTCTTCTCATCTGGCCAAAATTCCAGGCTTTTTGAAGGACATGCTTCCAGCCTGTGACAGAGGCAGGTTAGGAACACCTATTTCCCTCCCAGCCAAGATCTACAGGGACAGCCTGATAAGAATAACACCAATCTCCATGTACCATGCACTGAAAGGTGCTGATCACATTCACATGGATGTGACACAGTCAGGTGTGGCTCCAAGTGACACCAAGTGCAGCCATGCAAGTCCTTGTGTTCTGCTAGACCCTAAAGACTGGAGACTATTTCAGTTTAAATTACCTGCTTGTCCATCTCCTCCATGATATTTCAGGATACATGGAGAAATCCCTTGTGCAGTTTGGAAACTGGAGTTGGGTTTTCTGCATTGCGTGGTCTTCCTGAAAGTTGATACTGGGTTAAATATAAAAGTTGTGCAGCACCTGCCTGGTGTCCCTGATGTGTTTACCTTGAAGGTAATTAGAGGTATTCATTTGAAGCAGTTTGTGGCAGGGTAATGAGAGTCCAGGGAGCACAAAATTCAATTATGGGAAGTGTGCAGTGTATGTGTGTTTTCATGATTTGTATTGATCCACGTGCATGACAGATGGGTTATAAATTGGGTAATATATTACCTGGTAAATGAAATACAGTGCAGGAGCACATTAGGGGTGTATTGAATTCTCATGGACACTGTGATCTTTTATTTGTGGGTGTAGGAACCTCTGTTATTGTGTGTGTGTGTTTGTCTGCTGGAATTGTAATTTACAGGTGATACTTGGGTCATTTATGGAAATATTTTGGCACCCCAACACATCAGGTTACTGGGTGTCCTTGCCATGGGTGAAGGGAAAGGATGGGTCTGTCCCTTGGAGAGTCAAGAGTCTCCTGCCAAGCCCATGGTCACACCTTTCACAGCCTTGTCAGCCTCAAAATGAAAATATCTGCTGGTGAACACCTTGACACATCAAGTTGCAGATCTGAATCTGGATCATGTTCTTTTTCAAGAGCATCAAAACCACCACCACAAAAACAAGCAAACAAACCAAAGAACCCACCCCAAAATCATCCAAAAAACCCAAAAAGAGCTTCCTTGTATAGTGAGTGCACTCTGTGGACATTATCCTCAAAAGAAAATGCAAAGGAACACATTTCTGTTAAGGAGCAAGCAGGAAATGGAGAATTTTGAAAGCATAAAAAAACTGTTGTTACATTCCTTTTGCAAAGGAGTGAAATAAAGAGAATAAGACAACAAACATATTTCCTCTTTGTGCTGATGATTTTGGCCGGCAAAAATGCAGAAGCAAATGCCAAAAAGTTTGTTTCTTCTAGAGTGGGAGTCTGATAGAAGATTTATTACACATAATTTATTACATATTATTTATACGACTTCTTATAGTTGCAAATGTATTTCAATAATTTTTATAGAGCTCAGTTAAAGCACAGCCAATTGATATGAGTGATTTCAGTACTTCTTAATATGCTGTTTAAAACCTCCAGTGAAAACTTTTCTTAATGCATGGTATAAAATATATGGCAAACTCTTTTAATGTAACTAAGTCCTGGTTTTATTTTGTAGCTAAAATGCAGAAAGAACAGAGATTGGGTTTGTATTAGTCTATAGAGATGTTTACCTCGTTCCAGCTCTGTCAGTATTTCCACTTCTAATTTGGCAAAGAGGTTTTGCACTGATCTTGTTTATTTGTTTATTTCAGGGAATAATTATGTCTTCTGTTCTTGATTTATGCCTGTTCTTGGCTGTCTGAAATTCTGTGCCCTGTGCTAAACTGGAGGTTTATGTTCATCAAAGTGCATCCTCTTAACTTCAGCTCCACTGTTACAGCACCAAGTGTGGTAATTATATATTTATTAATTATGGGATGTACTTGGGCTGGAGGTTTACCACTTCTGAAATTTTCTATGGGACTCAAATCCTGCCATCAGTATTTACCTGCCTGATCCCTCCTTGGGCATCTCCTCTTTTAGACAAACTCTGTGCAAGAACATGGGAGGGGGCAACACTTGTGCAAAATGTTTCTTGTAAAAATCAGATGTGTTTGTGATTTTTCAAATACGTGGTGAGGAACACTTTAAATTGTTGTTTTCATTTAACAGTGTAAGGTGATGGAGTATAATTTTCCTCTGTGAAGGAAAGACTGAATCTAAGTTTTAAGAGGTGAAGCTTCCAAAAATGAAAGGCAAGTCTCAAAAAAACCTGCAAGGTAGTTGTGAGGTGATTTGTAGAGATGTTTAAGTAAAATACTATGTCCACATTGAACTGAATAGTGCTTTGTAGAGGTATTAGTCTCCATAATTAGCCCAAGATTTATGATTAGCCCTGGTGACATGAATATCTCCCCCTGGAGCTCTTGGACTCACACTGCCCTGGTTCCCTGCATAGCACAGCCTGAGGTGCTCACACTGCATTTTATTAATGTTCTATTTCTGTTGTGTTTCTCTGTTGCATGAGTCTCCACCAGACCCTGTGGATACCAATTCTCTAAAGAGGAAGAAACTTTGAATTCTGTGGTAATTCACACCTCCTCCTCAGTAGTGTCCCTCTGCTGAACTTTCCTCCACGTGTGTCACGAACCTGCAGTACCAAACCCCTGAGAAGGACAAGCTGTAAGCACAGGACTCTGGTGGCAGGTTGTGCTTGTCTCTCCTCAGTCATCTGTACAAAGGAAAGGAATATTCAGAATTAAATAGCAACCTGTAGCAGGGCTGTGCAACTTGACAAGCAGACATAAGTATGTTTAGCAGCCTAATGCTGTCTGAAATTAAATTTCTTCAGAATAACAAGAGTTTGCCCAGACAAGCAGGAGGATGATGGGTAGCCAGATTCTTTGCAACAAATTAAAAACCAAGTAGTCTTTAAGATGGGAATATTCATCTACATAAACAGAATGAAATGAAATGATCTTAGGTTTATTATTTTCACAGAATCATGGAGCCATTTAGGTTGGAAAAGACCTCCAAGATCACCGAGTCCAACCTTTTTTCCAGCCACCACCTTTGTAACTAAACCAGAGCACTGAATGCCACATCCAGGTGTTTCTTGAACACCTCCAGGGATGGGGACTCCACCACCTCCCTGGGCAGCCCCTTCCAATACCTGGCCACCCTTTTCAGGAAGAAATTCTTCCTGATGTCCAACCTGAACCTTCCCCAGCACAGCTTGAGGCATTTCCTTCTGTCCTGTCATTAATTTCCTGGTAGAATTGGCTGAGTCCCACTGGGCTCCAATCACATTTCAGGGCCATGTAGAGAGTGAGAAGGTCTTCCCTGAGCCTCCTTTTCTCCAGGCTAAACACTTCCAGCTCCCTCAGTCTCTCTTCCTATGAATTATTCCCAGGACTCTTCACCAACTTTGTTGCCCTTCCCTGGAATCCCATTTTTACTTTGCCTGAGACAACTACACATTTCATATGAGTAATAAAATATTCCTAAAGACTTTCCTGCCAGGCCACCAGATATAAAAAACAACAGGAAAAACCACAAGGCAAGAGGATGAAGACAGCATTGATCAGGTAAATATTCTTTATTTAATAAATGTGCAATATCTGCACAACTTGCCTGTTGAATTTTTGACCAGTGTGTTTTTCTGAACAGGGAATGAGTGTCCTCATCTCTTCCTTTGCTCCTGCCCTGCCTCCCTGATCTGTCTGCTCTGCATCTGGCCAAGATGCAGGTAGCATGGGATGTTCCAGCTGACAACTCTTCTTTTCACTCATATTTTTCATACTTCACTAAAGAGCTCTTTGATGGTTTTTTTGGCTATAAAAGTAGAGGTCCCACAGTTGCGTGACTTTGCTGCCACCAGGAAGTCTCAGAGAAACTCAAAGGAATTCTGCTTTGTGGGAGGAATGAAAGCACACCAATTTTCACTCAACAGATTCACATGGGGTCAGGGCTTTTCCTCCCTTTGCACAGTTCTTCCTCCAGGTAACAAGCAACAGGACAAGAGGAAATGGCCTCCAGTTGCCCCAAGGGATGTTTAGATTGGATATTAGGAAAGATTTCTTCACTGCAAGGATGGTCAAACACTGGAACAGGCTGCCCAGAGCCGTGCTGCAGTCACCACCCTGGAAGTGCTCAATAAATGCGTAGATGCAGCACTTTGGGACGTGGTTTAGTGGTGGACCTGACAATGTAAAATTAGTGATTGGACTTAGAGGTCTTCTCCAGCCTCAGTGATTCTGTGATTCCATGATTCCATGTCTGTGCCCCTCTGATTCTCTCTCTGCTCATGGCGAGGTGCCGAGTTGGGAGCTGATATCAGCTTGCATGGCATTTTGCTTCATGGAAAGCATTTTCTTTCCAATTACTTTGGACTCTAATTGAGCTGAACTAAACAATGATGTGTTAACTTGGTTTGCTTGCTATGACTCAAGGATTTACAAAAGATAACCCACTTAGGGCTCAAGGTGCCTGTGCTAATTGTTTTCCTGAACAATTCATCTTTCAATCACCTTTTCCATTATCCAGTAGGGTAACTTCATTGTCTTTGGTAGTAATTGACACTGTTTTTTATTCTTCCATCATCTCTTAATGATGGCAGTGTAAACATAGCCAGAGGTAATTAAACCAGCAAAGGGGATAAACTCTGCATGCTGTGCAAACAAAAATGAAAAATCCAGGGAGATTTAGTCAATAGCACTGTGAGCTTAATCATCTCATGAGATACATTAATAGGGATAATATCCAGCTTTGTTTGTAATTTATTTTCCTCCAGTTTGCAAGTGTGAGCAATTGTTGCCCATAGGTATCAAACAATGGTAACTGATAAACCAAGGCAGCTGTTTATACCTAAACCTTGCCTTATTGTAGGCAATGGCTCATAAATGTTAATTTTCTAACAATGACTAAACCACTTGACCACACTCTCAAATAAAGAAGTCAGACTATTTCTTTTCAAATCAATTTTTTTTCTGTATCATGAGCTATCAAAGTGTTGTTTGAAGAAAAGAGCAGAAAAACCTTTCAGGATTTTCTTTGGGAGGCTTTGTCTAAATAGGTTTGTAGGCAGTAATTAGGCTCAAACTGCTTTATCCATTATCTGCTTATCTACTTGCTTGGAAGGCACACAGAAAGAATATACTGTTTAATCAATCTGCCTCCTTTTTCAGGCATAATTTCTCTTCAGACTCTGAGTTATGAGTGTAGGAATTTTGTGTTACATTGCACAGTGTTGGGTACAAAAGTCTCAAAGTGCAGATCGAGCTCTGACATCTATTACATTACAATAACTAATGGCTAAGAACATTGATTAAAATTAACAGCTGAAATCATCTGCATCATGTTCAGCTGAGAGCAACTATAAGTAGATGGGAATACTCCCAGGTTTTACTTCTTATAATCTGTTAATTATGTGCAAAGCTGGGTTTTCCCAGCCAGTTACTAAATGTTCTGTCAACTTTTTGGGGGAGATAAGTAATTCAGAATTTCTGAGACACAGAATGATTTAAATTAAAACTTAAAGGGCTGACTCTGGAACTCAAGTTTCCAAAAAGATACTCAGATTTTACATTTTTTGCCTAAGTGCCTTTTCCAACATAAGAGTAAAGTCAAATTAGCTAAATATCTGGGACAAAGAGTGGAGAAACACATTTCCTAGTCCATAAAACAAATTCCTGAGGGAATCATGTTTACTAAGGCCCTTCCAAATATTTTCCAGAATGAAAATATATTAAATTAAAGAATTAAGTTAATAATTAAATATCTATAATTCAATAGAACTGAAAAATAAAAGTGTATACAAATATTTTGAGTTTCAAGTCTCATTTATGTGAGGCCATTGAGTAAGTTCATGTGTCACAGAGGAAGAAGCTCCTGGTTTTTAATTGGTAGAAAAGTAAAGCATTAAGCAGTAATAGGCTATTAAACTACACACTAATTACTAGAACTCAACAGCAGAACTGGACAACATTTTTTTCTTGTCAGCCTCTCATTTAATCTTATGAATTCTCTTTTTGACAATGAAGAAATTCCACAAGGATAAATGTTCTTATTAAAAGCAGCACACATTTGTCTGCTAGATTGTCTTTTAACAGTTTATGCATGGACAAAATTATAGTTCAAGGGACTAAAACTACTCACAGCTGCATATGGTCCTTTCACTCCGACCAGGTCCTTAAACATATCCAGATCTCCCAAAATGTCCCAATCCAAGAATATTTTGTTGATCCAACAGACCTAGAAGAATGCAGAGGAGGAGCTGTTCTGGTTCTGAGTGCTCCTCTTTTTCTGCAGTGATTAATGGTTTTTGTATAGTCACATATATCCTGGGATCAAAACTGATCTTTAACAATGCTCATTTCTTGCTCCTCTGTCTTTGCTGGCACAAGGAGATTGTTATTATGGGAAAACTGTCTCATCTAAACCAGAAAAAATATTTTTTTAACATTAGAGTTAATCTGGCTTTAAGCAGGAATTTCTCATGCTTCATTTTCATTCTAGGTAATTTCAAAAATGACAATAATTACAAGTTGTTTTGCATGATATTTTGCTTTCAGTTAGTTTAATGACATGCCTGATAATGAACCTATTGATTTTTTCCATTTTCATTGAAACACCTAAATAGAGATTTTTTAGGAAAAAAACGTTCTGCAAACAATGTATAGTGCACTGTCTTCTGAATTTATCATAGCCCCGAACATTGCAGATCAACAGTTTCTGGTACATCTCTTTGGCTGATGACAAACACCTTCTAAATCTGATCACGTTACTATATTTGTTTTATCGACTGTACAGTTGTTTCACAGCATATCATAAACTAATTCAGAATAAAACAACTCACCAAAATTCTACTTACAGTATGTATGAATACATATTTGTTGAATGGGGGATAAAACAGAGCTGGAGAGGGACTTTTCACAAGGGCACAAAGCGATAAAGGGGAAATGAAATTTAGAAGAAGGAGGGTAGAGTTAGATTAGATAGTAGGAAAAAACTCTTTACTGTGAGGGTGGGGAGCCCCTGGCACAGGTTGTCCAGAGAATTTTTGGATGCCTCATCCCTGGAAGTGTTCAAGTTCGGGCTGGATGGGGCTTGGAGCAAACTGGTCTGGTGGAAGGTGATGACCCATAAGGTCCTTTCCAATGCAAACCATACTGAGTACATGACCAAATGATTACTTGGCATTTTAAATATTTCCTTTTGCCAGTTCACCAAAAGTTGCCAATCTGAGTCATTCCAGCACAAAGCCTGCAGTTGTTGGAACAACCAGCTGGAAACTTGTGGGAAGGGAAGAGGGACTAAATTTGTCTAAGTTAGCTACTGCAGCAGTACCACCGAATGTGCAAGCAAGAAAATAGTTTCATTTTGCTCTGAAAATTAACTTCTTTATATGGAAAATATATGCAAATCGACCAGATGCACTGAGAGGGGAAAACATAGAAGTCCTGATTTAGCAAACTACTTAAGCACACTCTTAAAGTTAATCATGTGCTTAAGTCTATTCACTGAAGCACTTGACACGTGTGTGCTTTTGCTGAGTTAATGTAATAAAGCACAGACCATAATGATAGTCCTAGGATAAACAGACAGGCTGAGTTGTTAAAAGCAAAGCATGTGTGAGCTCCTGCTTCCTATATCCCATCCTAAAATAGGTCTCTAGAGCAGAGATGCATCTCCCACTGCAGGAGCTCCTCCCCTTCCCTTGAGGGAACGCAACAATTCCTTTAGATGAGACAGCAAATGCTCACAAAGCCCAGATCCAGTGGCATGAGCTGGCATCATGGACTGAAAGCTGCCTTGCTTTCAAGCAGCAGCTTATTCTCCTGGTCAGGGGAGCTGGAAGTTTTCTGGGAGAAAAATGCAAAAAGATTGATGTCTTCTGAAAAATTATGATCTCATCCCCTAAGAAGGTGGCCGAGCCTACAGAGTGCTCCTCTCAATCTGGGTCCTTACTAAAAAAGAATGAGCATTCCTGCTTCCTGTTTACTACCTGCTAAAAAACCCCAATCAAAGGTGTAGAATCATGGAATCATTAAGACTGGGAAAAACCTCTCACATTTTCAAGTCCAACCATTAATCCAGCACCTCCAGGTTCATCACTAAACCATATCCTCAAGTGCCACATTTACACACATTCTGCAAATTCCAGGGGTGGTGAACCACCACTGCCCTTGGCAGCCTGTTCCAATGCCCAACAACCCTTTCAATTAACAAATTTTTCCTAATATCCGGTCTAAAGATCATGTAGGGGAAGTTTGTTCAGACTAGAACTATTGTTCCTAGGATGAACCCACACACCTGAAGTCAGGCAAGCAGTGGTGATTCAGAGAGGCACAGTCACCACAAAAATTAAACTTTCTTAATGGAAAAACACGAGCCCTATTTCTCATTAATAAGCATATACATTGCCCATGGTCATTGACTACTAAATGTGTGAGTGAGCTGTAGGTGAGGACACCTGTGAGGCTGTGGACTCCCCAGTCCTGGAGATGCTCAAGACAGGCTGGATGGGGCTTTGAGCAACCTGCTCTGGTCCATGGCAGGGGGGTGGAATTAGAAAAACTCTAAGGTCCCTTCCAACCCTATCCATTCTATGGTTAAAGGATTCTATATTTAGAACTTTGCTTAAAGTTGTCTACAGGTGGAGATGTCAGAGCTCCTGTGACACCCAGGGCACATCTACTTACAAGAGCCTAGAAAGTGAAAGAGCTCATCCTAAAAAAGATTGGCTGTTCCAACTAAACCCTTCCCAGTTTTTGTGCATCACATGGAGCTCATCTTTCTTGGTTTCCATGGAATGCTCACATATAGGCACTTACCTCTAAATCTTTCACTGAATCCTATCCTGAGTGGGTTAAATTGCTCAAGACACTCCTGTGGGGTGGCACATATAAAGTTCATTTAGTAAATATCTTGTGTTACCCTCTTTCTCTGGGAAGCTGGTACTGTGGAAGACAGGACACTCCTGGTCAAGCTGGCAGGCAGCTGAACTCCTGAGTTGTTCAGTCACACCCTCCCAGTGGCATGGGGGAGAGAATCAGAAAAAAAAGCTAAAACTTGTAGGTTGGGTTAAAGCAGTTGAATAGGACAGAAAAAGAAGGGGAAATTAGAATAAGAATAAAAGAATGTACAAAGAAGTGATGCACAATTTCTCTCCACCTTCTGCCTGAGGCCCAGCCAGTTCCTGAGCAGGAGCTGCCACTCACTGGGCAACTCCTGTGAGTTTTATTGTTCAGCATGATGCCATAAGGTGTGGAATTTCCTTTTGGCCAATTTGGATCAAATGTCCTGGCTCCTTGTCCACCCCCAGTATCAGTATCTGTGAGAAGTCCTTGGCTTGGTGTAAGCACCAAACAGCAACTAAATCATCAGCGTGTTATCAACATTATTCTCACCCTAAATCCAAAGCACAGCACTGTACCAGCTACTCCAAAGAAAACTGACTCTGCTCCAGGTGAGAGCAGGGCAATGCTGAGCAAGGCGAGTCCTGTTCTGACCAGCTCTGGCTTTTCTTACATCCTGACACCGTGTTGTGCTCATACACAGCCATTGTTTACTTTGTCTGTGTCCAGCAGTGGGACTCGACTCTTTTGTGTTTCATTCTTTCACCAGTTTCAGTTGCTTTCAAAATATGTGCAGCTACCCATCACTTTCCTTCACTTTCCTTCCCTTTTTTTTTTTTTTTTTTTTGCTTTATGCAGGATTTTGCTCCTTTGGCATTTTCTCAGTTTTTACCTGTTTCTCATAGCAACCAAAGCCTATTGTAGACTTGAAAACTCGTGCCAGGGCATTCAGAGGGATTCTAGGATGTGAGCCAATTATCATTTCAAGCTTAGATGCAACTTAAAATGTTTTCTTTTTTTTTTCCCCTTCTTTTCAACCCTGTCCTTTTCCAGACTTAATATTCCACCTGCTGTTTAGTCACCACAGAATCACAGAATCATAGAATGGTTTGGGTTGGAAGGGACCTTAAAAATCATCTTGTTCCACCCCCTGGCATGGGCAGGGACACCTTCCACTAGACCAGGTTTTTCCAAGTCCTGTCCAATCTAGACCTGAACACTTCCAGAGATGGGGCAGCCACAGCCTGTCTGGTCAACTTGTTCCATTGTTTCCACACCTTCACAGTAGAGAATTTTTTCATAAATGGTTTCTACCTAACAAAGATCCTGTACTCACTCATACCTCGTTGCAGAGAACAATTAATTTACCCATTAAATCCTCACAGCTGTTTTACCTGAGTGAGTAAAGTCATGTGCTTATCATCAATTACTGTCAGAAAAAAAGAGAGTATATCTTCTTAATTAATTCGAAGAAAGGCCAAAAGGAAATTTCTATGTATTCATCAGAAAACCAAAAATATAGATCAAGTGTACATAAAAGCAATTTAATATTTCCTTTTTGGAAAGGAGCTAAGGGAGGCAGAACAGCTTTTGGAGAGTGGTTCATGAAATGGAACATGTTGGCTTTACTAGTCCCATTTAGCATCTCACATTCTTCAGAGGCACATTTTAATAACGTATGTGCAAGATGCACATTAATGATTGTAGGCATTCAGTTGAAGAAATAATACATTAAATTAATTTCAAATAGAGGTGAAGATGACAAAAATAGATTTTGTGTCTATAAATAATAAGTAAATTACCATAAAATGTTGCTGCCAAAAACCCTGTTACCCCTGGTGTAAATTTGCAGTATGGAGCAAATACGCATGGGTTTGATTCATCACTTGTGCTCAAGTTATGCAATACCACCAAAATATTCTACATGAATACAGTTTTGTTCACTTTTACCTGGACTTGACAGACTGCAGGACAACATAAAATCAGATCCCTTTTATTCACTCCCTTATCAGTCTGTTTATACTCCCTTTTTGCAAGAAAAAAAAGGACCTTGAGTTTACAAAACATGAAAGAAGTTTATTCTTGTAACTTCCATCTCCCTATAAATTTTACACTGTTGTGCCCTTATTGACTGAAGGGGAGCTAGTACTGACTTAATGACTAGTCAGAAAAAGTTATTTTTTAACACAGCTGCTTTACAAGGTAATGTTGATGTCTGCACTGGCTACAGGATGCATTTGCTGAATAATAATATTGGGCACAGAGTTATTTTACTTGGTGCAGGCATAAATGGATGCAACTGCATTGACTTTTCCAACATATATTTTACACATCAAATTTCCTCTGCCTATGAAATAATAATTACTTATTCATATCCTGTGCATGGGGGAGCTGCGAGCTCCTGTCTGAAGCCTGGATGGGTTTTGTAACAGCTTAGACTGGAAGAAAGAGCTTTAATGAGAAATCAGTGTGACTGTAAAATATACTAAATTGGGATCTTCAGGAGCTGGTATCTACAGTGCACATCTGAGGAAATCACTCTGGGCTCCTGTCAAAGGTAATAGAGAGCTCATTTGTGTAGTCAATGACTTCGGGATGTGATTCATCTCCTTAAATAGGCACCTGCATTCAGTTCAATATAAATTCTGTTGACCAGCTTTTTACTGACTATTTTAAGAGCCTGAAGAACTATCTCTGAAGCAGATGCCCTGCTGTAGATATCTGGAGTGAGGTGAGGGGAATTCATCAGCGCTGTAAGTCTCTTGTCTGAGGATTCCAGCCTGACACTACTGCTGTGTGTGGGGTTGGCTCAAATTTGAGGTAACTAAAGAACCCTCAGAAAAATGACTACCTTTTGTTGCAGAAAATAAAGGCTGTTCAACACATGAACCATAACAGTTCAACTTTTACTTCCTTTGTATTCAGAGAATCACAGAATCCTTGAGGTTGAAAAAGACCTGTAAGGTTATCAAGTCCAACCACCAATGCAGCAACCCCACCCTGTTCAGCACTGGACCATGTCCCCAGGGCTATTGCCACCAGGTTTTTGAATGCTCCCAGGGAAGGTGACTGTCCAGTCAGGGCTGCCTCTGTTTCAAGACTTCTGTGTGTTTCTCCACCTCAAACTCTACTGTAGCTATATGGAGCTAAAAAGACAACATTTTTTTAAATGAAGTTATGCTCAGTCAGTTGTGCTTTTGGAGTGGTTTTTCACATGATTTCTTGAGCCACAATGTCTCCTTTTCTCACACAGCAAAAAACTGTATGATGTTGGGCTGTTTTTGAATCATCTGTGTTCAAATGGTATTACCTCCAGTCTATGAAAACCAGACCTTCAGCAAAAACATATCTCTGAAAATGCATAAAAACTGTTTTATGACTTTATCACTGCTTAGCTTGTAATATCATGGACTAGTGTGAAAGTGCTCCTGGTGAAAATCCACCCCACCACACAAATGTCCCTTTGTAAAATGTTCAAATCTCACTTTGGTAAATCAATGGAACAAAAAAAACCCCAACAGTTTTACATATTTTTCATATATTGGAGATCTCAGATTATGCTCATTCAATGAACTTTCCACAGTTCTTTTTTTAGTTTAGATGAGAATCAATGCTGGCTTGATACTCCAGAAGAACAGGGAAGGTAGGTGAGATTATAGATGATGAAAAGTTAAATTTGACTGATATTAAAGAAGAATATCCTACAGTCTGCTTGACATTTAATGTTTTTCTCAAATAAAGTAAGATATTAAAGGAGAAAGGTGGGTTTTGATCAACAGCTGAATATTGTGCTTCAAATATCAAGCCAATGGGCAATTGCAGAATGACAGAATAATTAGAGCTGGAAGGGGCATCTGTAGATCATCTGGCCCAAGCCCTCTGCCCCCTGCCAAGGGAAGCTCATCCAGTGCAGGTGATACAGGAAAACATCCAGCTCAGTTTTCACTATCCCCAGCTGGGTTTCTTGCCATGGAAAAAGTCACAAGTAAATTATATGGTAAAGAAACATGGCAGTGTGGGAAAGTGAATTCCTTTATTGTGAGCTGCTGTTCACCTCGTGTGGAATTGCTGAGTAAGACATCAAACACTGACGAAGTCCCAAAACAGAGCTGAGTCTGACACTGCACAGGAAAGAAGCCATCAGGTAAATTTACTCTGAAATTTACTCTATCAGACACCCCAGCCTGAAAACAAGCAAGGATGGGTTTGGGACACACCTCTTCTATTTTCTAGATTAAAAATTCATACTAATTTTTCCAAGTCCTACCAGTAAGTAGACATGAAATTACCTCTGTGATTCCAGATTATCATCAAACGCTTTGACACCTCTGCTGAGTGTATGTTAGAGGTGCACAGTTTGCTTCCATCCCTTTCCTTTTCCATCTTGCTGGCAGATTATTGCTTGCACACATCCATTCATGCAGCTCTGAGCAGTTTGCTGCCTGGGGACCCTGAATTGTCATATTGCAAAAGCACCAGTAACCTCAATTTACTTGAATGACCACTGAATCAAGGTAAGCATTTGCAATTACACCTGCGTGTGTGTGCTTGGGCCATGAAAGGCAACTTTATTTCCTTGTAGATGAAAAACCTCTCTGTATGTGAAGCATTATTATTATTCCTTCAAACCACAATCCTTAATTTAAAGAGCTGAAGTTATTACAACAACAAGACACATTTGTCATTTGCTCTGGGTACTACTTAAAAAATTTATGCTTTGCTGGTTTAAATATGCATTCAGAACACTAAAGGCTTTTTGTTCAAACATTATGATTGGAATATTACACTGAAAATCCTTAGTAATAATTAATTTTATGACTTCAGCAGTAAAGCTTCTTGGGCCGAAAACTGAGGGAGGTGTAGGAGATGCAGAGTTTGACTCACAGTTGATTAATAATTTGTGGGTTTCTCTGCTTTTTTTTTTTTTTTTTTGACAGTTCTTTCAGGCACGTTTCAGACTTACAGCCTCAGGGGAACCTGATCCACTTCCAAATGATCTGGGTCAGTAAAAGGACAGAGTAGGTCAGTAAGTGAATTGGATCTTCAAAGGTTTGATCCCCTCTCACTTTGTGTAATTATTACTCCCTGTGTGGTGTGGATCTTGGCTTGTTTCCTCCTAGGGTTCTTCTGGTCACCATGGTCGTGGCTTCTCTGCTTAGTGTGGCAAAGGAGTTGGGCTAACAGCCTGGGCAGGCTGGTGGCCACGGTGGGGAAGGAGGGGTGACACTGCTGCTGCTGCCACCTCTGTATTTCCTGGCTTTTCAAAAGAAACTCCTGGATTTCAACATGCATGAATTTTTCAGGAGCAATTCATTTAATGCAAGGGAAACAGAGAGACCAGAGATGACTTTTGAGAGCTAAAACTCTGTTCTCACTCACTGGGGAAATACCGTGGTGCAACAAGGGAATTAACAGTTTTGATGACTCAGTGGTCGTTTCACTCATCTAATCACATTATCTGCAAAGTATTCATCTCATCTCTTTAGTTTGTTCAGATTTTTTCATCTGTTGAAGTATCTTTCTAATGCAGTATCAGTGTCTTAAAAATCTCAGATAAGAATGTAAACGAGACAGAGGATTTTAAAGGATTTTGGTTTTGCCATATGGTCAACGTGCTTTTCAGCTAAACCTCTAATGAAAAGTTGTTTTAACATCTTTTTGAATCCAGAAATCTCAAAAGTTCCTCAATCACAGCAAAGGAACTACCTCATTAGACATATCTAAGCTGCAACTACTGTACAAACCAAAGGTTTCTTATTTATTGGAGTAACTGATGTGTTTACATATGACTGGAGTCGGTTGTAGATCACATCAGGGGTTGTGAAAGATGAGACTGTAACCAAAGAGAGAAGAGAGTCCATGTGTTCATGTGCACATCTTAGAATCACAGAATGGTTTGGGTTGGAAGGGACTTCAAGGATCACCCAGTTCCAACCCCCTGCCATGGGCAGGGACCATCTTCCTCTAGACCAGGCTTTTCCAAACCCCATCCAACCTGGCCTTAAACACTTCCAGGGGCTGGGAACACACAACCTCACTGGGAAAACTGTGCCAGGGCCTCACCCCCTTCACAGGGAAGAATTTGTTCCTCATGCCCAATCTAACTCTACCCTCCTTCACCTTAAGGCCACCCCCCCCTTGTCCTGTCATTCCATGCCCTTGTCCAAAGTCCCTCTCCATCCTTCCTGTAGGCCCCCTTTAGGCACTGGAAGGAGCTCTAAATTCTCCCTCGAGCCTTCTCTTCTCCAGGCTGAACTGCCCCAACTCTCCCAGCTTGTCTCCACGGGAGAGGATCTCCAGCCCTGTCATCAACTTGATGGCCTCTTCTGGACCCATTTCAGCAGGTCACAGTCTCCAGGTGTGTCTTGCTTAGCCTTGGGCGCTGAGAATTTATTTTTGTGAAAGGGAGGGTGTCCCAATGGTGATGATTTTCTAAGTCATTTTGATGAATGTGAAAAACAAAGGATGATTACTGTAAGAAATGAAGAGTAGATTAAGCTAAGTGGAGCAAGAAGATGAGAGTGCTATGTACAGGCATGGAGAGAGACAGAATAGGAGCCACAGAGCTGCAAGTAACAGGCAGATATTCAGTGAAGAGTGCAGATGACAAAGTGCACATAACTATTCATTGCCTTTTTGGTAGGAAGAGTTCACACATCCTCAGACAACCCAAACAGAGACTCACACAATGAGACACTACTGAGGGGAAAACAAAAAAGAACAAGCATGAATGGCACAGCACAGACTTTGCCCTCAGTCAGCTTACTCTACATTTCAGCTGGCAAGTGAACAATCCGAGCTCTTTAGCTCATTCCCAAAGCAAGAGAGGAAGCAACCATAAACCTTTAGTGCTGCCCAAAACAACACTGAGAGCAAGGCTGGAAGAAACCCTCTCAACCAGCCACAAGGCAGCAAAAACTCTCTGAGAAAAAGATCTGACCAAATGTCTGCCTGACCACATCTCTAGGAACACCCGGCCACAAAATCTGTGTGTCAGCCCTGTGAAATTTTCCGTGCACCTTCACCCTCCACAGGAGACTTTCTTTTTTCCCCTTGGCGCTTGCTGAAATTTAACTGTCAGGGTATTGTCAGCTCAGTTACTGGAGTACAGGCATTTAGCACTTTTTGAGATATCCTGAGGTGTCCAAATGTCCACATGGACTGACAGATATGACAGAGAAGCCACAGAAGACTCACACCCTTCTGGAAAAAGGGGGTGAGGCCAGACAAAACACCGTGGGAAGTGTCAGATTGTGTGAGTGGTGATAAATGCCATACAATTCACTGAACTGGAACTCTAATGTCTAATCTAAATCTCCCTTATAGATTTTGATAATCCCCCTTATACTGTATTGGAGAAATCTCCCCTATCACAGAATCTGAGCCGTGGAATTTGGACTGTGTTGTTCAGCTGTCTTTTGAATAGAACAGAAACAGAAACTAAGGGAACACGAAAACCTCTATGCATGTCATCTAACAGCTTAAAATCAGAGCAGAAAGTGAGTTTTCCCTACCAGCTGTGGCCAAGACTGAAATGTTGTTTCATGTGTCTAACAGAGCACAGAGCACTTCATGCTCCTTGAAATATTTCTTCATAGTTCTTGTCTTTTCATGGAATCACAAAACCACAGAGTGGTTTGGGTTGGAAAGGACTTTAAAGATCATCTTGTTCCAGCCCTCTGCCATGGGCACTATCCCAGATTGCTCCAAGCCTCATCCAGCCTGGCCTTGAACCCTTCCAGGGATGGGGCAGCCACAGCTTCTCTGGCAACCTGTGCCAGGGCCTTGCCTCCCTCCCAGGGAAGATTTTCTTCCTAATATCTAATGTAAACCTACTCTCAGTTTAAAGCCATTTCCTCTTCTTCTGTCATTCCATACACTTGTGAAAAGTCCCTCTCCAGTTTCTTGCCAGCTCCCTTCACATACTGGAAGGCTGTGATTAGGTCACCCCAAAGCCTTCTCTTTTCTAGGATGAGAAACCCCAATTTTCTTGGCCTTTCCTTGTAGGAGAGATGCTCCACCCCTCTAATCATCCTGGTGGCCTTCTCGGGACTCGTTCCAAAGACTGATCTCCTTCCTGTGCTGGGGACACCAGAAGTGGACACAGAACTCTGGATGGAGTCTTTTGGTTCAACTGTGTAGCTCTAAACCTCTTGTGAACAGTAATAATCTAGATCTGCTGCTGCAGAGGGACAGTCTAGCCTACATTTCTCATCTCCATCTACAGAAATAACATCATTCAACCCTTTAGATTAAAATGTACGTTTTGCACCCTTACTGAATTGCAGTGTAGTGCTTTCTTCAGCCTCCTTTGTCAAGATAATTTTGTTGAGTTTGTGCTAATCCTGTCTTCCAGCGTGTCCTCCTGGTAGCCCCACCCACCAGAGCCACACCTACAAATCAGGTAAGAATATATTTTTCTTTCTGCTCTGACTCACTGTGCTCTGAAGACTGATAAGCTCCTGCCAGTTCAGGAGGGGATTCCTGCCACGGTGATCTGATAATCACACCAGGAACAGGGAATTTCCACCACTTACACCGCAGCCGCTCCACTTAGATCCCGTTCACGATAAAAACACCAGAAGTGTCAAACACTTTCTAAACCTAATACAGAGGATGTCTGTTGCTTTTATATATCTGTGAGGCTTTTACACTCTCACAGTATGATTTTAGAGGGCTTGGCACAATTTTGTATTGACAAATCTATTTTGGTTTTAACTCATCCTTTTGTTATCTTCTAAGTGTTTACAGCTAGTTTGATTGTTTGCTACTGTGTTGTGCCAGGAACTGAGGTTACGCTGACTGGTTTTGAGTTTCTTGGGGTTTCTCTTCTCTTCTCTCTGAGTTTCAAAGATAAATATTCAGATTTCATTCTGCCAGTTATCAAGGAATTCATTTGCATTTCATAGGCTCTCGGAAATGTCCATGAAGAAATCTGCAGTTATCTCAGCTTTCTCCCTAAATACCCTGTCATGAAATTCATGAGACCCAAAAGACTTGAAAACTGTTTGTTCTAACTGTGAAAGCTTCTGCCTTTTTTCATTGCTTTCTCTCAAATTTCATTTGCAAAGATACTTATTGCATGGGGTTAAGGTTTTTTCTTTCTTCAAGCTGCATGCATGGTCTATGTTCCTTTCAATTCTGTTCATTTTCAGAACCAATAAAATGCCCTTTTCCAATCCTGACTTGACCTTGTATTTCACAATAACAAGTTATAGCCTCTTCATGAATTTCAGAGTATTGCTCTTATTTATTTGCTCATGTTTATGTTCTCACCAGGACCTCAGAAAAGTTTCTGCTGAGTCCATTTAAGAAATGGTTGGCTGTGCAGAGTTTAGCAGCTGTGTAGTGCTTAGAAATCTTTAACATTTTTTTAACACTTCCCCATTCTCTAGAAATTACTCACAGAGCGATTCCCTCTTTTGAACCTCCTAATCCCTTACATATTAGATTTTTTTTTATCTGGGGAAATTATCAGAAGTATCTCAAATGTTTCCATGTTTATAGGCCTGTTAGTTCTCATTTAATCTCTTTTTTTTTATTCAGTAGAGATTTCTCTGAGCCACAGAACTCAGTTTGAGTTGCAGCCAGTTTCTAGTTGCTCATAGTAAATAGTCTTGAAAAGCAATATTTAGCAACTCATTAAAAAATCAGATTTTTAGTGCTTTGCTTCTCACAGAAGCATAGGTAAATCATAGAATTTCTACCCCCTTGTGTAAAAGGAACATTTACAGATCTTGGTGTGTTAGATATGCATCCTGTCCTGACATCCACGTTACATTTTTAATAGGATTAATTTCATTATATGCCACCATTCTGCATTGTCTTATTTCTTTCCTCCACATTTGCAGTCTACACGTATTTGCCAGCAGTTCCTAAGCCCAAAAAAACCCCCAGATTCAGCCTTGTCCAGTTCTCCAGATACCTGGAAAAGCAGTGTGGGTCTGAACCTTTTCCTGGCCTTGAACACCTCCAGGAACGGACATCCACAACTTCTCTGGGCAGCCTGTGCCACCAGGGAAGAATTTGTTCCTAATATTTTAAATAAATCTACCCTCCTTCAGTTTAAAACAACAAGTCTTTTTTCTATACTATGCTCCCTGATAAAGAATCCCTCCCAATCCTTCTTGGAGCCTGTTCAGGCACTGGAAGGGGCTCTGAGGTCTCCCTGGAGCCTTCTCTTCTCCAGGCTGGACAACCCCAACTCCCTCACTGTTTCCTCACAGTGGAAGTTGTACCATCTGAATTCTTGTTCATGTTTAAAAGCCCCACAAACATCCATACATCCCTCTGCACCAGGGAGACATAAATCATTATCTGTGAAACTGAGTCAAGGCACCAAATAGATCAAGGAGTTGGCCAAAGTCACATTCAGGCAATAAATGGAGCTACTGGAAGGTGTCCCTGCCCATGGCAGGAGGGTTGGAAGATAATATTTAATGTCCCTTCCAACCCAAACCATTCTGTGATTCTGTTTCCAGGGATGCAGGCATGGATTACATCCCAACTATTCCAGAGAGAATGTGCCTGATATATCATTTCCCCAGTTCTATTATTTCTACTAGTTCATATCCTTGTTGTTAGGATAGAGCAACAAGAGAAATAACAACATAATTTTTGTTCCCATTCTACATTTTGGGAGATATCTGGACTTCAGGTAGAGCTTCTGTGGCTAAACCACAGACAGCAAACCTGTTCCAAATTGTGCTGGTGACCAGGCTGAAATTTGCTTACAACAGATTCAATGATATTGTACAAAATAGATCTGTAATCTTCCACGGCCATGGACAGAGGATATGTAATTAGCTGCTAAAATTAATTACAATCTCGCAAATGGAAGCACGGCATGTAAAATGTACAGTAGCCAGCCTTGTCTGCATCATTAATAAGATCCATAATCCCTTCGTGTGAAATGTGGAGCACATATGAATTGTAGTGTGAACAGTAGGTTATTAAATCAAGAGGGCTTGGCAGAGAAGATAAGTATAGGAATATAGATTTGCCCACACAGGGGTGAATTCCTATATTAACAAAATTTAATTTTTACTTGAAATCTTTCAGATTAATTCAATTTCCTTTTTCCTTTTCTCTCGTTTTATTCCTGTTAAAAAAAAAAAAAGCCATCAAATTAAAAAAATTCAAAAATTAAGAAAAGTAGTTTTCCTTTCCAGCTTTACAGCCTTTTGGAGGAAAGCTAGAAAAAGTATCTGGCAAATCAAAGTGCAAATGAGGAGCTGTGTGCATTTGCTGGGAGCACACACAGAGATTGACTGCTCGTGGACCCCGGGAACGACTTTAAACAAAAGCGCTCGGCGTGGAATGAAGAGCAGAAAGTAATTATAATGCCAAAGGATAAATTTTCAAAGATGCTTCTGGGAATTTGTTGCCGAGTTTCCATTAGAGTTAAATATAGTCCTGGTGCAAACCCTGTCTGAGGATCAGTGAGTTTAATAAGGGAGAAGCAGTGCGCTATCCAGGAAATCAGAGAAGGGCAGAATCTTCCCATAAAACACAGGGAAAGGAGTCATTTGAAGGTACAAGTGTGTTTGAAGCACAGGGATGTGTGGGAATAGCTTCTCAGGTGAGAATAATGGTGTATTACATTTGTGGCAGTCCTGTGCATGAAATAAAACAGTAAAGGAAGCAATAAAAGCATTTTAACATTTATAAAAACGCAGATGCATTACAAGAGTAATATCCCCAGCTGCTATAAATCAGCATACAGCCATTTCAGCTAAATTGATAAGTATTGGTAAGAATATCTGCCCTGCCTTAACAAAACTGTTAGTTTTCATATTTACTCTGATCATCCTTTTCAGGAGGCAAAGATTCTGCTTACCATGGGGCGCACTGTTTCAAGAAATCCACAGTATTTATAAATTTTGCCCATGGTGACATGTTTTATAACTAGTTTGGGGAAAAGAAAAATATCTATTAACTTGATCATTGATTTCTTGGAAAAATGCAACAGGAAAACTCTGAGGGCGCCCAGAAAAACAAGAGCAGCATAAAATTATAGTGATGTAGACATATAACCAAGCCTACACAAAGTGTTTGTTGCTGTTTAGGGTGACAAACTAAAGCACGTATTAGTGAATGTATTTTGGGCACTTCCCTTAATAATTCCGCAGGTACTGACATAATTGACACTATTGTGGCATTTTCCCTGATTTCTAGACCCAGTGATTTCCCAGCCACATTGGAGCACTGAACACAATTTTTCAAAGGCCCTCTCCACTTTTGTGTAGCTATTGTAAGCTCATTAAATGGATCAGTGCTTTGGATGAAACCTTGGCCCAGCTGAAATCAGTGGGAAAACTTCCATTGACTTCAGTGGGGTCAACATTTCATTTTCAGCATTCATCTTCCTTTCTCTTAGAGGAATGCTATTTTTAAAGCCTCCCTGCCATGCTTTGTGCCTGTTTATAAAAGGAAGATGTCAAAGTTACCTCTCCACTCCTTTCAGACCTAGAGCCTGGGGTTATTTTGCCTGGCAAAGGTCTTCCCAGTCAGGACACCCAAGGCAGTGATTTCATTAGTGAGGGTGAACCAGCAATCAGGAGGTCAGCACCCAGTGGGTTTTGAAAACCCTCAATCCTCCAAAGCAGAGCACATCCCAGTAGGATTAAGAGGGGATTCTGCCTTCAACTCCTCTGTGTGTTTTCGAGCTCCTTTGTATGGAACAACTTTATTTTAAGAGGCTGGGGAATGAGAGTAGACACCAGCAGGTCTCCAGCTGGTTTAGCCAAGGTGTCAGGCCCGTTCTGGTGATCCACAGATATAAAAGAGGATGTGGGTGGGCATGGTTATGGTTAGAATTGCCCCACATGTATCAATAGCCAATTAGGGGACATAACTCAGTTTGATCCACTACACACAGGGAAAGAGTAAATGGCTTTATATGAATAAATCAGTTAAAGGGAATTATTTCTCCCTCTTTGGAGGTTATAAATGGTTCTATCAAGTGCCATTATCGGCTTTAGCGGAAATAAAATCCGACATTTGTCTCTGGAGCCTATCACATTAAAGCAGGATTTTTACAATTACATTCTCCAAACTTTTAGTTCACTAATGGCAGGAAAAGAGGCATAAGGGCAACAGTTGGCAAAGAAAGGAAGCTCATTCTCATGCATGTAAGAATTAAAGAAACACTTAGGAAAATCCAGGAAATAGGAAAGGTCATATTCCAGTCTTCAGGACGCTGGATGTAGACAACATCTTTAGAGAAAAAGCTTAGTTTCCTGTAGTTAATAAGAGTATCTGATTACATTTGCAAAAAAGAGAAGAAAACTTTTGGAAACAATTGGATTTACATGTCACAGGAACTGAAAAAGACTTTATTGTAGGTTATCATAATTAGGACATTTTTAGGTGTTTTTTACACCTTTAAGTGACCTATGTGAAACTGGCCAAGGTTCCCAAAAGGGTCCTGGACTAAATTAGTGATCACTCTCATTCACTCTGATGGGTCTGACGGTTTTCCTTAGTGTCTATTTGCCCCAAAATAAAGGTTACTGACTGGTGTATTTCTATAAATAAGACAAAATAGGTTTTAAAATTCATCCTTCTTATTCCATATGAACCAATCTAACTTACCTTTGGAAAGGGTACAGGAGCTGATGAAAGCAATGTAATCCTGCATTGCAAGGCATTGTTAAACCTCACCTTCCACTGGCTCAGAGAATGAGAGAAATTATTGGGGTTGGAGGGGATCTTTGGAAATCTCATGTCCTGCAGGACAAAAAAAACAAAACAAAACAAAAAAAAAAAAAAACAACCTTCCCAGGAGTGACCTGGAAAGAACAGTGAGTTTCTGCTGTTTCTTGACCCACAGTCTCTGCTGGCTGGGTTTTCTTGAGGAGTGTATGGGGAAAGAGAGGCCAGGGACACCATGGACATGGACCAGCACCAGGCTGGCTGCTGGCATCTGTGACCTTCAATGCCCCTGCCAGCTCCTCTGACAACAGAGACACTTCAAGGAGGGCTCTTTTTAAGTATATTCAAATTATCTCCCTCCTTACTGGCTCGTGTATGCACTGTCAAAATATATTAAAACTCTGGACAATGTCTTCTGATTTTTTCCTTCTCAGGATTTTCAATAAATCTTTTTTTTTTCTATATTTACTGAAAATATGGACCTCGTTATCACAGAATCACAGAATAATTAGGATTGGAAAGGACCTCTGGAGATCCTGCAGTCCAGTCTTGCTGTTAAAGCAGGGTCACCCAGAGCAGTTTCCACAGGAATGTGTCCAGGTGGGTTTGGAATGACTCTAGAGAGGGAGACTCCACAGCCTCCCTGGGAGCTGTTCTGGGGCTGTGCCACCATCCATGGAAAGAAGTCATTAATCATGTTGAGGTGGAACTTGCTGACTTTAAATTTATGGCCGTTTCTCCTTATCCTGCTGCTGGACACCACTGGCTAGAGTGTTGGTGCGTACCTTGGGGATATTATATTTATATGGTTTGATGAGATTTCTCTTCTCCTCTTCCCTTCTCTTCTCTTCTTCTCTTCTCTTTTCTTTTCTTCTCTTCTCTTCTCTTCTCTTCTCTTCTCTTTTCTCTTCTCTTCTCTTCTCTTCTCTTCTCTTCTCTTCTCTTCTCTTCTCTTCTCTTCTCTTCTCTTCTCTTCTCTTCCCTCCAGACTTATCAGTCCCAGCTCTCAGATTCTGTCCTCACAACAGAGAGGTTCCAGACCCTCCATCACCTTTGTGGCCTCCACTGCATGGTTATTTTAGAGTTAAATATTTTCTGTGCTGCAAATGAACCCTTACAGAAACTCTAACTGGAACAAGAATCTTCTGCAGATCTCATCCTTACAGATCTTCACTGTTGCTTAGGACAAAACATCGATGTCTAAAATGCATCTGCTCCTGCCAGGGGCACCCCCAGTGCACCCCAGGGAAAGGCACAAGGGGCCAGCAGACCTTGTAATGAATCCTCATCTTTGGATAACACTTCATCTTCACTTGCCTCTAATTAACACTAAAATAAGTACTCAGAACAGACTGCTTTTACATAAAAAGGAATTACTGATAGAGATTGGCATTTATAATTAATAGCTTGCTAGCTCAAGTGCTGGCTCTTTACTTTTAAGTGCTCCATTATTATAATTTCTCCTGAAATTCATTGTAATAACACTGATCACAAAGAGGCCATTTCTCTTTGGTTTAAAGAGCTGTTGCCAATGATGGCAAGGCAAAGATTTGACCTACATAAAAACATAAGGGCACGGGCATGCTTTAGCACTTGGACATATGGAGCTACAAGAGACTTTGGCTCGTGGTGACAGCATTCAGCTCTGCAGTTGATATGAAGGAAATTTTAAAATGCCCCCTCTTACAGAAGCCTCTCCTGAATTAACAGTGTTGTGGTGCATCCGTCTGAAGTCTTGCCTATCTCAATTGTATTTAAACATTTTAGCTAAAAATCACTGAGGAATTTTTTGTGAGGAAAATGCCAGAAGTGCTGGGCTTGTATTTGACCTCCACTTGTGTGACAGCCAGGAGGGAATTTTCTAGTCCCCTCCAGTGTCACTGTTCACAGGATGATGAGATAAAGCCAATAAACCCTTCTGGGAGAATGTCTTGCTGATCTGTGTAGGAGCAGAAGGTGTTTAGGGGTCTATCCTACACCCATGACTCACCAGAGTTAGGAAAATATGACATGTAAAATGTATAAACTATTAAATGCACAAAGGAGTCAAGCATTGGCTTGGACATTCTTTGATCCTATAATCTTTGATAGAGAGCTATAGACAATAAAGGTAAAGGTTAATTAAGGAGCAAAACAGCCTCACATTTGTAAAATATAAAATTACCTGTTTAAAAATCCCATAGTTAAGAAAATAATCTAATAATGGCTCCTGGCCAGAGGCAGAGGCAGACTTCTGAGCTAAGCTTTGTTTTTTAAGCTAGGGAAATATCTCACCTAACTCACACACTAAGTGATGAAAGGTTTCAAATAATAATGTGCTTCCAAGGTGAAAAGGGACTCCAATCTCTTTCAGTGCTGCTACAGAGCTCTCAGAGATGGCTGCTACAAAAATAAGACCAATCTTATAAAACCAGCGTCCAATTTACTTAGGCTTGCTGAGGGAACTCCCTCAGAGCTTCAGCATATGTATGTTGCAGGTTCCTTCATCACTCCAGTCTATGTGGATGAGAAACTATGAGCAGCCAAGTTGAAACAACCTCAGATTTTACATTTTTTTCTTAAAGCTCTCATTGAAAATAAAAACAAATGGAAAGGGGAGTAAAAATATCAGTCTGGAGTAAGTTTCTTGCTCTTGGTTTCCATAGGGCTTAAGAGAAAAAAATCAACCCAAGCAATGTTATCCATATGATCTGCTTATAAACCAAACCACAGACTTTCACATACTCTGATAAGACTGTTCCACTTCAAAAATTTCTAATTTTGTGCCCAGTAAAACTGGACTAGTCTTGCCATGTAGCACGCACAATCCGAAATTATTTCCAACTTTCTCTGTCCCAGAAATAATCCAAAACCCATAATACAAACTGCATTTTCCATTTTTGCAGCACCTGAAGATCTTGCAGCATATTCCTAAATAAGATTCCAAGTTCATGTGTATGAACAGTTCACCTTTAGTTTTGCAAGGGCAAACAGAGGAATGGAGTAATTTATTTAGCTGACATTGTGAGGGCATTGACTTTGCTGAAAATAGAGTCCAGATCTCCTGGTTCACAGCCCTGTGCTGGAGAGACCACAGTTCTCTTCACAAGCAACCTCCCAAGAAGCCCATAAAATTCCTAAGTGGCAGCTCTATACATAATGCTGATCCAACATTTGCCGTGGGTAATGTTTTTACAGTAGATCTGTTGCAAATCATTTCTTTTAAAGCATTCCTCTGTCTCTACCTAATGATTTATTCAGTCTTTGTCGCCTGGCGTGAATCTTCCTTCGAAAAAACAATATGCAAATCCATAAAAATGCAACTTCAGGGGTTTTCTTTTCTTTCCTTTTTTTTTTTTTTTAGATTTTATCTAATTTTATTCAAATCATAAATCTTTACATTGTGGGAATGAACATTAGGAAACCTGAAGCAAACACTTTCTAAGCTAATTTATTTTAGCCTACAAATACTGCATTTTCTCTCCCCTTCAGAATTTTCTGTAAAAATGGAGATGGCAAAAGGAAAAGATGCCAAGAAGGTTTTTTAAGGCAGTGCTTGGAAATGGGAGGCTGGAGAGGAAAGTGGCATCCCTCCGCTTGCAGTGTTTTAAGGACATTTGCTAATCTTTTAATTGGTTAATGTTAGTGTACCTGCCTATAGCCCATGATGAGACACAGGATTTCCAACAAACAAATTCTTTTTGAAAGGCCAAAAAGGAAATAAACATTTCCCCAGTAAACAGACAGCACAAAATATCCCTGTCCTAAAGCAGAGGGCTTGAGAGCAGTAGGGGTTTTTTGGGACATGATAGCATACGTGGCAAATGTTGGAACTGAACCCCAACCCACACAGAAGTATCATTGATTTAATTAATGTCAGTTCTCCAAAAGCCAAGAGTCAAGCTTGAAACTAAGCACCATGGCCTGTATATCAAAGGGGAAATGGTGATCAGCAATCCTAAATCACTTTGTGGGATAAGGAAGGTTGGTAGATTGAAGGAGGGAAGATTAAGATTAGTTATAGAGAGAAATTCTTTACTGCGAGGGTGGTGAGGCACTGGGATGGGTTATCCAGAGAAGTTGTGGACTCTCTGTCCCTGGAAGTGTTTAAGACCAAGGGTAGATGGGGCTTGGAGAAACTGGTCTGGTGTCCAAAATGTCCCTGCCCTGTTGGAACTGGGTGATCTTTAAGGTCCCTCCAACTCAAGCCATTCAATGACTCTATAGGACATCCTTGAGTAACTTTCAGCAACTTTTGGGTTTGAATTTCTCTTTTATTGGAAATAGAGGTTGTCTTCCACAGTGTGCAAGAGTTCAAGTTTTCCATTTGTGTATCAGTGATTTATCTATGTTTTAGCTCTGGCCAATTGCTCCTTTTCTACAAAACATAAATTATCTCATGTCATATGACTTAGAAAGATAATCCTTGATTATGGGGGATCAGATGCTTCAACACTGGAGATTGTGGCATTAAACTAAAAGGAGCTGCAGTATCAGCTATGCAAATAAACTCTATTAAACAGTTCACACTGGATTGTCCAAACGTGTCTGGAAAACAAAACTGAGAAAATCTGTCTCCCCTTTCTCAGTCAACCATGAAAATGCACTTTGTAACAAGGCTGGTGCATACAGAAATGTAGTTTGCCCTAAGCCTACACCTCTCAAGCAGACAATAACAGTGCTGGAACAGGAGGGTTTGCTGGATTAACACTCATAATAAAGGTGATGTGCCCCACACTTCTCTTTTCTTTGATCTCACTGTATTTTGATGTCTCTCTTGCTGCGTGTTCATGCTCTGTTGGTTTCTTGCTCATTGATGGCTGTCCTTTAAAAAGAATACCTCTCACTTGCCTGCATCTTTCAGAAAAAAATCAAAAGGAAAGGAGGAAGAAAAGGCTGAATAGCAAGAAGCTGCCTGAGTTTCTCAGAACACCTCAGGCTTTAAATAAAACTTGTCAAAGGCAATGCAGTGATGAACATCAGAACTGGGTTAGTAGTGCTCCCAAGCTCCTGTGCCTGTGTTCTGGATGTAGCCCAATCCTACAGGGTTTAGAAACCAGTCCTATCTCACCTAAACCTTCCTTTAGGTGCTCTAGAATCCCCCATACCTGGGTAAGAGATGAGCTGAGCTGGAGACCAAGGGAAAAAAGCTCTCTGGACATGCCATGACACAAACCCACAGGTGACACAATTTAGACTCATCACTGTGATTAAAGTAAACATCACTTTTAGACAAGGGCTCTTATCCTGGACTCCAGAACTCCCAAGGCAGTGCTGCTCCTGAAGATGACACTAGCGAAGAAATAGCAATTTAATCACTACTACAGATTATTATTATTATTATTATCTTAATTCTAAAAGGAAAGATTGCATGCTTCAGGCAACTCATTTTGCTCAGGGGAGGATTAAAAATCCCTGGGACTCCTCCTGACTTCCCTCATTTTCTTTTCAAGTTACCATGATCTCTCCTTTTCAGTTTGGATCAGTTTCTCTACACACTGATTTCACAAAATGTCTGGGACAATTGACTTCTCATAATTTCCTTCTAGGAATAAACAACCAAAAGGCTTTTGCAAATAATTTGTTGAGTGGGCTCCCATCTCATCCTGCAGAGGGTCTGAAGTGTTGAATTACAGATTTTTACTTGCAATTATTGATTTTACCTCTTTTTTTGAAGAGATGGTGTCCTAGCTGTTGTTTAATCTTGGCCTTGCTAAGCAGTTCACTTGATGTTGCTATGCCTTGGTTTACACATTTTAAACTTAGGGGCAATAATTATAATCATTTATGACCTCTTTCTCTCCTGGGAAAACCAGAAAATTAATTAATTAATTAATTAATGTACTTGCAACTGCCCTCTGAGAGGGAAGAAGAAGAGTGCTGGTCATGACTATATAATTAAAGAGGCCCCAGGAAATGAGAGCTTAATTTTTCAAGTGGTAGCCAGATATTAATATGAGGATTTCATAGAGCTTTGGTTTTAAAATATGTATTCTGGACACCTGTCTTTTCAAAAGAGCCTGCCAAAGAATTTTTAGCAGAAAAACAATGAGAAATGGCTGTCAAATGAACCTGTATGTCATTAAAAAGAGAGGAAATTTAATGCTATGACTCATACATGGAGCTGAAATAGTCTGTCACAGCAGCCCAGGGCAAGTGTCTCTTATTCCTGGCAGCACGAAGCCCAGCTGATTGATCCCAAAGCCTTCTGAATTCAGCAGAAAGAGTCCCAGGCTGCCTCAGACTAATTAGTTCTTCTGTTGGTCTGAATATTGTCAGTCACAAGAGGCCTTGAATAACAGGACTTAGAATTGCTGGCAGGGATAACAAAATACTGAATTTTCCCAACCCACCTGAAACATCCTGGGGTCCTACAGCAACGCTGACTACAACTACAGCAAGGTGTTGCATAAATTATAACTTTATCAAAGGTGAGAGCAGTACAGGATGTGACTCTTTGTGTTAATGTCACAGCGGGGGAAAGCTGCCAGAATGCATGGGAATTATGCTAATATATGGGAAAATTTCAGGATTTTCCTCACTCTGAAAGTTGCTCACTGCCTGAAGGGAGCCTGAAAACTGTGAGAAGCCTGCCAGAAAACCCACTGCCAGAGCATTGTTTTGGGTCCCTGATGGCTCCAGTGGAATCTGTGGCTTTCTCTGGCCCTCCTGCAAAGCCACAGCCATGGCCAAGGCTCAGGCACGAGGCTGAAAAATCCCAGAGTGCATAAAACATAAAACACCCAACTGCAGCCCAACATCAAAATCCCGGAGTGCATAAAACATGAAACACCCAAGTGCAGTTCAGCATCAAAACCCAGAGTGCATGAAACACCCAACTGCAGCTCAGCATCACGTGCTGCTGTTGGAAACAAGGCAGTTCAGCCACCCTGTGCCTCAGCCCCTCGTGTCCTACTCTGCCTCTTTATCCCTTTGCCTTCTCTGTCCTGGTCACTGGCATGTAGAGACAATGACCATTTATTATTCCTGTTTGGTAGCTATTGCATTTCCTCTCCCCCACAGGATGTTTGCATGAAACCAATGGATCCACAGACTAATTCTGCTTTATTTTTATTCATGCAAGAAACACGTGAGGGAGTTAAGTGTTTGAAGCAGGTTTGATGGACCACAAGGTCGAGGATCCTCACCACAGCTTTTGAAGCAGGGTTTTGTTTTGCAGAAGTGCTCCCTGTCTTGCATCTCTGCTTTGTTATTGTCAGGTTATAATGTCACCTTGCATTTCTACCACCTTTTATACATTCTGTGGGCTGAATTCCTAGCAGTGAAAAACAGCACACCTCAACTAAAGTCAACGTAATAAAGGCTGTGCACATTAGATAAACATCTACCTTATGAGACGTGATTTAGTATCAACTTTTTGTTATCAGTTTGCAATTTACTGTTGTTACTGTTATTTATTATCAGGCTTGTTTCCTCAGACATTATGAATGCTCCTTACAGAAGTGGATTTGGACGTACATTACACCCCCAAGGCAGCAAGATGGAAATATGAAGAAGCTTAGATGATATTTTCAAGACACCTAATTAGTTCACGTCCTAAAAGACGCGCTGTAATGGATCTGTTGTGTATCTTTGACTGATAGAGAGGAAGTGCCAGGCTGTGGATAATCACCAGGACCCATCTGGTGCACAGGGAGGTGGCAGCAGGCTGGAGATACCTCGTGATGGAACAACTGTCAGAGGTTACAGTGATGCAAAAGCTCATCTTACACCAATGGCTGATGTGGGGTTCAGGTGCACAAATCCCTCGTGGAAAGCATGAAATTTGACCTGCCAAACCTCACTGGTCAAAAGCTTATTTTCAAGAGTTTTCTCTGGCTGTAACTCAAGGCAGGAGAATGAGTTGTGGCACCTGCTTTTGTCTCTGTCTTGGAGGTAATGGATTTGGGCAGGGGGACAGGAGTGAGATGTTTGCAAATAAAGACTTTCTGCACATTCCTCAACAAGCACTAAGAAAGGGCTGGAAGGAGTCTCTGAGCAGGTGCTGCTCCCTCCACTCTGTCATTCTGCCCTCGGGAGAGAAGGAGATCATCACTTTTAAGCTGCTGGGCTCATTTTCCATGGACTGTAAGGGGGGAACTTTCTCTGTGCCTACAGCCAAGAACCAATGACTGCCCACTGAGGCATGGCCTAATTTTCCACCCTGTCTCACTCACTCAGACACCATGGATACATGGAAATACTGCCGTGGTGTTAGGACATGATGGATGTCATGGTTAGTGAGCCTTCATTTCCATGGGTGATGAGCAGAAGGCGCCTCTACATAATCCTGCTTCCCTAGAACAATGGTGAGGAGCTGAGACATGCCTAAATAATGTTCTTTCATAATGTTGTTATTTAGCAGGAATCGATGTTCACACCTGTTTATTTCTCTTTCAGACACAAATGAACACAGTATGCACAATTAATATAGCTAAGCTGAAAAATAGCCCAGTATTGATTAGCCAGCTTTCCATTACACTGCACAACATCAGTCAATCTCTCCCAGACACCACGAGAAACCTAATGGGCTTTTATTCTTTAGCCTAAGAAATCCCCATGGAAAACTTTTTTGACCCAAACCAGTAAATCTCAGGAATTTTGTTTCATTCCACTAAAGAATATCTTCACTGCCTGGACTATAAGTGAGAGTCACATCCCAAATGTTAGTGGCATTTTTCATAAGTGTTTGATTCCCTGCAACTTGGCAGCATTGCTGGATTTTCGGCCTCATTTGATGTGTTTTGAGGTGTGTTGTATACAAAACCCAGGTCTGGTTCCAGTTTCATTTTCCCAGGTCTAATTCCAGTCTCATTTTCTGTTCAAGCTGTTAGAACCCAATCTCTCTGCTTTTCGCCTCTCTGTGATCTAAATCCCCAGACGGAAATGCTCAGGTCAGAGACAGGGCTGATTTCACTTCAGATGGAAAGTGAGACAAATTACAGCACAGATGTATCTAAAAAGCTGCTCTCAGTTGTCTCTCATCCCTGACCTGCTGCTGGCTTTGCTTGTTTGGGCATCAGCTTTGGGCGTAATTACAGCTGCCATCCCACAGCAGTTCCAGGAGTGAAGAGAAGGCTTTGGGAAGGAATTGTTGTGCAGACCTGCTGATTGCTGATTTGCAGGAGAGCTCAGTCCAGCTGAAAAAGGAGAAAATGCCCAAAGTTTCAAAGGACATAATAGAATTCTAGTTTCACAGCAGAAACAGATGTAGTCACTTAGGGTAAAAATCTCATACAATTTTTCATAGAATATCCTGAATTGGAAGGGACTCAGAAGAATCAATGAGTCCAACTCCTGGCACCACACAAATGGAAAGTTAAATGCTGTATCTGAGAGTGTTGCCCAAACAGCTCCTGAACGCTGACAGACTGAAGTCATGACCACATTCCTATGGAGCTTGTTCCAGTGCTTGACCAAGCTCTCAGTGAAGACCTTTATCCTAATATTCAATCTGAACTTCCCCTGACACATCTTTTAGCCATTCCCTCACATCCTATCACTGAAGACATCAGCAGATTTCCCTCTCCTGCCTCTTATAAGGAAGTTCTACACAGTAATGAGTTCACCCCTCAGATTAGTCTTCAATTTTTTTTTATTACAACTATAAAAACCAACCCTTAGTAAATTTACAATTTTTTAAAAAATCAATTATAAAAACAACAGTAAAACCATGAATATCAAGTTGTTTTCAATGAAAAATAAATCAAATAGCCATGGTTTTCAAGCACTTTTTGCAGGTTTTGGCTCATGGATTCTAAGAGTCTGTGTCTAAAGATGAATACTAAGGGTTACATTAAAAAATGCAGGATATTTGGAGTTTCAGTTTGTATTTTGCCATGCGATGATCTCTATTTAAGACATCTTTAGAGTCATACAACCTCTAATGGAAAATGTTCAGGGATCCTCAAAACAAAATGGGTTGAAAAACAGTGCAAACAGCATTGAAGTATGCCTTGAAGTGATATACAGCAATTCCACAACTACACAGAAGGCCTTTGTGGATTTAAGAAATCCCATAAATGTACTTTAACACATTACAAAGAAACTAAAATGTAAAGACCCAGTCCAAACTCCCCATGCTCATGCTGGAATTTACTAGCTAAGTGAGTGGTTTAGTGAAGATTTACGATCTCAATATTGTCTGGAATTCATGGGTTCCCATAGATTTTGTTACTCTGTGTTCCTCAGACACTACACTTTCAATTCTAGAATGATGAAAGCCTTTTATTTTTGTTTGCTCAAAAACAGATGTAGAGAGGGAAAGCTGCCTGGGTTTGTAAAACAATAATTATGGTGGGCAAAATTTGATTACTTTTCCTAAATACATCGATGAAAAGGATGAAGTGAGCATGTGCCACAGGATCTTATGGAACTTCACCTGAAGAATCAGCCCAGTTTGTTTGGTCAGTGTCCCCCATAGAGTAAACATTGGGGTGGAGGTGAAGCTGGAAAGAAAATTCAGGTAAATGTGATCCCTCAGCATCTGTCCCATATTCAGGCATTCAAGAAACCAGCATGAATTTCTGAGACATAGAGAGCACAGCACTTATTTGCCATCTTAGATCAGCCAGAATGCGTGCATTGTCAGGATGGTGCCATGTTCCTTCTCCTGCCCCCTGAACAGGTTAGTCTTTAATTTTTTTTTTTTTTTATTACAACTATAATAACTAACCTTTAGTAAATTTATAATTTTTTTAATCAATTATAACAACAAGAATAAAACCATGAATATCAAGTTGTTTTCAATAAAAATATTTATACCCTGTGGGCACAAAGTTTAGGTCATCAGATGCTTGAATTTCCCCATCCATGGGATCTCTGCTTGGGAGCTGAGTGGCACAAAGGAGGAAGAAACTCTGAGTTGTTTCTCTGGGGCCACGCCTTCTAACCACGTTGATTTGCGGAAAAAACTGAGTCCACAACTAATAAAAGCTGGGAAGTAGGTATGTATCTTTATTCAGTGCTGGGCACATGTGGGATAGCTCCCCCAAAAGACAGGCGCAATTCCGAAAAGTCCTGAGCCTTTTTTATCTCCCTTACTCGTGCATATGCATAGGGTTTCACAATAGGTCCATGCATATTCATCTTAGTTGTTTCTTGTTACAATTAGTTTTCAAAGAGAGCTTTGTGGTCATCTTGACCGTCTCTTGCAGCCTCAACTTTGGCTCTATCTTGCTCCAAGGTTGAGGGGGCCCCTCTTTTCTCCCACTTAGTTTAGAAGTTTGCATTCCTTCTCTCTTTGTCTTGTTTTGCAAGCACAGGCTTTTAGCAAGGGCAAGCAGTCTTGGGTACAGCAGTTAACAGACTAAACAAGTTGAAACAGCATTTTTCATCTGCGTGAGCAAATTACAGAACAACTAAGTCTGAGATGGATTTTTACTCAAGTTAAATTTTAGGCTGTTTCAACATCTTGATGCCCAAGACAGAAAGTCTCTTCCATGACATAGGATCACAGGATCACAGAATGGTTTGGGTTGCTAGGGACCTTAAAAATCAGCCAATTTCAACCCCCCTGCTTTGGGCAGGGACATCTTCCACTATCCCAGATTGCTCCAAGCCCTATCCAGTCTGGGCTTGAACACTTCCAGGGACTGGCCATCCACAACTTTTCTGGAAAATTTGCACCAGGGCTTTACCACCCCCATGAATTTTTTCTTCATATCTAATCTAAATCTACTTTCTTTCAGTTTGAAGCCATTTCTCCTTGTCCTGTAACTTCAGGCTCCTTAAATGGTCTCTCTCCATCTTTCTTGTAGGCTCTCTTCTGTAGTTATATTTTATTAGCTTCTTGGGTGCAAATTTGCTGAATTTTTCCTTCCATGGGAAAGCTCATTTCTAGGCACAGAATTTAATAAAACAAATCTTTGAGCTGTGTGTGTTTCAAGGACAGGTGGGGTTTGGTTGCCCTGTCTCCCACATGGGGATGGGAGCCTTCTCTCTTTCTTGACCAATGAGGTGGACAATTGTCATCTTTGAATTCTAACCATTTTGGCAGTCTGGTACTGAGCATGATGAAGAAACTGTTAGCTCTGAATCTAGGCAGATAAAGCCCAAAATCCTTCTGATCAATGGAGTCATTTTAATAATCATATAAGCCTTCTGATATTGGAGTCCAAGAGTCCTGATTCACTGTCAGGCACAACAATACCCTTCAGGTACTTAAAGGCCACAATTGGGCTACCACAAAGCCTTCCCTTTTCCAGGCTGAGCAATCCCAATTCTCTCAGCCTTTCCTTGTTGGAGAGGTGCTCCATCCAACAGGTCCGTGTCCTCCCAGTGCACCTCACAGCCAAGGAAATTCCAGAGGCTGCTGAAGGTCAAGCCCTTTCAAAAAAACCCCAAAGATATGCAGCTTGACTTTACGAGATTTCACATGACAAAAAGTACAAGGCAGTGAGGCAACAAGGCCTCAACAATATCTCACCAACAGACATTGCAAACTCATCAGTCCCGCTTCTGTCACTCACCCAAAACAATGGGAAGCATTATTCCTAATTACACAGAAGCTGAAACACAGTTAATCAATTTACTTTGAGGTACAGGGCTTGTTCCTGGGTGCAGAGAATTAATTTTCTTACAGTAATGCCTGGGAAAGTAGAAGATTGGTTCTGGCTGATTTACGGTGTCAGCATTTTTTTATTATTATTTCACGAACAACATCCATTTAATCATGAGGCATCTAGAAATTGAATACAAAAGGAAACCTTTCATTATTCATAGATAGTATCTTCTCCAATCACAGATTTGTTTGGTTAAAAATAACTATCATTAAAAAAAAAAATTGCTCAGGATACCCTCACAGAGTATCTTATTTATTTCTTTTCTATTTTAATACCTATAGGAATGCTGAAGATGAGCTAAAATTCTCCTCTGCTGCTCTTAGCAGGAAGATAGAAGTAATTTCTTTTTTTTTTTTCAGATTATCTTTGCTTCAACATGTGGCAGTTTGATTTTTTGTATTAAAGTACAGTATTACAAGAGTGAAAAGGTTTCTGGTCTCTGCAGTGCAACCACTACTCACAACCTGTGCCAAGGCTGACCTAGGACCTCCACATCAGTAATTAAGTCCTTTATGTCTCAACTCTGACAACAATTTCTTGATAAAACACTGACACGCGTCAATCAGAATTTTTTTAAGTTTTCAGTACCTTGTTGTCAAAGCCTGAAAATGCGCAAGGGAAAATTTATTTAATTATTCTGCAATTTCTGACAGGATTGGCTGATGGCTCTGGATTATTTGTCTAAGCAAAAGTTTTCCAGAAAAGAGAAGAATCACAAAGAATTATCCTATGTAAAAATTCTACTTCTAGAGAGTAAAATAAGAGCTAAAAGACGGTTTTGGTTCCCAAGACTTAAAGAATTATCTTCCAACACTAATGATTACTAGTTTCTCCATGCATATAATGCACATAGTAAGCCTTAACTTTCTGGTTGGGATGCTGGAAAAGTTGGTTTGCTAATGCTTGTAAAGTGCTTTAAAATGTTCAGCCATAAGAAGAGTAAAATGTAGCAATTATTTTTTAATGAACTAGAAATAATGAAGCAATAGGTCTCGATGACTTTTTCTTTTCCTCCAAGAACGTTTCCTCTTAAGTTATATATTCAATTCCATCTGTATAGCTACCTAGATCTGTTCTTAACACCCACATCACCATTGTATCTCGGCACTGATGCAGAGACCAGAGTTTGCTTGTTTCTTTCCCTGACGACTTCTTTAGCTCATTAGCATCGATTTAGGAAGTATTGAAGATAAATTAAGGAGTGGAGCAGGCAAGCAATAAGGTGCCTCCAAGGGTTTCAGGCCATGAGATGAACTACCTGCAAGGAGCAGGTTGGAGCAGGGATGGTTCATCAGCTCCTTTTGCAGCAACTGCTGAATTTCCCCAGTTATCTTCTGTAAAAGGCAGAATTGATCCACTGGAAGCAGAAGCAGCTCAGTGAGCTGGTCCATTTGAGGCACACCCTGTCTGAGCCCTGATTTCACTGACCACCACTGCTCATGAAGATTCAGCACCATCAGAGACTTGTGAGCTTTGCCCTCTGAGCATCACAGATGGGCTTAAAGCAATATTCAGTGCAGAGTTTCCACAGCAGTAGTAAGTGCAGAGCATGAAATTATTTCCTAGGGTGGATTTATAGAGTGCTATTGATTCCATAGGCATTTTAAAGTCTATTCTTAATTCCTAAGGACTCCTTAATTCTCTTGCTTCATGGCAATGTTCCTAAGGATAGAGTCAGTGCCAAGTTTTGCAGCAATGTAGTGAGGAAAATCAGGAATTAACCTGACCAACATGTGAGAAGACAACACAGTGCTTTACATCACCAACTTCTTAGAAAAGGCTTAAAACCAAATTTCTGTGTGTGCTGTATACACCTGTGGTGCTATAACAAGAAATAAATGTTGTAATAACAGTAATTAAGAATTGTAAGTAATTGATATAACTGCAAGGACTCACATTCCATTTTCAGGTAATAACAGCTCCTATTCACTTCAGAAACTTGTCCAAGAAAATTTTGTTTATACAAGACCAGAATCTGATGGTCAGGAAGATTATTCTGGTTAAAATACTGTTCTTATCCTCAAATATCCTATGTCTCTGCCATCAAGGAAACAAATGACCACTGTATAGGGTGACATTGAAGAGATATGTATATGCTAGACAAAAAAACCCATGTTATTCTTACACTGATGGGTATAAAAATATAGATCTACTATTCTAGAAAGGTTGCTTTGATATTGTAATAATTTAAAAACTTCAGTCCAACTCTACTGAGAGCTCTGCAGTTGTATTTGCCTCATATTAGAAAAGTGTTCCACTTGATCTGTTGATAACACAGCACAAGGACACTTTACTTGACCACAACAAGAGTGGTTGTGTGCGGCGGGTCCGAGTTCCACTCGATGGCCCACCGCCTCCCCCGAGATCGTCACCTCAAAGGCAGGTTGGGAGGAGCCGCTTCACTCTCGCCTGTCGCTATTGCTAGTGTGGAGTGTCCACCCCAAGAAGCAGAGGGAGACGCAGTGTGGATTCCAGCAGTTTTATTCTCCTAGGTCTGCCAGAGGATGACATGACCCTAGGACCCTTGAAGGGTCACGGACTGACATCTCCCCGAACGGGGGGGGGAGAAAGGGTATTTAACAGAACCGAATAGCCAATCGAAACAGAGCATCAGGGTAAGGTAGGAGGGTCCAGGTACAACAAACCAATGAGGGTAAAGGGTAACAGAACAGACATGACCGCCAACCAATCAAGAGCTGAACTGAACAGAACCAACTAGAACAGGGGAGGAGAAAGGAGGTGTGTTCAGGAAGATGGACGGGCCATCTCCCAGGTAATGAGGGCGGAGCTAAGGAGTGACATCCCAGGGGCGAGCCAGCTCTAGATCCCCATGGGATGCCACAGTTGTGTCTGATTTTTTCTGCAATTTAGTCAGCTTTGTGTAGCTTTCTTTGTATCCATTACTTTTAAAGTGCCCCTGAAAACTCAGCATGATTTGCTTATACACTGTGAGCAAAAATGCTTTCTCAAGACACCTTTGGAGAATCACAGACACACAGAGTGGGTCAGGCTGGAAGAGACAACAGTGGGGTCATCTGGTGCCACCTCCCTGCTCCAGCAGGGCCATCCCAGAGCACAGGCACAGGATTGTGTCCAGATGGCTCTGGAATATCTGCAGGAGGGACACTCCACAGCCTCTCTGGACAATCAGTTCAGGGCACACTAAAGAAGTTTTGCCTCATGGCCAGGTGGAGCTTCCTGGGCATCAGTTTCTGCCCATTTCTCTTGTGCTGTTGCTGGTGATGCATCAGGTTTTAGCTTTTATATTTTTCAGATTCTGTTCTGCTTTACTGTTAGGTCTAGGGTTCATATCAGGGGATGGTGAGCTCTCTTCACAGAGCAGGGAGACAAAACAATTCCTTCTCTAGCTGGGGACCAAGGACAGCCAACCCAGATCTCAGGCCCAAGAGCACAAACAAAGGTGGAGTGAAAAGAGAAAAACAAGGATGGGATTTCATCAGCTAAAGCTGTAATTGGACAATTAATTCCAATATACAAATGGACCAAAACTTATAAAAGTGTGAGACCCTGTGAATGGTTGTCCATTTTGTGACCATTTTGGGTTCATCTGGAGTGCAGCCCTGGCTGGGCTCTTGTGCTGCCCAAGGTGGATCCATTGAGGCCTCCTAATAAATCCGTACTTTATTCTTTAGCTCTGTCTAGTCTCTGTTCTAGGCCAGCCTTCACAAGGCATCCCTGGGCCCCAGGAGCAGAGCCTGGTCCCCTCCCAGCAGACAGAGACAGGCAGGGATGGGGTCCCCTCTCAGTTTTCTCTTCTCAAGGCTGACAGGCCCAGCCTTTCCTTGTAAGAGGGATGCTCCAGTCCCTTCCTCGTTGTCACAGTCCTCCCCTGGACCTGCTCCAGGAGCTCCACGCCTCCCTTCTCCTGGGGAGCCCAGAGCTGGTCACAGCACTCCAGATGTGCCTCCCCAGGGCTGAGCAGAGGGGCAGGATCACCCCCCTCGACCTGCTGGCCATGCTTTCCCCAGTGCAGCCCAGGATCCCATTGGCCTTCCTGGCCAAGGGTCATGGGCAGCTTGGTGCCCACCAGGTCCTTGCCATGGAGCTGTTCTCCAGCAGCCTGTGCTGGTGCAGGGCATTATCAGGAGTGACAGCCTTTAGGGAAGACCCAAAGAAAATGGGAGACTCCTCTTACCCTTAGGTGTTCATAGATAGGTTGTGTTCTTTGGGGCACTCTGTCTCTGTAGGAGGCTTGGAGGCCATTCATGGAAGCAGGAAATCTGTGTGGGGTAAATCAGGCGTCTTTTAACACAAATAAAGGAAATTTGGGGTTGATTTGATATAGCAAGGTCACCTGCAACCACTCCTCAGGTGACAGCAAGTGCAGGGAGTGTCTGCAACCTAGACCTGGACCTGCTTCCTCATCTGCCTCCTAAACAAGTCTAGACAGCACAATCTTATCTAGATTTTGTGAAAGAGACAGAAAATAACATTTTTTTCCTTCCCTTTGGTTGGGATTTGGGAGAATGACTACTGAAAGGAGGGAGAGGGAACACAGACACTACCAGAGGGATCTAGTGATAAATGTGCCGATGGGATGAAGGAGTTCCTAAGATAGTGTACGTTAGACGCATTTTAATTTTGTACAGCAAAACTAGCAAAGTTTAAAAGGCAATTTTCAGTGTCATTCTCTTTCCAGAGCCTTTCTTCTTTGAATTTCTTTTTTCCTCCCTCTTGTTGCCTTTTCTTCCCCCATATACTTCCTAAACTACCTGTTTTGAAACATTGGGAAGAAATTCCAAATACATCAAATGAGATATATTCCCATAATAAATGGGATTCTTCTTTCTTGTCATCTTAGATGTAAGCATTGTAAGACTTTTCCTCTCTGGATTTAGCAGTGGGTTTTGGAAAAAAAAAAGGAAAGGAAAAACCAGCAAAAGTCAGTTAAATGTAGATTTAACTGCAGGCAGAGCTCTGCTGTCTCTGGGCATATTAAATAGGATTATCTGTTTTTCAAAGGACTTGAGAGGACTTTTTTAATGCTCCTTTAAGAAAGCTCTGTAGGTGTTGGTACTGTAACCATGAGGCTCCTACAATAGTGGTTTCGGCATTAAATGCAATATACAGGTAAAAAATCTTCCCAGAGCCACAACAGGAATCAAGAAGCAATTAATTTATTGAATCACTCCATGTGCTAATTCAGCATCCTTCTGAAGGCTGCAGGAAGGCTGATTCGGTGGCTAAAATGACACATAGGTGCTCCAGAGAATGGGATTTTCCTGCACCCCCAAATTCCATGTCCTTCAGGGCAAGTCATTCAGGAGAATTCAAACTTTCACTTTCAGGCATGGGCACAGTGTGCCCAGGGAAATGGGGGAGTCAGCATCCCTGGAAGTGTTAAAATGTCTGTGGATGTGGCACCTGGGGATGTGGATTTGGGGTGAGCAGGGTGCTGCTGGTTAATGGTTGAACCCACTGAGCTTAGAGGTCTTTTCCAGCCTTAACAATTCCATGCCTGTTATGCAAGTATCCTCATTAGTTTCTGTGTTGCCCTTATATGCACGAAAGTGATATTCCAAGGATCAAATAGGGATATAAATGTTCTGTTTCATATGGCTGCTGTGAGATTAAGGACATTAAAAACGTTGCAGAGATCAGATGCGATGACAGAGGCCAGAGATATCCCTTGGTCAAGCCAACCCAAGTTCTAGTGAAAATCCACTTCAAGTACAGTTTTAGCAGGCCTGCACCAACTAGAAACAGATGTTTCCCTTCAGATTTTAATTTAAAACCAAAAAAAAAA